>JACCEG010000419.1:104372-133153 GCA_014065205.1 Tuber brumale | reverse complement strand
CAACGGAGAAGAGATCTTATCAATATAATATTGTTTTACGCTTTAAATCTTTACCTTACTTATTTTATTGAGACGAGCCTTCCTCGACAGATTCTCCAATCAAAGATTTCGGGCCTACGTCCCTCAGTTATATACTAGAGTTTGGCGTCCGCCTAACAGTAACATATAACAAATGAAACCCCATGATGAATATCCTCGTCATGGTGCAGAACTATCTCCTTCCACTACCTGCCGGAAACATCTCCTTCCACTATCTGCCACAGAACTGTGACAAGTACAGGATGAAGAAGAGGATGAAGAAGAGGATGAGATTACAGAAGCTTACCGACAGGGAGTCGCTGGTGCTCATAGAAAAGACTTTCGTGACGTCTTCACTGCCTTGTGCCAACTACGTGCAATTGCTCGGAAGCATACTGCAGAGGCAAAGGTTAACGCAACTCTCCAACACCGCACTAAAAACGAAATTCAAAGTCTAAAAAGGGCCAAGAGAAGCAAGAAGCGAGTTAGAACCGATCCAAATCAACTTTTCTGTACTCGGAGAGATATAATGAGGGCACGTGGCCTTGAAGTCTCTTCCCCCTTTCAACCAGCATCTCCAGTTCCTTCCTCCTCTCCTATGATGGATGGAGATGATTCACCTCATCAAGAAGTACCTGGAGAAATTGTTTGAAGGGGTTGCACTAATTTGTTATTGAGTTATTGTACATTGTATTTGTAGGTAGCACTGGGCGGACTTGTTAGGTTGAGGGGTCTGTTAGCTTCGGGGGTCCGCCCTCGTACAGGTATGATAGTACTCTAGAGACTTTGCGAAAAGACTCTGGATGTGGGTCAAACAGGGTTCTGGGCCAATGAGATCTCTTGGATTTGACTCTGGATGCAAAACCGCAAAGTCTCTAGTACGAGTACCGGTCCCGGTAGTCTACTCGTAGCCTAACCGCGCGCTGTCCCCCAGCCACCGCCCTTCTTCAGGGGATTGTGCCGCCCTGCTGGCAGGAAAGTTGAAAGCCACACTTCAGGCATTCCATCGAGCCACCCAGGCTAATCCGATTCACAAAGATATTGTTCGCTTGAAACCAAATCCCTTCTCACCCAACCACGTAGGCTATGAAGCGGGGTAAGCCAGACAATGAGGGGCACACAGCTGATGGATAGCGGAGCATACGAGTAGCCAAAGCGGTGGTGAGGCGAGCGAGATGGGAAGATGAGAAGGTGATGACTGCGAAACAAAGACGGTAGAAAACAAAATAAATAAATAAACGCTATTACAATCACGATTACCAGTCCAACCAGAGAACTACTGTGTCACGCCGTCACGCTAATATATTATCTCCCGCAGTGATGTTATCATACCAGCATCACAGCGAGACGAACCCGAATGAACAAAGAAGAGCGGAGGAGTTCATGTACTGTACATAACAAATTCTCTGTCCACTGGGGATACAACGTTCCGCCTGCTACAGACTACCGCACCAGACATGGTACGGTGGCACGTTACAACCACCCTCGGCTTTCTGTCCAAGATTAACTCTGCTGAAAAATATTTAGCCCAAGGTAGACTCGGCACCATGAAGTGGTAAAGTACCGGTACTATACAAGAGCTCAAGCTAAGCTAGAGCATTATCGAAGTAGAATAAGAATGGAATGTTTTTTTTTTTCAACAACGCCCGCGCTAGTCCTCTACAGCAACCTGACAATCCAGGGAGACGCGATGCCAGCATACAGTCTCTCATGGGGTCGTGACGAATATCAGGAGGTGACGAACAGGAATTTTTTGTTACCCTACTTCGACGAATTCGATTTTTCACTGGCCAAATACGTACCCCTGTTCGTCACCCGCTGATATTCGTCACGACCCCATGAGAGACTGTAGTCACGCAATCAAACTTCTTGACAAAGGAACAATAAGAGAACCCCCTCCCCTCCTCCATATATATAAAAACCATCCCGAACCACCACCACAACACTACTCCCCCCTCCCAATCCTCCTCTCAACCTCCTCAAAAGCGCCCAACACATCCCCATACTCCTCCCAAACCCCCTCCTTATACCCCTCCCCAACCTTGACAATCCGTCCCCCTTCTTCCCACCTCTGCGCCAAAAAGTCCTCAAATCCCCCTTCCTCTTCCCTATCCCCTTTCCTCCCCTCAACAGCCCACGCTGCGTAATACGCCGCACCCAAAGCACACGCACTCCCGCCTACGTCGAGCGTATACACACCCTCCTTACCGCCCAGCACCTGGCCGAGGACCTCGGCTATAGCAGGGTTCTTGCTGGCACCACCGACCAGGTAGACCCTCCGTGGCTGTGCCGGGGCCGAAGTCGACAGGAGGGGGTTCGCACGAAGACGCATTGATAGCGCCTGGCTTTCCAGGATCGCGCGGGCGTCAGTGCCCGGGTCGAAGCTTTCGACTTTCTTGAGGTCGCCGGTTGGGGAGATGCGGTAGCGCCAGGTCCCGGCGCAGACGTTAGGGACGATTTCAGGGATGGGAAAGTATATTCCGAGTTTTGCATCGTCGGTTCCAGAGCGTTTTCCCAGAGGTGGGGTTGAGAGGGCTTTTTCGTTGAATCCTTTCCACAGGTCGGAGGAAGGGGTGGAGGTGGAAGTGATCCCGTCCCGGACCTTTTCCCGTGCAAGGGCGCCGTTGCAGTAACAGAGCATAAACATGTACAGGCCTTTGTCTGTGGGGTGGTTGAAGAGATGGTAGCTTGGGCTTGGGAAATAGGTTGGTGTCGCCATGAGTAATGTAGTGGAGGTTCCCAAGGAGATAATCGCATCCAATGGGCGCAGTGGCACCGCAAGGATCGTAGACGGGTTATCACCAGTAAACGGTGTTACCACACATTCTACCATTCTCACGTCACCATCATGCCATCATAAAATATCACTCGAGAAAAGAGCTCACGTTTACTGAATCCATACCGCTCAGCAAAGTACCCCGAAACCGAGCCCAAATGCTTCCCCGGTTGTGTCTCCACGCGCCCAAGCCTCGATCTCAAACCCGGCGCAGACAAATCAAGCAGCTCCTGGGACCATGAATTATTCCTCATGTCCCAAAGGTTCATACCACACACATCACTAATATCAATCGGCGCGATCCTCCCGAGAAAAAGACTGCAAAGGAAGCTCGAAACAAGCGATATCCGGCTCGTCTTGTCATAGAGCCCCGGAAACCGTTGATAAAAACGCAAGATCTGTGGACCCGTGAATCGCTACACCACACCACACACCTGGTCAGTCGGCTTCTCCAGATCCCGGAGGGAAGGGGGAAGGAAGGGAGTAAATACGTGATGGGCCTTTGACCCCGTAATCCCCGCCAACATCTCCTCACCCCCTGCACATTGCTCAAACGCATCGCACTGAGCCTGCGTACTATGATCCTGCCAATTCGGTGACCTCTCCCAAGTAAACACTCCTCCCAATTGCCTCATGAGCCCCTTCCCAGGGTCCAACCCACCCAACACTCCTTCCGCCTCCTTACTCCAAAACACACTCCCATGCTGCTGCCCAGCACCGCTCACCCCCCTCACCCTCCCAAATTCGAACCCAGCCTTCTTCATCCTACTAAGCACCAAATCCAGTGCCTCAACCCACATCGCCACGGGAGCGGTAACCTCATTCAGCGCAGAATCGATATGCACACCCTTCTCCGTCCCGTAGTGTGGGAGGTCGTTGTCGAAGGTCACTATCTCCTGGTGCATCACCGACAAAGAACCCGTGATCGCTAGGCATTTTAGTTGCTGGGTGGAGAGGTCTAGGCCTAGGTACAGTTGCTCTGATGATGGCATTTTGTATGTATCGGGGGAGGAATATATTTCTGTTCCCCCAGGTAGCGCAGGGCTAGCTAGGGTGGCTGCTTGGAGCGGCATCCGCGAGCAAGTGCGGCTCCTCGGCTAGAGGCAGACGTCTTGGAGGGTATTGCGCCTACCGCAACCTTATTTTAAAATCATGGCTTGGCAATTTCAAGATCTGATGTTGAACCCTCAAATTATCAATCGTGGTTTCGGCGTAAACGAGAACCCGTCATGAGGCCTATTCGTGAATCGCTGTGTCGATGCTCCACTCGTCGGACAGCCAAAGCGGAATTGGTGTTATGAGTAAAAATTTCCAGTGAGGTGGTAAAAGTCATGGGGATGGTGCTCTAGTAGGTTTTCATCACTAGTACCCGTCCTTGAACAATACTAAGACATGATACCACTATTCTGTACTTTTGCGAAGCTGTGTGTCATGTAGTCTTTAAGGTTTGACATAGTAAATATGGGGATGTTCCAGGCCTGGGATTAGCCCTACAATCTAGACTTCGGGCAAGGTAGACTGCGAAAAGAAGCAGGGATCTGTGGGAGTTCGCACAGAGAGATATGTATAAGAGGGAGGTGTCCCCCACCCTCCGATGAGATTATTCTTTGATCTTTTTGTTCCGCAGTCAGTGATCAGACAACAAGCGACAAGTGTAAGAAGACATCTGCAGTACAGCCACACAACTACAAGGTAAGCCTGTTTGTTATTGTATTATCTATCTTGCTGGTTAGAGTTTCAATTTGGAATGTAGCTTTCTAAATCTATTGGAATCCAATACTGGCAGACTATCATCATCACCATGCCCAGGCTCCTCAGCGAGCAAACGTCCAAACCCGTGGGTTTCTGCTACCACTGTCCTTTTCAGGTCTCTTCAAGTAGGGCAATTAGTACCACTCAAGTGTGTTCAAGTTCTAAATTTAGAAACTTACAAACTGCTCTGACTAACTAACCTAGTGGCGTAATACTACCAACAATAATCATCTCCACAATGGTTACTGTACCAACTGTACCAACTGCACAGGTGGTCCGGTTCATCCTACGGCGGGCTTTCAGTCTGGCAGTGCTTCTCCAGTTGCTACCTGGGAACGCTTTGGACAGCAGGAAATGGTGAGTTTAGAAATTGTCTTTGGATAAAAATTTCTGCTAATATCTAGTTAGGCATGTGCCGTAGTACATAGGGAATGTTGCAATACTGGGTGGCGCAAGGAGTATGAAAAGGACAAGATCAACTTGGAGTATGAAAAGGAACGGGAAAAGAGGAAGCGCAAGGATGACTACGTGATCTATGCTTTTTTTAGTGTTATGGCCATAATTCTTTGCCAAAAACTCCTATAAGTAATAGATTAACTGGCAGAACAGTATATGCCTGGGAGTTGTTAAGATATCACTAGTGTAGTAGAGACTGCCTACCCAAAACCACTGTTCTCTTTCTGTTATACTAGTATAATATTATTATTATTCTTATATTAGATAGTGCTGGTGGCAAAGCTACTCTTTCATAATATGAGAGATAACATATGTCACCTCTTTTTGCACACTAGGCTACTTAGAGCAAGGCAATGAGCAATTTCTTTCCTAATTAATTGTTTTTTAGTTTGATTTTGCTTCTCTACATTATTCCACTCGACTTCTCCTTACCAGTAAATTAAAAATTATTACCGTAAGAACTCGAATAAACGAGCCTTGTACTAGGACGTTGGACTTGCCTCTCAGAGTAAGGTCTGGCGTTTTTTTCTTTTTTATTTGTCTCGGAGAGGGGGTCTTTTGGTGTGGTTTTCGCCCCTTTTCCAGAGGAGGAAATTTTGGACTACCTAGCACAAGGCTCGTTTATTCGAGTTCTTACGGTATTATTATTATTATGCTCGTATATATTCTCAGGGGCTACTTTAGTTTCACGGGAGCAGATTTCAAACATTTTTTCCCCTCACTTAAGGGTCTCCTTTTCTCTAGTCCCATCGAGCACCGGAGATCTTCTATATCTCACAACTCCAGAATTATATATGATATCTCTCGAATTTTTCAAGCCATAGTCGCAATATTAGAGTCCTTGGAAATAAAATCACTTCTCATAGGCTATGTTAGCCATTGATTCTGTATCTTGATTAATTTTTTAGGCATACACGGAGTTGTTTTGGGCGACATGATAAGTGTCAAAACCCTAATAAGGTGAAAATCCGATGTTGGTGCCAAATCTGATCTAGACGTATCATACTGCGAGACCCGGAACCTGAGGTATATTGCATAATCTTGTGATATCATAGCAGGAACAGTCAGTCCATCCGCCTTGGAAGTAGGGACTATTGGCTAGAGTTGATCTTTTTTGGGGGGTGGGGAGGGGGTGCCTGGATTCCCATGCCCCATAGGTGAAGGGCCGGCCGAACTTATAAATTTGGGCATCCAGTACTATGCGGTATACCCTGGCAATTGACCTCCGTCATCCGCAGTCCAGCGTCGCCCTTTATTTTTACGCGGCTAACGGATACCTCTCGCAGGGGCACATCGCTTTATTTAATCCATCACTCGGAAAAGATTTATCGTGGGGTTAAGCCATGTAAGCTCGCTTAACTTGGACTTCCCACATCTTGCTCCTACCAATGCATGCCTCACCATCCTACAGCGTTAGAGATACGGCGGTTACTACCCCCGCAAATGCTGGTTTGGATTGTTGAGTGAGCCTAAAGCCGCAATAGTTTGAGGTATATTCACAAATTTAAACTTCGAGGCACCTACTCGGCTCATTAATCCCTTTGTTTGTTCGGTTTTCGGAATAGATGGAGACTGGGCGGAAATCATGAAATATCACTCATGCTGTTCTCCACTTCACCGTTGAAAATTGGAAATGATTAAACGTGGGTTTGTACGGAATTGAGAGAAAATGGTTTCAAAGAACAAGAGAGCAATAATGTGAGAGGGGGAGAAGTTCATCAATTGTTCAACGCGGTCAGAGGTAAAAGTACAGAAAAGAGGAAAATATAAAGAAAGAAAATCTTCAGCGCCAGTGCGTGGAGTTGACGTGTCCTGGTACATATGTACTTGTGTGGATATCTCCAACATTCCCTTTCCATTACCTTTCGCTCTGCTCCTACCCCTGAGAACCGCCGACTGACCCTATAGGACTCCACAGTCTGAACCAAAGACGACCGTTCCGGGATATCTCTGCCCTGGACGGACTGATAGGGACAGTCGTCTCCCGCAAGGGGCACTTGGAAATACGATGGCAAGGCCACGCTGCGGGAACCTTGGCGGAATTACCTGAAAGGTGATGAGGAACGGGGAGAAGAAAGGAAAGCAGGGAAGAGCAAATACAGCCACCTCCGACTGGGCGGAAAAAATACGAAAGAATCTTCGGGCATGATCTCCACATTATTTGGGCTTGGGGGTGCCATTGGGCTGCAGGTGCGAGACCAACTACAAGTAATGGAAGTTGTTCTAATTCCCTCGAGACTCAGATTCTTATTGTGTGTGGTGCATTCCTGTCCTTTCTAAACAGCCACATGCTGGCTCTATCATCTGATTATGCCGTGACCTTATGCTCACAACCTGACATTACGCTCTCTCTCTTTCTTGCTTGCTTGCTGGGAGCGGACCCCTGCCGCCCACCAAAAACGCTACAGTCCTATGATAGCGGGACCGGGCGCATAAAAGGAAGAAACGGAAATATACAGGCAAAACACATGAATGAACAAAAAAGCCTGGGTTGAGAAAAACACTGCAGTTATCCAACCCATGCGGGAGCAGGCATTGACGCTCGGGGTCTTGGGCGGGGTACTTGCCTATGTTCTGATACTCTATGCCGAATACTTGCACTGTCGCCGTTCTACACTCTAGCAATCAAAGACAGCTAGCTGTCTTCAAGTTTAGACTACCGGTACCTGCTAGAAAGTTGAACACGTGTGCCCCATATATTAAAGATTTAGTAGAGCAGAACTGAGATCATTCTAGGCCCTCCTATGGTGGTGGAGTGGTGGGAGCTAAGCACGCGGAGCAACTTGTTCGAGAGGGATGTTACTTCAAGCTTCAATTCCATAACTACTGATCGAAAAAGGGGCGACCCCAACTACTAGAAATCGTCCAAGGTACAGCGGTAAGGTGAGTCTCTCTGACGTTCTGTTGTCTTGCTTGCTGGCTAGAGCACTGGTATTGAGGAATGAGTTGCTGAATTCACGGGAATTGAGAGTGTAGCCGATTATCGTCATCATGTTCAGGGTCCTCGGCAAGTGGACATTCAAACCTATGGGCGTCCACCACCACTACTCACTTCGGGTCCCTTTGCGCAGGGCGATCAGTACTACTCCGGTGAGTTACGAGTGTGAATAACTTATAAACTGTTCTGACCTGGCGGCCTAGTGGCTCAACACCATTGGAAATGATAGCCACCTCAGCAACAGCCCCTCCACCAGCAGTGCAGATGGTCCAACCAATTCTGCAGCCGCCTTTCAGTTTGGTGGTCCTTCTTCATTGGTTACCTTGGAGCGCTTTGGGCGACTTGAAATGGTGAGCTTTGAAACCACCTTTGGATATCCAGTTAGACAGTCTGTGTGATGAACACCAAAGTTGATCAGATTGACGCTAGCCAAGAAGAGATAAACTCAGAGTTCAAAGACCTCAAAAAAAAGATGGATGAGCAGTACAGAAAAATTAATGCTAGGATGGAGCGTATGTTTTATGCTATTTTAGGTGGTCTCGCTACTATTATCTTGGGGGGTGACTTGGATGGCTACTTGAACCAGAGGAATAGCAATGCTCAGATGCTACAAGGAACGAATAAGTGTGAAGTCCACCCATTCTAATATATTGATGACTCTCAAATATACCGGAGTTTCTAGACTTGGTCGGCTTTCACTGATCGACATGAAGTAGGACTTTTCTCCTATCAGATGGCTCTAGCGGTAGAGTTGCTTTCTTCCTCAGGGGATAGGGCGTATTGGAGTTTTATTTGTGCGATAGTCTACTTACGGCAAAGTATCATAACGAGCACTCACTTTAATTAATTACTTTTGCTTGGCTTTTGACACTTTATGTTTTTCCACCAAAAATAATAATACTGTATCATACCAGTGCAGGAGTGCCCTTCGCCGTGCCCGATCCTATCCGTTCCCCGAACTATTAGCCCTCCACAAAATTGACCTTCCGGAGAGACCAGTAATCGGTAGGTGGGGCCATCCAGAGTTAATTCTTACCGGCAGTCCCTCCTCCTCAAATCTACTCGGACAACAGGCATAGGGAAGGTCTATGTGCGCCACAGTTAGAAAAAATGTGGAACTCATTTCTGCTATACGCACTCTTCAATGTATGTTGTCCCTGTATTCCATAATTTTTTATTACGAGTATCATATTTACATCACTAGATTTTAGCCCAACAATCACAGATATCACATATTGTATCATTAATACCAATGTGGTAATATTACCTTTGGGCGTACTCTACTCCAATACCCGTCCCGTACCATTTCGTAAAAAGCTACAGTAGATTAGTGCTAGCTCGGTCCTGCCCAATCACCGCTCGCTCGATACTCGAGTATTTATTTGCTCACAGCTGTGGCGATTCGGGAGTCTCCCCGCCTCCCTGTTGGCTTGGTTGTCACCTGGCTCCGCTCCGACCCGACCCCCACGAAACGATACCCTGGTCCGCGCAAGTACTGTACCGTACAGTGCAGTGCAAGGTTCCCGCAAGAAGTTATGGAGCAGTTTGGCGGAAGGGGAAGAAGTTGGATAATTTGGGGATGATGGCGGCGCGACTGGGAAGGGGGAGGATACGGTACGGGGGGATCGAATGAGAGGAGGAGGAGTTTTCCTCTTGGTATTATACTGTATAATATTATTACGTTGTCGGGCGAAAGATCATTCTGACGGAAGCGGGGGAGGGATTGTGGAAATCCTTGGGATTTAGGCGAGAGTTTATGCAATGAACCGGTACCGGTACTCGAGTAGACTACCGGTATGGGAGTGCGAGTAGGTACAGTACCTTTCAGTCACTCTGGGTTGAGGGGATGGATAAACTAAGAAACGGCGGGGGGCACTATCGCCCGCAGATCCAAGGCGATGGTATTGTGAGTTTTTCCGGAGAAGAGTCTATTGCTCTAATGACCCCCAGCAGCCTTGGCTGACGAGCACAGGGGTCACAGGCTGTCGAGACAGATGGCCTTCCTACGTGGCGTGCACTCACGAACGCGGCATGGGTCATACGTTTCGTCGTAGCGGTGCTAATTCCCACCATATATTTTGGACCACGCTGCAAGTTGAGGAAGGAGCCGATAGTCCAAACCTACAGTCCCAGCACTAGACCCGAATACAACAGTTCATGGCATGGTATCGAGTGATATACATACGCAAACCGCCTACCCAATAGTACCAGCTCGAAACTCCTCTCTCGCCCATTCCTGTATCATACTTTGAATAGCATAATAGACGCCAAACAGACTGGGTATGCATAACGGCCCCCTATCAAGAATCAAACGGCCGTCACTACAGAAATTGCCATCCCGCGGGAGCGGTAGTAAACACCCAGGAGCTAGCCGTGCATTCACACCCGTAGAAGGAGCATCACTTGGCCAGACGAAAGCCCATTCACAAAGTATCAGAGCACACAATTATTGAACCAAAGAAAATTTATTTGCACCTTGCCACAACAGCTGGGAACTACCAAAACGGATCCACAAGCACTGGAAATACCACCTAAGCTATTACCGTAGTGCGCACCACTCCCATTAATCCCGGCTATCGCTATTGGGTAGTTTAGTCCACGTGCGAAATTTTCATTCTTTGGCATTCAGGACGCGGAGACTAAGTATCAAGAATCAGTGCCCACCTCAAAAAGTCAAACCTGCTTTGACTCCTTCCCTCTTTCCTGGATATTGCTTTGAGGAGAGAATAGAGAAAGAGGGAGTTGTAGAGGAGCCAAAAACAGAAAACCACAAGGAGGTCCACATACGTGTTGGTATTACCCAATCCGCCCCTCCACCCCTGGACAGCAATAATGGTATCTCCAGCCTTAACAAGCCCGAGCTTGATGGCCTCACTAGTGCCCCACCTCAGACGCTCATCAACATCCTCTTGCCAAATAACCTGGTCGAAGTCAGGCTTAGGCTTAGGGTATACGAATGGATAAACACCGCGATATAGGTGGGAATATCGGGCAGCGTTGGCATTTCGGGTAATCTGTTTCTCAAGCGTCAGTACGATTGGGATCTAGGGTGGTAGGTAGTGATGGACACGATCATGTCATGCTCGATCACCTCGATAATCGACTATACTCGACATTTTCGAGCAGTGGCCACCATGATCGCTCAATCAAGGTCCACCGCTTCGTCAATTGTTCGATTATGAGGTCCTCTCGACCAGATCGTGGTCGAGCAGAACCCTCATGGCCTGCTCGATCATGCTCGTGCCCATCGCTAGTGGCAGGAATCACTCACCATGAGAACTGGGCAACTTGGCCTATATTTCGAGATCAAGCGTGCAGTGGATCCGCTGTAATGAAAGAATCAGCGGATCCGAATATTCTTAAATGGTGGTACGAACATACCTAGTACTCAGAACAATAATGGCCCTAGCCTCCTGCTCAACGCTGGCACTGACAGCTGCGATAGCGCAGGTCTCACTTGTCTCGGTCGGCCTCTTGGTTAACCCACGTAGCTCATTAAACAGCGGAACGTAGCCGATGGCAGTCTCTGCAAGCAAGCAGGTCTCATGCATCATTGTAACAGACTCAATTGGGTAGTTACCCTTAGCAGTCTCGCCGGATAACATGACGCAGTCAGCGCCATCAAGCACTGCGTTACCAACGTCTGAAACTTCAGCACGAGTGGGACGGGGGTTGTATGTCATGGATTCCAGCATCTGGGTTGCGCAAATGATGGGCTTTCCAGCCAGATTGCACTTGGCAATCATCATCTTCTGGGCAATGAACACCTGGGCTGGTGGGATCTCAATCCCGAGATCGCCACGAGCAACCATGACACCATCGGTTTCCTTGAGAATCTCGTCAAAGTTGTTTACACCTTGTTGATTCTCAATTTTGGCGATGATCTGGATCTCCTTTCCATCTTCTCCCAGAACTTCACGAATGGCGGTAATGTCAGAGCCACGACGAATAAACGACGCGAAGACCATGTGAACACCATTCCTGACGCCAAATCGAAGATCCCCCTTATCCTTCTCGGATAGAGGAGGAAGGTCAACATCCGTCTTGGGAAGATTCACACCCTTCTTGGAGGAGATCTTGCCATTGTTGAGGCAGCGAGCTTTGATATTCCTCTCATCGGTGACCTCCAAGACCTCAAACGAAAGGACACCATCGTCAACGTAGATAATGCGACCGGGCTCAATCACTTTAGTGATGTTCTTGTAATCAACGTACCTAAAATTGGACCATGTTAGTGAGAAAGCTTAAATCACATGTTAGCACAAACATACATAATCTTCTCTGTGCAGGAGGTAGCATATTTGTCGTCCGTGGTGATGATAATTTCTGAGCCAGCAGAGATGGGAAGGTCGGCATCTCCCTTGGTGTTACCAGTGCGGATTTCGGGTCCTTTCTGCAGGATAATTTAGTAAATTCCCCACATACCCAATTTTATGTACCCCCCCCCCAAGGCTACACGAGCCAAAGGTGAAATGCACTCTGGGTGGGAACGTACGGTATCAAGGGCGATCGCCAACGGTCGGCCGGGTTGCTGCCTTTCAGCCTCCCTCGAGTTGTCGATGACACTCTGGTGGTACTGCAGATCCGCTTATCAGCACCGATAACAAAACATAAGGACCCACGCCAACAACCCCCACTCCCAGGAGTGCCACCATGAGGACGACCACAACCAGGGACTCAATAGTGCGGGAAAGTTGGACTAAAAACCAAGGCTGGCAGGAGAATTACCTCATATGAGCCATGAGAAAAGTTCATGCGAACAATGTTCAGCCCGGCTGTGTTGAATATCTGTGAGCAAACTTTTAACAAGCGGGGGAGGGGTAAGAGCCAAATTCAGTACCTTTGCGAAGCTTGTTGATAGACTCCACCGAGTTTGTTTTGGGACCTATTGAAAGAGAAGGGTTTACTAACACGTCACCGGCAAGAGGAAACGGGACGGGACACATACCAATTGTGCAGATAATAGAAGTTCTCCTGAAGTTCCTCTCAGCGGGAACATGGTCAACATTGAGCTGGCTGAGCCATTGGTATTGGGTCTTGGCGCTGTCGGTCATCTCGGCTACTCCTCTTTGCTATCCTGAATAAAGTAGGGTGTGGGCGAGAGGAAGATTGAAGGAGGCAGAGAGAGTGGAGATGGATAAAGAGGGGAAGTGAAAAGAGATAGGCGGGGACGACGTCGACCTTTGTACTGGATCGACTGGCAAGAGACTAACGGCAGGCCCCGTGTAAGAGATAACCCTTTTTTGGTCAGTCGGTGGGGGAGGGCAAAGCCAAAGAGGGGTTTGTTGGGCGGTCTTGGATATCATAGGTAGACTGTCTACTCAATTACCCTCGACAATTTGTTTGTTTATCATACAATCTCACCTTTTTTTTTTTTCCTCCTTCTTTTCTTTGCAATTCGGGGGGGGGGGATACTCTAATCTACAATAAGGCTGGAATCTACGCTATGCCTATTCCTCCTCATTTGAATCTCTGGCCACTCGGCCGGGGATTTCTCCTCGCGTTTGCCCGTCGTTCCGCCAGCTTGCCAGCCCATGGTTTGACACGGTGTCCAAGCCTCCAAGGTGCGAGTATGATGATGGTGCCGGCACGTAGTCTGCGTCCTCTCACAGAAATATTTTTTTCCGGCTCGATGACCGCCTGAAATTTTCCCTGTTGCCAAGATACTCATAAACTACCAAGGACAAACCTCTTTGACTAAACCCAGATATGACCTCCCCCCCACCGCTCGGGTTTATCTGGAATAACCATGCTAAAAGAAAATTGTAAGAGAAGTGGCAACGATTCGGCTATCCTGGATCCTGATACCGGTAATCCGGGCGCGGATGGCGGCAGCTTCCACCCTCCCTCTGAGCACCGTACATTAAGCGAGTGCTAGAACATGTTTCGAGGGTAACAACCATGTGGGGGTCAATATGGAGTTATGGAGTACGATATGATACAGTAATTGATCACCCATCCTACCGCCTTTATGCTGTACCAGTATTGTATCATACCTGAGTACGTGAGTCCTTTGGGCCACTATCAATTATTATGTTTGCTCTACCATGGACCCGGATCGGTGTGTAGCACCTATTAGCATTGCATCCGAAATAAGTTAGGTTAAAATCTAGTAGAGTTGAATTCTCCTAAAACAGTTCCTGTGTACAGTGCTTGTGGTGTACTTCCCACCGGATTGTGGCGGTCACATTAAATCACTCGTGTTGGGAAGCTTATATCGAAGTCGGAGTGCCTACGGGAAGGTTATGTCCACACGCCTGACGGTATGGTACACAGAGGAGCTCGAGGGAACAAAGGTATAGGTACAAGTAATTTATTCCAGCGGTTTTACGCCTTTCCAGATACTCGCAACCCCAAACGTCAGTTCTTCGTATCCTTTACCAACATTCACTAATCCAGCATCCTTGATCATGCTCGCAAACTCCGATTGTGAAGGGAAGCGCTTGATAGACTCAACAAGGTATTGGTAACTATCCCTATCACCCGCTACCAATTGTCCCATGAGCGGAATGATCGAAAATGAGTACTGCTGGTAAATCGCATCAAGAGGCGCGGGTGAAACCTTGGAGAACTCAAGGCAAGCAAAGACACCGCCAGGTTTGAGAACACGGCGAGCAGCTCTTAAAGCCATGGGAATGCGGGTAACGTTGCGGATGCCGAATGAGATGGTATAAAGATCTACCGAATTGTCGGGGATGCTCTCAAGAGTCTCGGCATTTTCAACACGAAAGGATATCCGGTTGGCTGGAGTGCGGTAGTTAAAGTTAGCTCCCACTCATTGGATGAGATTTACAGGTCTGGACTCGTACAATCATATCCATTCAGAATCGCACGCTTCTCCCCCTCTCTCAACATGTCTGGGTTAATATCT
Source organism: Tuber brumale (assembly GCA_014065205.1). Lineage (NCBI taxonomy): Eukaryota > Fungi > Ascomycota > Pezizomycetes > Pezizales > Tuberaceae > Tuber > Tuber brumale. Next base: position 118,342 of record JACCEG010000419.1, on the reverse strand, counting down.
GCACACAGAACAGTGGTTTCCCGATCACTATTAACCTTCTCGGAATGGTCGAGCATTCTGAAAGCAATATCTCCTGTCCCGCCAGCCACGTCAAGAATACTCATAGGTTGGCCGCCTGGTCTACGGCCAGGATTGAGAGACCGAACAAAATGGTCCTTCCAAAGGCGATGGATTCCGAAAGACATGACATCGTTCATTGTGTCATATGAGGAAGCGACAGAAGAAAAAACCTCAGCCACTGTCAGTTGGATCCATCAGCTACGAGCCTTCATAAAATACAAATCCATTAGCATGTTATACCTCTCATGGACTTGAGCGACTCTTTCACAGTCTGGAAACCAAAATGGGTTACCGGCTCTGAGCTCGATTGATCATTTTTTGACGGAGACGAATTAAGAGTCGAATGGGAAGCCGCAAGGCGAGGGACCGTGGAACGAAGCTGTTTGCTGGGAGTAGCGGAGAGCAGACCGCGAGAAAGAAGGCGAGCGGACATTGAAAAGAGCGACCGAGTTTACTGAAAGGCAAGAGGAGTCAACAAGACGAATAAAATTCAGCTATCTAAAACAGTTGCTAACACATGACTTGATTGTTGCCCGTACCCTTGACTTTCCTGTCGCATGTTACCCGGAATAATCGAAGATGCCACCAGCACGGTATTTTTGGGTGTCTCGGTGGCTCTTGGCAAGGCTCTCGTTCTGGCCACTTAATTACCTGTAACGCCATCTCCCTTTCTCCTCCGCGTCCTCCCATCACCGTCTACTCACCCCAAAGATCTTAGAAACCAAACAGCCTAGCCTTCTTCATCACCTCCTCCCCGTCATTGGCTCAAAGCATTCCGACTCCTAACAGTGTCTAGCTCCCCTTCTTTTCTTCTAACAGAAGACAGCCTTAGCACTGTCACCCCAGGAAAAAATCAAGTTTTTCTAACAACGATACCAGCAAACAAGCAACCCCATCTTAAATATGAACGGTGATTCCTATTCTTCCCGCGGCGGTGGTATGCTTGGTTGCCCCCCTCCCTCCCACCTTTCGCATCTATTCAGCGCGTTTCCTGATATTGAATGTTTGCTAATATTTGGTCTCTTTTGAATTTGCAGATCGGCATGGCTATGGCCGTGATTATCACGTATGTGTTTGCCATATCTCTAATCATCCAATCTTGGATTGTTTTGAATAGCCACTTTTTCTAACCTTCAGTTATAGGGGACGGATCATCGCCGGGAAAGAGACAGGGACACCAGAAACGATCGGGACCGCGGGGACAGGGACAGAGAGCGTGCGGGACGCCGTGACCGTTCCCGCTCCCCACATCGTGGTAGATCCCATAGGGATGATTACTTCGAAACTGATAGAGCTGATCGCTACAGAGAGCGCGATCGCGATACCGATAGATATGCGGGACGCGACCGCGATTACGAGAGAGAGAGAAGAAGAGGTGGTGGTGGGGACAGACGTGGCGAACGGAATCCGAGATATGATGAACCTCGTGGAGGAAGAAGCGCAGCAGCAGCAGCAGATGCATATCCTGTTAGGAAACGATCCGCAACCCCACCAGTCAAGAAGAGAGAGCCGACACCAGATTTGACTGATGTTACTCCCATCAGCGAGAGGAGGCGCAGAATGACCATGTGGGATATCAAGCCTCAGGGGTACGAAAACGTCACAGCTGAGCAGGCTAAACTTTCCGGTTAGTTATTCGTTGTTCATACCATTGGGGTCTAGACTGATCCAACTCTATAGGAATGTTTCCGTTGCCCGGTGCTCCTAGGCAGGCACCCATGGACCCGACCAGGCTTCACGCATTCATGACTCAACCTAGTAATGTAGCAACAGCATCTACTTTAAAGCCTACCAACTCTCGCCAAGCGAAACGTCTCCTTATGAGCAACATTCCTCCTGGCACTGATGAAGAATCGTTGTTGCAATTTTTCAACCGGACCCTCTCCTCCCTTAATGTCACAACGGGCGGTCCTGACCCAATAACTTCAGTACAGCTTTCGGGGAGTAAAATCTTAGGTCTTCTTGAATTCAAAAATACCAATGATGCTACAGTTTGTTTGGCACTCTCTGGAATTGAATTTAATGGGGGTAATATTGAGATCAAGCGACCAAGGGATTATATCGTTCCTATTGTACCTGAAGACCACCGCCACCAAGAACTTGGAGTAATATCAAGTGACGTTCCTGACACGCCTAACAAGATATTGATTTCGGAAATACCTGAATATTTGCAGGATGAACAGGTTATCGAGTTATTGAAAAGTTTCGGGGATTTGAAAGCGTTCGTTCTCGTCAAAGATGTGACTGACGAGACATCTAAGGTAGATAGAAACTAACCGCACTCCCGCTCCCACCTTTAATCTCAAAAGCAAGAGGAACAAGCCCCAATTCCGATTGGCTGCTAATTAACCAAACCACTATTTGTCAGAAAGTACAGCTATTAACCTTAATATGTTATCTCTCTCGGATTTAGGGAATCGCCTTTTGTGAATACCTTGATCCTGGAACCACGGAAATAGCTGTGGAAGGCCTTAACGCCATGGAAATTGCCGATAATACCCTCCGAGTACGACGTGCTTCTATTGGCATGAAACAGGCAGCTGGTGTCGAGATGGGTGTCAACGCAATGGCTATGATGGCTGGCACAACAAGTGTGGATCTTGAAGCCAGCCGTGTATTGCAATTGCTTAATATGGTGACCGCTGATGAGTTGCTCGATCCCGAAGAATATGATGGTAAGTATTATTCGGTTTTCGATGCTCCAGTCAATAGATGCTGACGGAAAGTAGAAATATGCGAAGATATCCGTGATGAATGTCAAAAATTTGGATCACTTGTTGACATGAAGGTTCCCCGTCCTAGCGGGGGCAGCAGACAAGCAGCTGGTGTCGGCAAGGTTTGTAACAATATGTTTGACTCCAACTAGGAAGCGACAAGCTAATGGCTCAATATCAATAGATCTTTGTTCGCTTCGAAACTCAGGAATCTGCGTCTAACGCTCTACGTTCCCTCGCTGGAAGAAAGTTCGCTGATAGAACTGTTGTCTGTACTTACTTCTCAGAGGTACCCACTCCCTCTCTACCCCTGTATATTTTGTGCTGACTGATATTTTTTAGGAAAACTACGAAGTCGGAGCCTTTTAGGATCCCCCTTCCCTCGTAATTCTATTTCTGACACCATAACTTACCCTAACTCCAAAAATGTAGCTCCGTAGTCAATCCAGTGCCATTGTTTCTTGACTCTTGTGTTGCCCCATTTGTTTTTTCCTTTGCATGAGGCCCTTCAACTCTTTCAATTGTATTTAGGCTGTTTTCCCCAGTCACTTGTTGACTAGGGGAGGATCCTAGTTGTTTTATGTCTCTCTTGATTATGTAATGTTATTCTTTTTCATTTTTCTATGCATCGGGGGTGGCGGAAATTCAGACGAGTTTGGCGCCTTCAACTGGCTCTTACGGCTTGACAGCACGATCGTATAACTTTCCAGTAGACGCGATACCTCCTTCCACCCCGCCCCCTTCCACGACCCCAATTCGCCGGGTTCTACTCGAGTTCCTGTATTGCTCGGTTATTCGTCTAAGCCCATTACCAATCCTAAAGACCGTTATTCCCACCCAAGTCCGTTTATCATTGCTCGAGACTGTTATAAAATATTCCCGCCTACTTCCATTATACTCGTTGAAGTTCCTACGACCTGGAGCTTATCATGAGCATGCTGTCGAAATGATTACTTAGAAGATCGCTATCCCGCCCGCCTTCATAATATTTTATATCTCATTAACTCGATAACTCCACATAAGGTACGATGCGGGACAAGACCTTACACTAACTCGCCATAAACTTATCAGACGCTGTCTGCCGAGCTAGTAATGGCTGTCAAAAATATGAGAAGCATGGGAATCGAGCTGGAGGGATATACCGGGGGAGGCATTGTGGGGGAGGTATTGTCGGGGAGGGGGATCTAGGCAAGGATCCACTCACGGGCTAGACGGGGAGCTTGGCCTTGGATCTCAGAGCAAACCAAACAGTTAGCAAAAATTAAAAAATTTTGTATAAAAATTTAATGATGTTTACTGGTATCATAATTATGGTATCATATCCTGCAGCTGTAATTCACGATACAGCATCGGTTTACGATATAGTAATCATTCCTCAACCACCAATACCGCCATCCATAACATCAATCAACGATCCAAACCACCGTGCTCATACCCGCACACCATCTGACACCCAATAACTTGATTTACTAGTTATCCGGATTTCCCGATGAGGAGAGTCCAAGCAAAAGTATCCCAGAGGCATTAGGGAGGTTGGTCCAATTGTGCTTTTATTTGTATAATATATGAGATATTATCTTGGACTTTTTACCCTCCTCCAAAAAAAAAACTCCAGACCCGAGCTGGCCGAGGAATTGCCAAGAGAGGCATAAATTAGTCGCCCTTTCAGATCAGAAATGTTGTGTTTCATTAAATTTTGCAAATATTAGGAAATTTGAGTGATATCTCATGATTGCAATTGGTGGAGAATGAGAAAAGTTGGACATACTCAGCAACTCCCTAGGGGAATGCTGCATCCTTTTTTAAAATTTTTACCAAGACCTAAATTATTATATCCCTGGTTGGGACCTATCTATCGGACCTGTAGAAAGGTACGTTGGTATTCCCATCCCTACCATAACTGTAAGAACTCGAGTAAAGGGACCATGTGCTGGGAGGTCCTCTGGAAAAGAGGAGAAATAGGCATCGAAAATCGTAAAAAAGGACACCGGACCCAACAGGGAGAGGAAATTCCAACGGCCTGGCACATGGTCCGATTATTCGGGTTCTTAGAGCGGTACGGTAGGGGCAGGGTCGGCGCTCCTATTGGTAATCACATATTACTACTCATTCCTACCAGTATTTTAGAGTCTGGCTACAGTATACATACCTGGGTCTATAAAGTGAGTTTGCTGTACATTACCGTAACCTCATCTTATTGTATCATATCGTACGCTATGTAAACCGGCCGTTTGAACCCTATTCTGGACCGAGCAATGGGCTATGACTAGATTAGTATATGGTTCCGAGTGAACCTGAGAAATTATTAAAACCTTTGTTAAAGGTATAATATCAGCTATCACACCTTGTTTAAGACAGAACAGGTTCCCTTTAATAACTGTACAGTAGACTAAGGCCTGGGCGGGTGGATACACCTGCATGTTACCCTACAGCCAACAAAGAAAACTAGGAGAAACGTTTTGTTTGGAGAATCTTGTATTTTTATCTTTTTTCTTCTTGAAGGAGGTTGGCTGCTTGCAGTTTCCTAGGCACTTTCCACTTGGTTCCTTCTTTTTTCTCCCTCATTAAGAGTTCCTGATCAAGAGATAAATCGCTTCCTGGGAAAAAGGGTTCTTTTCATAGTTTTTAATTCTGTATTTCGCTGGCTAATTTTGAATGTTGCAATGAGACACGGCGGTGAGACTTCTAGGGGTATATGATGATGCATGAATAGAAGAAGGGCTAAATTACCGGTACAGAGTTATCAAACTCATTTAGACCCGGGAGAGCACTCAATTCCATAGATACGCGGGTTGCTATAATATACTATCTCCCGGGATCACGATCATCCGCATGAGGGAGAGCGACCCAGAAGAAGAACGCGAACTGCGATTTTTAGTCGAGTGATTCGCCATGATTCTGGGCCGCAACAGCTGCTCGTCCGGCTGTTCGGAGGGCTAGGGCGCCGACTAAGTGCTAACGTATCATAATTATCACCTCTTCCCTTAAAAATTTCAGGCAAACTTCCTTGCTTTCTCAGTTCTTGCCTCTGACCTGATCTGCTCTTTCCTTCTTCGGATACTGCCTCTGATTTCGCTTCCATTTCATACAGCCTGCAAGAGGGGGGAAGGTTAAAAAATGAGTGCACGGGGAAGCCGTGAAGGGAAATAAACCTTGGTGTTTCCGCACTATATAGCCAGAGGTGACTAATTCACAAATACCCTCCAACGAAACGAACCCGTCAAACTTGCACCAGCAACCGCACCACTATTATACAACTCTTAAGGGCGAGTCTGGTTGCCACGCCAAAACCTTCATTCTATCCCTGACTATAGATAGAGGTTTTTGCAGCAAAACTCTACTTTGCTTCTGAGTGGTTTGACGCCAAAAACTCAACAGTCCAAATGCAATAATGGTGTCAAAATGAAGGTTTCCGAAATATTGATCTCACCAGTATTTCACGAACTCTCATTTCGGAACGGTATGCATAGGTTACAACAACTTGAACCCACTGCAGTTACTAAATTTTTGGAATAAAAGTAAAAAAGAAAGAATTGAAATACAAGTGCCAATGTGTCCCCCACAAATATACTCTACCTCTCCTTCCATCTTCCAAAATTATGGGAAAAAAAAAAAACCCCCCCCCGGAAAAGTATATGTAGAGGTTTCAAGTTATTTTCGAAATTTATTTATTTTGATCATTAATTTTGAGGAATAAAGAGATTATGAGTATTTTGTGTACAGTCGTGTCTGAAAAGTCTACGTACCCCCCATGGCAACGCCAATTTATCATACCTTCTCTTTGATTTTGAGTTTCCCATTACATATATTTGTAAAAAATAATCATAGCTAAGTTGTAAGTTGATCTATATCTTTTAAAGAACATGAATATGAAATTTGTTAAGTAATAAACAAATAAATAAATGTCTATTAGAAGTGGTTAAATAAATATAGATTTTAAGAACAATTTGATGATAAAAGTAGACACTACCATTCTGGTTCTCACAACAACAGATTTANTAGTCCTATATTTTGTCTTGTAGAAAGTTCAATATAGAAAATTGGAAACTAAGGCCACCAGCATATATAGTATAAAATCTACTTTACAACCGCTTTGAGAGTTCTATTATATTTATCAAAATCTATTTGAATACTAAATAAAAATTGTAAAAATTAATATATATGGTGTGTTAATCCATTTAACTAATTTTTAATTAAGCATTTCTGATTTTCTCTAGAGCCTCCCTATTGGCACATATCCCCCAGAATTGGGTGATAGAGGAGCAACTAGGTTTCCTATTATCAATTAATTTATTGAGTCATTACATATAAATTTGAGTTGTTGACTACTTAGAATCATGGTGTAGTGTGGTTGCCATGGGGGGTACGTAGACTTTTCAGACACGACTGTACTATGTCTCGGCCAAGGATGGTTATCGGGGGTGCGTGGCGTTGAGGGGGTTTTCTCCGTTGAACCCAAACGATTGCTCCCAGCACGTTTGTTGTCTTACCATTGGTGTTACAGGAAATGCAGGTCTCTAGTTTAACGGTATTTCACTCAAAGGGGCGAGGAAGCTATGCTCGAAGGCTCTCTCTCCCTGGGTTCCGTCTGAGCACCCGATAACTGGAGCAGATCTGTGGAACATGAACCGGGTCTCTTGGGTATAGTGCCCCACTGGCTGACTACTTGTCCTGGATAGAGATGCATTTACCACACATCCTGATCCCAGTAAGAAGGGAGCACCAAGAAAATCCTGAATTTTTTTTTCCTTTCTCCATCATGATACAAATGTATTTTTCCTAAATCTAATATATCGCGCTAGAAAACCCTACGTCGGAAGACAGCCTCCAGCTCACCTATTACAATGAATGATCCGGCCAACTTTATGTGCAGCGGGGATCGATCGACCTCCACCAGAAGCCCGAGGCAGTACAGTACTGCACAAATGCTATTTGGGCGAGTTGACGGGAATGCGCTCATGAAAATAGTGCTGAAACATTACAACAATCCAGACGCTCGCGAAGCAAGAACAAATCCCGGACATTTAGAATATAAGGCCGCAATGGGAAGTGAGGATGGCTCAAGTGTGGAGCTATATTTCTAATTCCCACCTTCCCGGGAACCAAACCTTGGGAGTTTGAAAGAAATTACAAAACCAGAACACAGATAACCGGCCCTTCGGAGATTGTGGCATGGGACATCAAACCATAGATTGCCAACAAAGATATGTAGATAGAATGGCCATCATTCTTCTTGTGCTTCTTTGTTGTATGTGTGGCTGCCTGCGTTCCAGTTTCAAATTTCTTTCAACTTAGAAACTAGAACATAGACGACCGGAAAACAGACAACCAGCTAGGAAACTTAGACATCCTGAGACAATTCTCTCTTATTCAAGATAATACGGTGCCGGAACTATATAAAGAGGTATTGATGGCAGGTTAGTATCCATCTAGATTGCAACCTAGGCCTCGACACCTACGGCCCTATTTTCGCCGCCTAGCTAACCCTTCTCCCACAACACACCCTCCATCCCACCCCACTCTCACGATATCGCATCTTCAGCTTAGTGTATTCTACAGACAGTTTACAAACACGGCCAAATCATGCGTAGCAAGGTGAATTATTCCCGATTCTTCAGCCCCAACAGATACCCACAGGACTGGGGAATCCTTGAATACCTCAATTACGACCATGGTAACCTCTCACCACGCCAAGTACTTGATGAATGGACGAAATCATTGGAAAGGATCAAACGTGGCAAGAGTGAATCAGAGCCACGACGGAACCGTGCGGCAGAGTTGCTCTCGCGGTATAAAGCGAACGTACATCCTTTCCTTTCCATTTTTCCTTTCAGCAACAAGTTGTGGCAACCTCTGGCGCTGTGGACCTTATTAGCTCCTCATCCAGATACTATCGCAGGTGGTCCAGATACAGATGACCTTATTAGCTCTTCTGCTGTTTAGCCTGCAATGATGGTCCCGCTTGCTGGCAGGTGACCATATTGCTCTACTGTTTATACACCAGGCGGGGTTCTGGTTGCCACACACGTTGCTCAGGGGGATAGACCTCGAGGGTTTGTGATACAGTAAGTGAGGAGATTCATTTGGCTAACACAATACTTTGTGAGCACCCTAGGGCAAAGGATCCGATCGTCACATCGGCCGTCAATGGCTTAGCGCCGCTCTAAAGAAACAACAGCGGCCGTCATCACCGGTAAAAATTTCTTTTTTCGGTGATGTGAGAGGCTCAACCATCCAGTTGACCAATCCACAACCGTCGCCAGACGATGAAGCAGACAATAGTGATGTGAGTAGACCTACTCATTACTTTTATGGAAGCCTGGGTTGACCTTTGTAGCATGATGACACTGTCGAGGAGGAGCACGAAGGTGAGGAGGAGCACGAAGATGATGATGAAACCCCTACACCTGAGCAGGTTTATGGGGACTCCTCGATCCCGGTCTCCTTCCTCAACACCTATAAAAAAATGGTCAACAAATGGGTGCTTGATAGCGGTCGTGCGGTGGAGGATGTCATCTTTAAAGCTTGCTCCGCGATGGACACCGCGACATTTGCCCTATCTCCTTGCCAGTCGTTCATACTCGATACATCGGATCCTGAGGCGAGGAGCTGGTTCGACGAGGTCGAATGGAAGCAGATAACCGCGAGCGTATCGCCCTTGCCAAAGGCCGACACAATGCTAGCGGATTCATTGAAAAGATTCTTTGCCGTCAGATCCACAAACGTGCTCCGAGAGGTCCTGGACGAGCATGGTTGGTTACCTGAGGGCTCTAGGTACAATGCCACGATCCATTATAATTTGCAATGGGCGGATGTGACCATTCGCAGATTGTATGTATTCCTGTCCCCCCTTTTTTTTTTCAGACGAATACACTTTGTGTATTTGTGCACAAACCATAACTGACACCCCATCCCATCCCTTCTAGCCTATTGCTCCTCGAGGCTGCCGGCGAGCCGCTTCGCGCACCACACCTTGAAGACTGGTACGTCTCTCATGTCTGGTCTTCAATCATCGACGACTGCCTCCTAAACCTCCCGAGCATGACCGTAGAGCGCAAGGAAGCCACCTGTCGCGCCACCGCCCTGCGCAAAAACCGCCACAGGCAAAAGCTCACGGCAAGAACGAAACTCGGCCCGCGCCTCGACGCTATAATCCGCACATTAGAGGACGACTCTTACGAGTACGGCGGGATGGAAGTCGCGCGAACCTTCACTGGCGGCGTGACATCAACGAAGTGGCTCGGCGACACGTTCAAACTCGCTAAAGCCTTGCGCGACATGCTATACCGCCTGCACAAGTTAGTGAATGGCGACGTGAGTATCGCGCGACAGGTGCAGGTTGTTGGGATTCGCACGGCGGGGTTGGCGCTGCAGTTCCTTCGCTTGGGGCATCCTGGTATTGGGTATGTGTGTTTGCTCACGCGGGAGCAGCTGGTCCAGGTGCCGAAGGATGTTGGGGAGCTTCCGGAGCTGTTTGGGGTGTTTATGATGGTTGCGCGGTTGAAGGAAGTGATCAGGGCGTCGACTGAGGCCATAGCGGCGAGGCATTCTCAGCTGAGTGAGGAGGATTTCTATGAGCGGATGGTTGGAGGGAACGACGTGAGTGAGTCGTGGTTTGAGTGGGCGGTTGACACCCCGCCATTGGTTGGGAAAGGCGGGTGTTAGAAAATGTGTTACGCTAAGCCACACCTGAATTAGTATATTAGTCATCAAGTTCCTATGCCAAGTGTGAGGTCTTTAACTATCTTATTGACGACATATTTCTTGTCCTGCATGCATATCGCGATTTCCGTGACCCCGAATTAGTTGGAAATAACCGCAGAAAAGACCCCCATCGTAGCGGGTAGGCCATGACTCAGTAATCGCCACAGCTCCTGTTGTAAGGAAAGCATCGAGCCCCAACATATAAGACTTGTATTTGTTGGGCCGCTGGAAGGAAGGCTGTCTATTGGTTTAAAAAGCGCGAAATGGAAAATGTTTGAAAATCAAAAGCCCATCTAAATATTGAGGGCAGGGAAAACAGGTATAGAGTAGGGGGGTACAGAACTCCTGCATCCCACATGGACGAGGGAAATAGATGGATTGAAAGAGTACAGTACTGTAGGTCGAGCAGGTGAACCACGGGGGATACGGGTTGAAAAAAAAAAAAAACAAGAAAAATCATGACAAGGATAACAATCCAGGAAGCTGGAGGTTATAGAGAAATTGTCCAGCTGCAGAGCTGGCCTCGCATCTTCTCCAACGGGAGCATCCTCACGCGCAACATATTCCAGTTTTGCGTCGATGGTGTCTATATTGGCCATTGGGAGACGGGAGCCCGAGGGACCTACTCGAGTAAAATGTAGTGGCAAGGGTAGACCAGAGGGGTTATTGCATTGTTAAATGCAGGGCTCCAGTAGTGGGTGCGTTGCCCTCAAGGTCGTCTTGCGGCTCGGCAACTGCGACAATACCGGCAGCTGCCAAAGATGGGATTTGGCAACAGACGGTGCACATAACTGGTGCGGGTAGCGGGAGTGGCTGGCGGTGACCCTCTTTCTCTCCGGGGAAAAAAATCATGGTACCTTTATCAAGCAGGGCATGAATCAGCAGGAACCTTGGTTATCTCTGGGAGTCTGGGGTTGATGGAAGCTGCCTGTTGTTCTTGTAGTTTAACCAATGGGCAGCAGTAGAAAGTATAGTAGTAGATTGCGGTATGGAGGAAAGATAGAGAGTGCGTCCAGAAGGGTTGTCATTCTCGGAATGAGCTACGGGAAGGGGAAGGTGAGGTAGGCCAAGGAGGAGGAGGAGCGCAAGCAAGAGGGGGAGAAGTCCTTTGAGGGGAGTACCGGTACCGTAGGAAGAAAATTGGTGGGAGAAGTGGCCTGGGCAGGGGTGGAGCGCGTTAGTCTAGTTGCTTCATGGGCGTTTTAATGCTAATCACTCAACAATTGTATTTATTCACTCCAGTAAACCGGGTAAGGGCTCAGAGAGGAAGCACCCTCAGCGAGGCTTGGCAGTCTTGGCAGCAACCGCTTCGACCACATGGTTCAATTTAGTAATGAGCAACGTCTATTAGCAAAAAAGTTATCCTACATCCGACATAGACACCAGACGTCCTGACATTGCTCTTGCTGTAGTTGGATCCCATGCGTTTTGTGAATCAGGACCCCTGTAGCAACGCCCCCATACATCCTGTGTGTTTTGTGTTGTAACCTCTTTCTCGCTTGCGTCCTGCGCATCTGTAGTTGCAACCAATTACTTATAAGTGTCCTGTCCATCTGTTGCCATGGCCTGACGTATGACCTACATTCCCTGTCTTCTCATGTCTTGATGCTTGCCTCAGGTTGCCTTCTGTTAGGGTGAGTGCCTGGCACCATGATCTGTTGCCACCATGCATCTTGTTCTTTGGTCTATCTCGCTTCATGTCACAACACCTTCTCCATTGTCTTTCAACATTCTGTTGTAGTCACAATGCCCTCATTTCGACCGTTGCTTGTTATTGCATCCTAATATCTCATAGTAGTACTTCCATCATCAGGGTTCCACTACAGTAGGTTAAATATTGTTGCTTTTCCTGTGAATCTCCTATATCAGCTGGCGTGCGTTCAGGTAACATACGGGATCTATCATACACATGGGCTGGTATTCCACATTGTCTACGCTTGTCATGGGCTTATTGTACAATCACCACTTTTCTATAACAATTCTTGATCCATTGGCATTTATTTATTACTATTTGATCATCCCCATACCTGTCGTACTATTTAATAACCTTACTATATCTCAATAACTCATGTTGTCATCTAGGATTTATTCTGATTCAGCTCTTTGTTAGGCATATGGAAATCTCAGACAAGTACAGAGACATATGGTAGGGTAACTGTGCACAGACCCTCGATTTTCTGGAGAGCCAACATTCTCCTCTAGTCCCCTTGTGGGGCCTGCACATCATTAGCAAGATTTCGAGAGGTGTGTCCTATAACTAAAATGTCACATCAATGAAGCCCATATCAGAACACCATATATGTCGCCACCATCTGTCCAACTGCATGCTGTGCACAGGATATACGAGAGGGGACCTTTAGTGGCATCTGGGATGTGGAATGGAACAACTCCTTGAGAAGTGCATTGAGATAGAAGGCTTCAAAGTTAGGCTTCCTTATTAGTGGATAAAGGTGATGGGACGTTTTCAGTGAAATACTCTAAAAGGATGTCACGGTTGCAGAAGCTACTAAGGGCATTCCAAATCTACCCATACCCTTCTGAGATCAGCTATAGGTTGGTTGGTCCTAGAAATAGTACCCCTCTATGGAGGCAGGCAGATTAAGAGGAAGCATACTTAGACAGGAAAACCTAGATAAGTTGAAGACCCTTAAGGTGTTGACATATCAGGCCTGGACTTGTGATTGGCACTAGGTAGCTCAGTATGAAACAGATCACTTTACAAGCTAAGAGACTACTGTTAGGCATACGGAAATCCGAGACAGGTGCACAGACCCACGGTAGGGTAACTGCGCACAGACCCTCAATTTACCGAAATGCCAACACCCCCCTCCGGCCCCCTTATGGGGCCCGCACGTTCATAGCTCAATGGAAATATCATGTGACATCTATCAAGAGGTCACGTGTTCAATCCACAGCGTCGTCAAAGTTATTTTGGTATGAGATATTATCTACCAACCGGACATACATGTTCCGAGCTCCCTGCACCTGTCTCTCATGTCTGGTCTTCAATCATCGACGACTGCCTCCTAAACCTCCCGAGCATGACCGTAGAGCGCAAGGAAGCCACCTGTCGCGCCACCGCCCTGCGCAAAAACCGCCACAGGCAAAAGCTCACGGCAAGAACGAAACTCGGCCCGCGCCTCGACGCTATAATCCGCACATTAGAGGACGACTCTTACGAGTACGGCGGGATGGAAGTCGCGCGAACCTTCACTGGCGGCGTGACATCAACGAAGTGGCTCGGCGACACGTTCAAACTCGCTAAAGCCTTGCGCGACATGCTATACCGCCTGCACAAGTTAGTGAATGGCGACGTGAGTATCGCGCGACAGGTGCAGGTTGTTGGGATTCGCACGGCGGGGTTGGCGCTGCAGTTCCTTCGCTTGGGGCATCCTGGTATTGGGTATGTGTGTTTGCTCACGCGGGAGCAGCTGGTCCAGGTGCCGAAGGATGTTGGGGAGCTTCCGGAGCTGTTTGGGGTGTTTATGATGG
>JACCEG010000419.1:80254-104250 GCA_014065205.1 Tuber brumale | reverse complement strand
GAGAGATCATCAAGCAACGGAGAAGAGATCTTATCAATATAATATTGTTTTACGCTTTAAATCTTTACCTTACTTATTTTATCGAGACGAGCCTTCCGCGACAGATTCTCCAATCAAAGATTTCGGGCCTACGTCCCTCAGTTACATACTAGAGTTTGGCGTCCGCCTAACAACTACTGAAATGATAGTTAATAAGACTAAAGTAACATAATAGTCTATATGGTCAACTAAGTGGAAAACCACTGTTTGGTATAATAAATAGCGCGGTCATCTCAATGTAGGAATACTATTCCATAATCGCGAAAGGGTGTGACAAGTTTCAGGGTTAAACAGTGCTTGCACTTATAAGATCCTGGATGTTTGCATATTAAAACCAGAGTGGTACATCAGAGGCATAGTAGTTAGAAGTAGTCCGTAAATACACAAATGTAGGATATAAATATTGAAGTGCCTCACAAGCTTTACAGACATCATCAAGCAATGGAGAAGAGATAGTTTCAATGTGAAATTGTTTATACTATAAATCTTTACCTTACCTATTTATAGAGACAAGCCTTGCTTGACGGATTCTCTGATCCAAGATTTTGGCTCATGTCTCGCTATCATACTAGAGTTTTGCATCTGCCTAGTAGTATATTGATAGTTCTCTTGTTACCAAGGCTCATTCCATGAAGTATGAGTGCACTTCAAATTCCACTCGCAGCTCTCACTTCGATTACATAGTTGAAGAACCTTATTATTCCATTTATAATCCTACATTGGAAAAAATATTTGATACAGAGCTGTTCGAAATTGAATTTATTGATCGTTCAGAACTCTCATAGTTTACAATACATTTTGGGATCTCAACAAGAAATCAATTGAAACAGATATAGAGTACCTGGCAGGGTCTGAACTTAACGGGGAGTTCAATGAAGTGAGAAGACCTTGTTGAGTAGAGTACCCAGTAGACTCAAAATCGACAGTTAGGCACATTTGGCTAAGGACAATCTATTTCTGCAGCCAGGGTATAAAAAGCCCATACGTGTACATCAGGGAAAAGAAATTCCACCTCGGGTGGGGGGGGCCCACGTCTAATCTGGGATGTCTCCATCCGCACGCACCCGCTTTACGTTTCTCATTCCATGTATCCCACTCTTCTGATTGTGAACCGTTTTATTCTCTCATGTCCTATGCATTCCAAGGCCTCATTTCAATTCTTTCTGCCCTAGCCTGTACGCCCCATGGTCATTCCATTCTTACACTTTCTACAATTCTGACCCAAGTCCTAGTTTTTATCTGGGGTGCTTACATATAAATATTGTGAATCGTACTCATCAGAAGGTAGGTCCCTTTCCCACATGCTCAGTCATACGCGAACTCAATTCATCGGCTGACACTGTTAGGTGGACGCCAAACTCAAGTATATAACTGAGGGATGTAGGCCCAAAATCTTCGATTGAAGAATCTGTAGAGGAAGGCTCATCTCGATAAAATAGGTAAGGTAAAGATTTAAAGTGTAACATATTATTATATTGATAATATCTCTTCTCCATTGCTTGATGATGTCTGTAAAGCTCGAGAGGCACTTCGATATTTATACCCCGCGTCTGAGTGTTCGCGGACTCCTTCTAACTACTTTGCCTCCGAAGTACCACTCTGGTTTTAATACAGAAACATCCAGAATCTTATAAGTGCGAACACCGTTTGACCCTGAAACTTATCACATCCTTTCACAGATACGGAATAGTATTCCTCCATTGTAATGACTGTGCTATTTGTTTTATCAAACAGTGGCCTCTAACATAGATGTCCGTATAGACTATTATATTACTTTAGTCTTGTTGACTATCGTCCAGTCATCTCTTCGGTCATGAAGGGATCAGGTTCATGCCGGATCACCTAGTGCCAATTGCAAGTCCGAGCCCGACATGTCAACGTCTTAAAGGGCTCCGACTTATCTAGGTCTTCCTTTCTGAGCATGCTTCCCCTTGGTCCGCCTGCCTCCGTAGAGGGGTCCTATTACTAGGAACAACAAACCTACAGCTGATCTCAGAAGGGTATGGGTGGATTCGGTATACCCCTCATAGTGCCCACTACGGGGATATCCTCTTAGAGTATTTCGCCGAAAATGTCCCATCACCTGCGGCTCGTAGTTTAAGAAGCCTAACTTTGAAGCCTACTATCTCAATGCGCCTTCCATGGACTTCCTCCGTCGTACTTCCCATATGTCGCCCAAGGTCTCCTCTCATAAATCCTGCAAACAGCATGTGGTCGGAGAGACGGTGGTGACATATATGGTGTTATGAAGTGGGCTTCATTGATGTGACATTTTAGTTATGGGACACATCTCACGAAATCTCGCTAATGACGTGCGGGCCCCATAAGGGGCCTGGAGGGTGGTGTTGGCTCCAGTTTGTCGAGGGTTTGTGCGCAGTTACCCTACTGCAGGTCTGTGCACATGCCTCGGATTTCCATATGCGTAACACGAGCTCCCTCCTACCAGGGTTCGCCTCGAATGCCGTTATAACCTTTTATAATTTTCTTGTAAATACATTATAAGACTCAGTGTGGTCAGGGTGAAAAACCTCCCGTGTTTACTTGGCCACGGTAGGAAATCCTTTTCCCTACTATCTTACTTCTGCCCTTCCTGGCAAGTCCGGATTTTCATTATGAAAGTTTTTCACCACTTCCTCCGTGTTTTCCATGCTTGTAGATGGCTCCTATGTGTTCTCATCTTCTGAACACCCTTGCCATTTAATGAAGTACCACAGTTCCCGCTTCTCTTGGTAGGGGCCGCGTACTCGTTTTCTGTAAGAACGAATCTCGCTTCTTACGATTTTTTCAACCTCCCATTGCAGATCACCGTCAATATCCTCCGGTTCTCTAGGGGGTTGTTGACGATTGTCATGAACTGACTCGCGGTTGGGTTCTAATAGTGCGACATAGAATACGGGGTGAATGTTCTATCGATCGGATTTGTTGAGCTTCAAGGCACGTGTTCTTCGCTTTTCCATGATTTGGAATGGACCGTATAGCTTTGGACTTAGCTTCTTTGATTTCCCTCCGGTACGAATGTTCTTCACGTTTAACATTACTTTGTCCCCGATCTTGAAGTCCGGCTGTTGTCGAGTTTTCTGGTCAAAATATTTTGACATTCCTTCCCATGTCTTTTCTAATGACCCTCTTGCTTGTTTATGTATCATCTTAATCCAGTTCGAATAAAGTGTTGCTCCTGGATTTTGAGCTTCGCGCTCCTTCATGCACTCTGTCTGTAGATGGAACCCATAGTTCACTTAAAAGGGAGACATCCCATGTGCGCTGGTTGCGGAGTTGTTATAAGCATGTTCAGCTAGCGGTAGGAGGGGATACCAGTCATCCTGATCATAGTTGACAAAACTTTGAAGGTAACCTTCCCACACTTGGTTGGTTCATTCAGTTTGTCCGTCAGTTTGAGGATAGTATGCCGTTGACATTCTTCGCTTACTTTTCTGCGCTTTGTATAGTGATTCCCACAATTCTCCTGCGAACTTGCAGTCCATGACTGAGTTGATTTCGGTTGGTAGGCCGTGCCACCTCCATACTTCTTTTCGGAATGCGTTTGCGACATCTTTGGCCGTTGCCGATGTCTGTAGTCCAATGAAACAGGCCATCTTTGTGAATTGATCGACTACTACCATTATCTGAGTGCATCCTTGCGACTCTGGTAGTTGGATAATGAAGTATACTGAGATGGATGCCCATGCTGCGTAGGGTATTTGCAGTGGTTGCAATAATCCGTACTCAGCGTGTCTAGGCGATTTGTTATGTTGGTATTCATCGCAGCATCGTACGTAGTCGTTGACCCATGCCACGAGTCCTTTCCGGTAGATGTCTCCCATGATTATTTCCAAAGTTTTTTCTTGTTCAAAATGTCCTGCAACCTTTGCATCATGACATGCTTCTCCGATCTTAGTTTATAGTGCCCGACTATCTGGTACAAATAGTCTTTGCTTATAATATAGTAGATCGTCGGTTAAGGTCTAGTCTTTGGCGAAATCCTTTCTTTCGTCTCGTAACCTAATGAGTTCTTCCCTCTGTTGCCTCCAAACTGCATCTGCTCCGATAGCTGCCTGTATCTCACTTAGCAATTCAGGATTGAACTGCTTCATACCTTTTTGCAGGATTATGGCGTTGGATATTACAACTTTTTCAGGTACTTCTGAAATATCATACCAATGTTTGTTGTCTTTACCCGATGCCTGTAGGTAGCTAATGCTAGGTTCCTGTTCTCTGACGATCAAGGATCTTGTCGCTATATCAGTACTTCCGAATCCTGCAGTTCCTCATTCTGTATCTTCCAAGTTGTCTACTTCCATCATGTCTGAGTTGCTTCCATTTTCTACCACTAGTAGAGCGATGCGATCGCCCATTTTTATTTGGCCGTCCATATCCTTATCGTTGAAAAGTATGAGTTTGAGTTCCACGGTGTAATCAGCGTCGATTACTGCTAAGCCGGTAGAGATTCCGCTTGGGACCGCTAGTCCGCTTCGTGTGGCAACTATTCCATAAGTTTCTTCGCGTAGTCATACAGCTATGCCCGTCCTTATCTATGCTTGTCCATATTTCGCGACAATGTCATCCTCTATGGCGTACCGGTCATGTCCTGCCGCCATTCCTGAGCCCTTTGTTGGCAAGTCTGCCTTTTTGCTCAATATCTTAACCCTAATCACGGGTTCCTTTCCACCTCTTCGAGGTTCCAAATCCAAATCCTTATCTCTATCCCAGTCTTCTCCTTCATCGCCTACCCTCGCTACTAGCAATACCTGCAAATTTTCTTCTTTCAAAATTTTCTGTTCGCGATGTGTAGCTCCTTCCTCACGATGGTACTCCGGCCATCTGCTTAACGCATCAGGCTTTCCGCCCTTTGTGCCTGGTCGGTATACAATGCAAAAACTGTATTCCACGAACTTCTGAGTCCACCAAATTTGACGGCCACTCCTGGCTTTTGAGGTGAGGAAGTATTGTAGGTTCTGATAGTCGGTAAAGACTTTAAGTAGTTTTTCCGTCCCGATCAAGTAGTGTCTCCATTCCTTAAATGCTTCGAGGATTGTGAGGAGTTCTTTATCATGGATCTCATAATTACGCTCCGCTGAGTTTAGATTTCTAGAATGGAAAGCCACTGGATGTAGTCTTTTCTCAAAGTATTGAGAAATGACACAACCGAGTGTGAAATCGCTAGCATCGGTTTCTACTACTGTTTTCCTTTCTGAGAAGAAGTGATATAGTATGGGGGCTGTTGTAAACCGGTATTTTAGCTCCTCAAAAGCAGTATCCCACTCAACTCCCCATTTGAAATTCTTCAGATTTCCTTGTAGGGTCTCGGTTATAGGGTTTGCAAATAGCCATGAGGTTTTTGATAAATCGCTGGTAGAAGTTAGCGAATCCAATGAATTCTTGTACTTCTCTAACCGACTTAGGTGCTTTCCAGACCATTATGGATTCCACCTTGTGAGTGCTCATAGACACTCCATTGACGGCTACCATATAGCTGTGGAATCCTACCTCCGTGGTATGGAAGGTTGACCTTTTTAGTGATACTGCTAACTGAAAGTCTGACAGACTTTGTAAAACCCGTTTGACAGCTTCGGTGTGTTCCTTTTTATCCTTTGAGTAGATGAGAATATCATCAAGATAACACACGACTCCAACATCCAGGTATTCTTTCAGTACTTGGTTCATCATATCTTGGAAGGTTGCAGGAGCGTTAACCAATCCCAAAGGCATAACCTTATATTCGTAATGTCCGTATCTTGTACGGAATGCCATTTGCCATTCATCTCCTTCTTTCATCTTAATCAAGTGGTAACCGTCTTTAAGGTCTAGCTTGGTGAAGATCTTTCCCCCAGCTACCCGTTCTCTGAGTTCGGACATAAGAGGAAGTAGATGTTTGTTGAGGATAGTGATCTTATTTAGATTACGGTAATTCACAACTAGGTGTAGTCTGCCATCTGGCTTAGGTACAAATAATATAGGTGTTCCTGCTGGCGATTGGCTCTGCATGATCTTTCCTTGTTTGATCATGTTCTCCATGTATTCTCGTAAAGCCTTAAGCTGCTTCCCGGATCGTGCATATGTCGGTCCCCAGGTGGGAGTTGATCCTGGGGTCAACTTAATTTCCTGGTCGAATGTCTATCTCGGGGCTAATTCTTCGGCCATCTGGGCTTCTAACAAGTATTTGTAATGCCAGTATTGTTTCGGCAATGATTCGAGTTCCCCAGTATTTTCTATGGTTCCAATTCTTCCGATATAGTATGCATTAAGATCCCTATCGACTTATTCGTCATATTCGAACATATCTGCTATCCCTTCATCTTCTTCCAAACTGTTTTCACAAACCTTTGCGGAATAGCTCCAATTTTCTGCATCTTCTATGTGTGACACTGAGTATTCACGATGCCACCAACTAAGCGGAATTATCATTCTATAGTGACCTGCCTTAGCCACTTCACACGACACTTTAGAGATGAGCGTGTTTTTTCCTATTTCCAATTTAATAGGGAGAGTGTAACACTTCCCTCCTGAGGCAGCTGACGATTCGTCAAATCCTAAGATATCAACTGCATTGTTGGGTTCCACGGTAGAAACGCGAAGGTTTTCAACTAGGTGCTTATTGATAAGGAATACGTTGGATCCTGAGTCTAACAAGACTTTAACTTTGTATCGCTTGTCGTGTATATGGAGGTAAGCAATCCCCTCTGGACAGTTGTATCGCTTTGGTTTTGGTGCGTCTAATTCCATGCGCTTAGCTCGAAAAAGATTTTTTTAGTTCATTTATTTAGGCATTGCTGATGTTGGGTGTAGGTAACAAGATGTTTGTTACTACGCCTGCGTAGTTTCGACCATTGAGGTCTCCTCAGATAAACTAGTAACTCTTTAGCTCTAACAATCTGAGTCTACATAGTAAGCGGCGTTTCACCAATACGCAATTATGCATGACCAGCTTTCCGGGTGGATGCCCTCTCCCAACACACCAAACCTAAGCTCATAGCAGATTTTCGGCCGGTTATCAGCCATTTTACTCCCCTGATGTGGGATTCCTGCTTTCACCGAGTCCTTTCCCTTAAGATTTCGGTTATCTGTCCAGCTCCCTCAGAGGGACCTTGCACAGCAAAGCGGTACATCCCTATCCCACACTCTGGCCAGAAGGCAAGATAGAACATACGTAAAAGACGACTCAGACTCGTGTGGTAGGTGGAACGGCTGGGGTCGGTTGTCCTCCTGTGGTGTATTATTATCAAGTAGATCTTGCATTGCTATGTCCCAACTTCTACGATATAGTAACTTGCTTGCAGACGCGTAGCAGGCAACCACCAGGTGACTTGAGAAACTTCGTACTGTTGGCTCCAGGGCCATGTGGCCTTATTAACTATTCTCTCTTTCGATCGAGACTCCCCATATATTGATTCTTGTTTTTGAACTTTCAAGTCCCTCGTGGGGTCGCTTCACTTGGCGCCTACTTGCATTGATCCTGAAAGGAGACACTCGCTTCCCACAGCATTGATCATTTAAAGTTTCGACTCCCGTAGTTGCACATGGACAACCTGATTTCTATCGTGGTCGGTACCGAATACACTCCTGCCTAAGGGAGTTCCCATTTCGATTCCAGCTCCCTCTGGACATGGAATACCCCAATGCCGTTGCCGTTGGTACCATTGAACTGACCTAGGTCAGTTCCTCGTCATCTCCCAGTTCCCCGATTTTATTGATTCGTGCTGGGTTCTGGATGGCTGCGACTTTGCGAGATAATTTAGGCTTTACAAAAGCCGATCTTGCTCGTCCAATTCCCATTTTTGTCGGTCTTAAGCTGACCATTGCCAGCGATATATGGGCATCTCCATAACATGTTTGGTAGGTGTTGTTTTTCTTTCCACAATGCGTACAATCTCCATTTCGCCTCCGCGTGTTTATCACACTGTGTGGGATACCGGTATGGGCCTGGTCAAAGTTTGTATGGGTGGTCTTTGTCGAACCCCCCAACCTTTTCCTAGGCTTCTCCGGCTCGTCGTCCCTTCTCCGCTTTCGTGGTGGGGCTCCTCCTCCCTTGACATAAAGTTTAGTTTCCCTTTGTCGCTTCGGTTTAGAGTCCCGTCGGTCTTCTCTTATGACCTCCTGGACTACTTTGGGCTTGGACAGTTTGTTATGCGCAATTTTTTCTGCGGCCAGAAGTCCTTCTTCTGACTGACCACACAGTCTTAGCACCTCTTCCTATTCTTGATCCCTCGTGTACTGCAGAGCTGACAATCTGTGAACAATTTGTTTTGGAAGTTTATCTTCTACCACCTGACTGCAGGACTCTTCAGTCATGCGTGCATGAATGTTATGGTTATACATGATCGTCAGGTAACGTTCAATACTACAATCGTACTCGACTAGCTTCATGGCTCGAAGTGCTAGTCGTTTGGCTTCCACCGTAGCAAATTGTTGGATCTTAATGTGTTCAAAACGAGTCCACGTTGCTAGTTCCGGTTGCAGGGTTTCTGTTAGGCATATGGAAATCTGAGACATGTGCACAGACCCACGGTAGGGTAACTACACACAGATGGTCAATTTACCGGAGTGCCAATACCCCCCTCCGGTCCCCTTATGGGGCCCACATGTCATTAGCGAGATTTCGAGAGTTGCGTCCCATAACTAAAATGTCATATCAATGAAGCCCACTTCATACCACCATATGCGGCGCCACCGTCCGTCCGACCGCATGCTGTGCGCAGGATATATGAGAGGGGACCTTTGGCGACATCAGGGAAGTGGAACGGAGGAAAGCTGTCAAAGGCGCATTGAGATAGTAGGCTTCAAAGTTGGGCTTCCTAAACTATGGGCCGAAAGTGATGGGACGTTTTCGGAGAAATACTCTAGGAGGATATCCCAGTAGTGAAAGCTATTAGGGGTATACCGAATCCACCCATACCCTTCTGAGATCAGCTATAGGTTGGTTGGTCCTAGTAATAGGACGCCTCTACGGAGGCCGACGGACCAAGGGGAAGCATGTTCAGAATGGAAGACCTGGATAAGCCAAAGACTCTTAAGATGCTGACATGTCGGGCTCGGACTTGCGATTGGCACTAGGTGGCCCAGCATGAGCCTGATCACTTCATGGCCGAAGAGGCGACTGGACAATAGTCAACAAAACTAAAGTCATATAAAAGTCTATGCGGACATCTAAGTTGGAGACGGCTGTTTGGTATAACAAATAGCTTAGTCATCTTAACGGAGGAATACTATTCCTAGTCTGCTAAAGGGTGTGATATTTTTCAGGGTCAAACAGTGTTCGCACTTATAAGATTCTGGACGTTGGCGTATTAAAACAAGGGTAGTACTTCGGAGGCATAGTAGTTAGAAGTAGTCCGCGAACACTCAGACGTGGGATATAAATATCGAAGTGCCTCCCGAGCTTTACAGACATCATCAAGCAACGGAGAAGAGCTCTTATCAATATAAAATTGTTTGCCTCATAAATCTTTACCTTACATTTATTTTATCCAGACGAGCCTTCCTCGACAGATTCTCCAACGAAAGATTTTGGCCTACCTCCGTCAGTTATATACTTCAGTTTGGCGTCTGCCTAACAGTATATTGATAGTTCTCCAGTTACCAAGGCTCACTATAGGAACTATGAGTTCACTTCAAACTCCATCCTCACCTCAGACTTCGATTACATTTTCGTAGCACCTCACTGTCCAATCTACATTCATTCCTTGCAAGAAATATTTGAAACCGAGCTGTTCGAGATCGAAGAAGAATATACGCAAGAACCCTCGTGGTTCACAGTACCTTGCGGAATCCCTACAAGGGATCAATTCAATCGCATATATCGCACCTGGCACGGTTCGGACTTTGAGTGGAATTCGACTGAGTCAGAAAACTTTGTCGACTGGAGCACCGAGTACTCCCGGATTACGGCCGGAAAGGAAAAAGAAAAAGAAGGCACAGTCATCCGGGGGCTAGACATCCCCTTGCCCTGGGCCTAATCAACTTTTATATGTACTATAAGTACATCCTAAACCTCGAGAAAAAGGAGATTCAGGTTTTGAGTCCAGAGTCGGACCAACCGAACCATCTTACACCTATACCTCTAAAGTATCTCAAACGTTGGATACCTTACATATGATTCATTAAACCTTTTACAGGATATCGAGAACTTTGGTACGCACTACCAGTAATCACTCATTCAGGGCTACTAGAGCAGCTAGCATATTTGGAAAGTATCACAATCGCGGAGATACCTCAGGACCCGCGGAAAAGAATAACGGCGGGTGAACCTCGGGATACCTGACGCGACACCACGGATAAGACGGATGATTCTGCCATTCATAGTCCCTTCCCTTCAATTCCTCAGGAACCTCTGTTCTGGAGAGGAAATTTACCCTCTCACCGATCCTCTAGTATCGCAAGAACTCAAAGGATATCAAGGGTCCCCACACCGAGACCAGGAGAACGCGCTGCAAACTTAGCCAGATTGGCTGCGTGTCTTGGGGTAACATTGGGTCAGATAAGACAAGACATAGATACCTCGCTCGACCAAGCGAATATCGCCTTCAAACATTTGAAGGGAGCCACCCAAGATAATACCTTAAAATTAATTAATATTCAATAGCAAATCGCTGATGGACAAGATGTCCATGACAACGACATTGCAATCTTGTTGATGCAGCTGGCAGGCGTGGAAAGTGAAGTCAAGGGGATACAGGAAGAAATGTTGCGAGAAGTCGCAAAGAAAATTGACGCACAGGAATGGTGTCAACAGGAACATGAAGAGGTAACCACGAGGTTACATGGGACCCACGGGGAAGAAAGTCAAGCGGCATTGGCCCGTGATCAGACTCTGGAACAAATGGTCCTCAGTCTAAGAGCGGAATTCGATGAATTCCACGCCCAGAGTGTCACACGGGAAAGAGAAGTCAATCGTACTCTAGGACAAATGCAGACCGATGAGGCTACGCGCCAAGCGGAGTTTCGCAGGTCTCAAGACCAGCAACAACTGCAGAACATCGAGACNTCGTACTCTAGGACAAATGCAGACCGATGAGGCTACGCGCCAAGCGGAGTTTCGCAGGTCTCAAGACCAGCAACAACTGCAGAACATCGAGACAAACCAAACCCTAAAAGGGTTAACAGCGGCTATAAATAAGTTACTAGCTGCAGCACCAAGTCCTGAAGCTGCAGGACCCGCACTATTACCCGCAGTCCAAGAAACTGACGACAAGGAGTACTAGGCGCCACCTACACGCAGGGCCAAAGGCAAAGTCTGAGAAACCCCTGATGCATTCCCCCTCAGGTGCCCGGGGAGGTAACCCAGGGGATCCTAGTGATGATGATGATGATGATGATGATGAGAGAGGAAGATGAAGAGGAGGTCCTAGCCGAGGCAGGCAAGGACAAACACCAGAACCGTCTGGCATGGCAGAAACACTTGCCAATGCAATGGCGCTAAATATTAAGCGACCATCAGAGCCTCCCCCATTCTTTGAAGATAGACCCGCACAAGACATATATGTGTGAATCCTTCAATGTACCGACTATTTCGAAAGAAACCTGCGAATCTGGGATGACACCCGGGAACGTGTCATATATGCGCTCAGCCGTACGAAAGGAGATGTAGTCCTTCCGTATACCATATGGTACCGGAAGGCTATGGACGGACTTCAAGTGGAAACCCAGCAGCCAGAGCTGGCGACATGGACTCGCTTTGAACAAGATATGATCAAGTGATTTGCCCCGGTAGAAGCTGAAAGACTAGCTCTTCGAGCAATGAAACTGGTCACATACGACGGCAGTATTGAACGCTATCTTATAGTCATGCACAACCAGAACATTCGTGCACGCATGACCGGGGAATCCTGGAGAGAGGTAGTCGAAGACAAACTTCCTGAAAAGATTGTCCGCAGGTTGTCGGCCCTGCTATATACGATGGATCAAGAATGGGAAAAGGTACTAAGGCTATGCGGACGGTCAGAAGAAGGACTGCTAGCCAGAAAGAAAATTGGGCGAGACCAACCGTCCAACCCCAAAATAGTTCAAGAGGTCAAAAGTGAAGACCGACGGGACTCTAAACCGAAACGACAAAGGGATACTAAACCTTATGTCAAGAGAGGTGGAGCCCCACCACGAAAACGGAAAAGGGACGAGGAACTGGAGAAGCCAAGGAAAAGGTGGGGAGGTGCAACAAAGACCAGCCACACAAAGTTCGCCCAGGCCCATACCGGGATTCCGCAGAGTGTGATAGATACTCGAAGGAAAGAAGGAGATTGCAAATGTTGTGGAAAGAAAAACCACATCTATCAGGCGTGTGGGGGAGATGCGCATAGATCGGCGGCAATGGTCAGCTGAAGACCGATAAAACTGGGGATTCGTGTTAGGCGGACGCCAAACTCAAGTATATAACTGAGGGATGTAGGTGCGAAATCTTGGATTGGAGAATCTGTCGAGGAAGGCTCGTCTCGATAAGGTAAGGTAAGGTAAAGATTTTTAAAGCGCAAACAATATTATATTGATAAGATCTCTTCTCCGTTGCTTGATGATGTCTGTAAAGCTCGGGAGGCACTTCGATATTTATATCCCACGTCTGAGTGTTCGCGGACTACTTCTAACTACTATGCCTCCGAAGTGCCACTCTGGTTTAAATACGCAAACGTCCAGAATCTTATAAGTGCGAACACTGTTTGACCCTGAAACTTATCACACCCTTTCGCGGACACGGAATAATATTCCTCCGTTTAGATCACTGCGCTATTTGTTATACCAAACAGCGGCCTCTAACTTAGATGTCTGCATAGACTATTATATTACTTTAGTCTTGTTGACTATCGTTCCAGTAGTCTCTTCGGTCATGAAGTGATCAGGTTCATGCCGGGCCACCTAGTGCCAATGGCAAGTCCGACTCCGACGTGTCAGCGTCTGGAGGGTCTCCGACTTATCTAGGTCTTCCTTTCTGAGCATGCTTCCCCTTGGTCCGCCGGCCTCCGTCGAGGGGTCCTATTTCTAGGACCAACCAACCTACAGCTGATCTCAGAAGGGTATGGGTAGATTCGGTATACCCCTAATAGCTTTCACTACTGGGATATCCTCCTTGAGTAATTTTCCGAAAACGTGCCGTCACTTTCGGCCCATAGTTTGGAAGCCCAACTTTGAAGCCTACTATCTCAATGCGCCGCCCACGGATTTCCTCTGTTCTACTTCCCAGATGTCGCGAAAGGTCCCCTCTCATATATCCGGCGCACAGCATGCGGTCGGACGGACGGCGGCGACGTATATGGTGTCTTGAAGTGGGCTTCCTTGATGTGACATTTTAGTTATGGGAGGCAAGTCTCGAAATCTCGCTAATGACGTGCGGGCCCCATAAGGGGGCCAGAGGGGATGCTTACTTCGGTAAATCGATGGTCTGTGCGCGGTTACCCTACCGTGGGGTCTGTACACCTGTCTCGGATTTCCATATGCCTAACATGAGCTCCCTCCTACCAGGCTTCGCCTCGAATGCCTTTATAACCATTTTATAATTTCTTCTAAATACATTTTAAGACTCAGTGTGGTCTGGGTGAAAAATCTCCTGCATTTACTTGGCCACGGTAGGAAAACCTTTTCCTCACTATCTTATTTCTGCCCCTCCTGGCATGTCCGGATTTTCATTATGAAAATCCTCGACAACTTCCTCCGCATTTTCCATACTGGTGGCAGGCTCCCATGTGTTCTCATCTTGCGAATACCCTTGCCATTTAACGAAGTACCACCGTTCCCGCTACTCTTGATAGCGGCCGCGTACTCTTTTCCTGTAAGAAGGAAGCTCGCTTCTTGCGATTTTTTCAACCTTCCATTGCAGATCGCCGTCAATGTCCTCCGGTTCTCTAGGGGGTTGTCGGCGATTGTCATGAACTGACTGGCGGTAGGGTTCCAATAGTGCGACATGGAATACGGGATGAATGTTCCATCGATCCGATATGTTGAGCTTAAATGCTCGTGATTCTCGTTTTTCCATAATTTGCAAGCGACCGTATAGCTTTGGACTTAGCTTTTTGTATTTCCGTCGGACGCCGATGTTTTTTGCGTTCAACATTACTTTGTCCCCGATCTTCAAGTCCGGCTGTTGTCGTGCTTTTCGGTCATAATATTTTGAAATCCCTTCTCGCGTTTTTTCTAGCGCCCCTCTCGCTTGTTCATGTATCATCTTAATCCAGTTTGAATAAAGCGTAGCTCCTCGATTTTCAGCTTCCCACTCCTTCCTCCACTCTGTCTGTGGATGGAA
Organism: Tuber brumale; assembly: GCA_014065205.1. NCBI lineage: Eukaryota > Fungi > Ascomycota > Pezizomycetes > Pezizales > Tuberaceae > Tuber > Tuber brumale. The sequence continues at coordinate 89,993 of JACCEG010000419.1, read as the reverse complement.
TCCGTATTTCGCATAGAAAGGTGACATCCCGTGAGCGCTGGTTGCGGAGTTGTTATAGGCATGTTCAGCTAGAGGTAGCAGCTGACACCAATCGTCCTGATCATAATTGACAAAACTTCGTAGGTAACCTTCCAGCACTTGGTTGGTACGTTCAGTTTGTCCGTCAGTCTGAGGGTGATATGACGTCGACATTCTTTGCTTAATTTCCAGCGCCTTGCAAAGGGATTCCCAAAATTCTTCTGCAAACTTTGAGTCCATGTCCCCGACGATTTCGGTAGGTAGGCCGCGCAGCCTCCATACTTCCTTTAAGAACGCGTTTGCGACATCCTTGGCCGCAGCCGAGGTCTGAAGTGCGATGAAATGTGCCATCTTTGTGAATCGATCAACTACTAGCATTATTTGAGTGCATCCTTGCGACTCTGGTAGTTGTGTGATGAAGTCCACTGAGATGGACGCCCATGCTGCGCAGGGTATTTGCAATGGTTGCAATAGTCCGTATTTAGGATGTCTGGGTGATTTATTATGTTGACATTCATCGCAGGATCGTACGTAGTCGTTGACCCATGCCGCAAGCCCTTTCCAGTAGAAGTCTCTCATGATTATTTCCAAAGCTTTTTTCTTGTCCAAAATGTCCTGCAACCTTTGCATCGTGACATCCTTCTGCAATCTTTGTATATAGCGCCTGACTGTTTGGTACAAATAGTCTTTGCTTATAATATAGTAGATTGTCGGTTAAGGTCCAGTCTTTGGGAAAATCCTTTTCTACGTCTCGTAACCTAATGAGTTCTTCTCTGCGTTGCCTCAAAGCTGCATCTGTCCCAATAGCTGCCTGTATCTCGCTTAGGAATTCAGGATTGAATTACTTCCTACCCTTTTGCAGAATAATAGCATTTGACATTAGAACTTTTTCGAGTACTTCTGAAATATCGTACCAATGTTCATTGTCTTTAGCCGACGCCTGTAGGTAGCTGAAACTTGGTTCCTGTACCTTGACGATCAAGGATCTCGTAGCTATATCGTTGCTTCCGAATCCCGCAGCACCTCGCTTTGTGTCTTCCAAGTTGTCGCCTTCTATCATATCTGTGGTGTTGACTTTTTCTACCACTAGTTGAGCTATGCGATCGCCTATTCTTATCTGGCAGTCCACATCTTTATGGTTGAAAAGTATAACTTTGAGTTCACCGGTGTAATCCGCATTGATTACTCCTGCGCCGGTGGAGATTCCGCTTCGAACCGCTAATCCGCTTCTTGGGGCGACTCTTCCGTATGTTCCTTCAGGTAACCCTACAACTATACCCGTCCTTATTAATGCTTGTCCATATTTCGGGACAATGTCATCTTCTATGGCATACAGGTCATGTCCTGCCGCCATTCGTCAGCCGTTGGTTGGCAAGTATGCCTTTTTGCTCAATCTTTTAACCCTGATAACGGGTTCCTTTCCACCTCTTCGAGGTTCCAAATCCAAATCCTTATCTCCATCTCAATCTTCTCCTTCATCGCCTACCCTCGCTACTAGCGAAACCAACAAATTTTCTTCTTTTAAAATTTTTTGTTTGCGATGCGTAGCTCCCTCCTCTGGACGGTACTCCGGCCGTCTGCTTAATGCATCAGGCTTTCCGCCTTTTGTGCCTGGTCGGTATACAATGCGAAAATTATATTCTACCAACTTCTGAGTCCATCGAATTTGACGGCCACTCCAGACTTTTGAGGTGAGGAAGTATTGTAGGTTCTGATGGGCGGTAAAGACTGTGATTGGTTTTTCCGTTCCGATCAAGTAGTGTCTCCATTCTTTAAAAGCTTCCAGGATCGCGAGAAGTTCTTTATCATGAATCTCATAATTGCGCTCCGCTGAGTTCAATTTTCTGGAATGGAAAGCTACTGGATGTAATCTTTTTTCAAAGTATTGAGAGAGGACGCAGCCGCGTGCAAAGTCGCTAGCGTCTCTTTCCACCACTGTTTCTCTGTCTGGGAAAAAGTGGTGAAGTATGCGGGCTGTGGTGAACCGGTGCTTTAGTTCTTCGAAAGCTGTGTCCTGCGCGATTCCCCCTTTGAAATTCTTAGGATTTCCTTGTAAAGTCTCGGTTATTGGCTTGCAAATAGCTGAGAAGTTTTTTATAAATCGTCGGTAGAAGTTAGCAAATCCCGTAAAGACTTGTACTTCTCTAACCGACTTAGGTGCTTTCAAGACCATTATGGATTCCACCTTTCGGGTGCTCATGGACACCCCATCGACCGCTACCATATAGCCGAGGAATTCCTCCTCTGTGGCATGGAAAGTCGATTTCTTTAGTGATACCGCTAATTGAAAGTCCGATAGACTTTGTAAAACTTTCTTAACAGCTTCGATGTGTTCCTTCTCTTTCTTTAAGTAGATGAGAATATCATCGAGGTAACACACAACTCCGACGTCCAAGTATTCGTGTAGAACTTGGTTCATCATATCTTGGAAGGTTGCCGCTGCGTTCACCAATCCATAAGGCATAACCTTATATTCGTATTGCCCATATCTCGTACGGAATGCTGTCTTCCACTCATCACCTTCTTTTATCCTAATCAGGTGGTAGCCGTCCTTAAGGTCCAACTTGGTGAAGATCTTTGCGCCGGCTACTCTATCTCTGAGTTCGGACATTATGGGCAGGGGATGTTTGTTGCAGATAGTAATCTTATTCAGATTTCGATAATCCACAACTAGACGTAATCTACCATCTGGTTTAGGTACGAATAATATGGGTGCGCCTGCTGGCGATTGGCTCCCTGTGATTTTTCCTTGTTTGATCATTGTCTTCCAGTATTCTCGTAGAGCTTTAAGCTGTTTTTCGGACAGTGGATATATCGGTCCCCAGGGGGGAGTTGATCCTGGAACCAACTTAATTTCATGATCGAATGTTCATCTAGGGGCTAGTTTTTCTGCCGTCTGTGCTTCAAACAAATGCTGGTAATTCAAGTATTCTTGTGGTAATGATTCGAGTTCCACCGTATTCTCGAAGGCTCCGATTCTTCCGATGCGGCAGGCATTAGGATCCCAAGCGACGGATTCATCATATTCGAACATATCCGTTATTCCTTCATCTTCTTCCACACAGCTTGCGCAACATTTAGCGAAGAAGGTCCAATTTTCTGCATCTTCTATGTCAGACACTGGGTGTTCACGATACCACCAACTAAAAGGAATTATCATTCCGTAGTGACCTGCTTTAGCCACTTCACACGACACTTCGGAGATGTGTCGGTTCTTTCCTATTTCCATTTTTATTCTGAGAGTGTAACACTTTCCTCCTGAGGCGGCTAACGATCCGTCAAAGCCCCAGATATCAACTGCATTGTCCCGTTCTATAGAGGGAACGCCAAGGTCTTCAACTAGGTCCTTGTTGATAAGGAACACGTTGGATCCTGAGTCTAATAAGTCTTTGACTTTGTATCGCTTATCGTGTATATGGAGGTAAGCGATCCCCTCCGCACAGTTGTATCGTTTAGGTTTCGGAGCTTCTAATTCCATGCGCTTAGCGCAGATAAGGCTTTCTTGATTCTTTCGTTTAGGCATCATTGGTGTTGGGTGTAGGTAACAAGATGTTTGTTACTACGCCCGCGTAGTTTCGACCATTAAGGTCTCCTCAGACACACTAGTAACTCTTTAGCTCTAACAATCTGGGTCTACATACTAACGCGGCGTTTCACCGATACGCTATTGCGCATGACCAGTTTTCAGGCTGGATGCCTTCTTCAGACACGCCAGACCTAGGCTCATAGCAGATTTTCGGGCAGCTATTAGCCATTTTACTCCCCTGTTGTGGGGTTCCCTCTTTCACCGAGTCCTTTCCCTTAGGATTTCGGCTATCCGTCCAGCTTCCTCAGAGGGGCCTTGCGCACCAAAGCGGTACATCACTATCCCACACTCTGGCCAGAAGGCAAGATAGTACACGCGTATAATACGACTCAGACTAATGCGGTAGGTGGAACGGCCCGCATCGGTTGTCCTCCTGTCGTGTATTTGTTATCAGGTAGATCTTGCATTGCTATGTCCCAACTTCTTCGGTATAGTGACTTGCTTGCACACAGGTAGCAGGCAACCACCAGGTGACTCGAGGAACTTCGTACTGTTGGCTCCCGGGCCATGTGGGCATGTCTACTATCCTCTCTTTCGATCAAGACTCTCCATATATTGATTCTTGTGTTCGAGCTCGTAAGTCCCTCGTGGGGTCCCTTCACTTAGCGCCTACTTGCGTTCATCCTGAAAGGAGAGACTTGCTTCGCGCCGCTTTGATCGTTTTGAGTTTCGATTCCCTTAGTTGCACACCGACTACCTGATCCCCGTCGTGGTCGGTACCCAATACACCCCAGCCAAAGGGGGTTCCCGTTTCGATTCCAGCTCCATCAGGACACTGAATACCCAATCGCCGTCGCCGTTAGTGCCAATGAACTGACCTTGGTCAGTTCCTCGTCGTCCGCCAGTTCCCAGATCTTATTGACCCGTGCTGGATTCTGGGCGGTAGCGACTCTGGGAGCTAATTTAGGCTTTACAATAGCCGATCTTGCTCGTCGTATTCCCATTTTTATCGGCCTTGAGCTGACCGTTGCCACCGATATATGGGTGTCTCCCCAACACGTCTGATAAGTGTGGTTTTTCTTCCCACAACGTGTGCAATCTCCTTCCTTCCTCCGAGTGTCTATCACACTCTGTGGGATGCCGGTATGGGCCTGGGCGAAGTTTGTGTGGGTGGTCTGCGGGGCACCTCCCAACTTCTTTTGTGGCCTTTCTGGTTCATTGTCCCGTTTTCGTTTTCGTGGTGGGGCTCCACCTCCTTTGACATAAGGTTTGGTATCCCTTTGTCGTTTCGGTTTAGAGTCCGGTCGGTCTTCTCTTTTGACCTCTTGGACTATTTTAGGCTTGGACGGTTACTCGCGTCCAATTCTCCTTCTGGCTAGTAGTCCTTCTTCTGACCGTCCGCATAGCCTTAGTGCCTCTTCCCATTCCTGATCCGTTGTATATTGCAGGGCCGACAACCTGCGGACAATTTGTTCCCGTAGTTTGTCTTCAACTACCTCTATCCAGGACTCTCCGGTCATGCGTGCACGAATGTTATGGTTGTGCATGACTGTCAGGTAGCGTTCAATACTGTGGTCGTACGTGACTAGTTTCATCGCTCGAAGAGCTAGTCTTTTGGCTTCCACTGGAGTGAATCGCTTGATCATATCATGTTCAAAGCGAGTCCATGTCGCCAGCTCTGGCTGCTGGGTTTCCCGGTGAAGTCCGCCCATAGCCTTCTGATACCACATGGTGTAAGGAAGGACTATGTCTCCTTTTGTAAGGCTGAGCGCGTATATGATTAGTTCCTGGGCATCGTCCCAGATTCGCGGGTTTCTTTCGAAGTAGTCTTTCCCTTGAAAAATCCCCACATATATATCTTGTGCGGGGATGTCCTCAAAGAATGGGGGAGGCTCCGAGGGTCGCTTAATATTCAGCGCCATCGCGTTGGCAAGTGTTTCGGCCATACCAGACGGTTCTGGGGTTTGTCCTTGCCTGACTCGGCTAGGACCTCCTGCCTCTCTCCTTCTTCTTTCCTCATCATCATTATCGTCGTCGTCACTAGGGTCCCCTGGGTTACCCCCTTGGGCACCTGAGGGGAATGCATCAGCGGCTTCTCTGCCTTTTCTCTTTTCCCTGTGTGTAGGTGGAGCATAGTACTCCCCGTCGTCTGTTTCTTGAACTGCAGGTAAGGGCGCAGGTCTTGCAGCTTCGGGACTTGGTGCTGCGGCTAGTATTTTATTTATTGCCGCTGTTAAACCTTTGAGGGTTTGGTTTGTCACGATATTCTGCAGTTGTTGCTGGTCTTGAGACCTGCGAATCTCCGTTTGGCGCGTGTTCTGATCCTTGCGCATTTGTCCTAAGGTGCGGTTGATTTCTCTTGCGCGTGTGACCCTTTGGGCTTGGAATTCAACGTATTCCGCTCTTAGACCGGGAACCATTTGTTCCAGAGTCTGGTCACGGGCTAATGCCGCCTGGCTTTCTTCCCCGAGGGTTCCATGTAACCTCGTGGTTACCTCTTCATGTTCCTGTTGACGCCGTTCTTGAGCGTCAATCTTCTTTGCCACTTCCCGGATCATCTCCTCTTGGATCCCTTTAATTTAGCTTTCCACCCCGGATAGCTGCATTAACAAAATAGCAATATCATTGTCGTGGATGTCTTGTCCATCGATGATTTGCTGTTGAACCTTAAGTAGCTTTAAGGTATTGTCTTGTGTAGCCCCCTTCAAATGGTTGAAGGCGATATTGGCTTGGTCAAGTGAGGTATTTATGTCGCACCTTATTTGACCCAACGTCACTCCAAGACACGCAGCTAATCTGGCTAGGTTTGCAGCGTGTTCACTTGGCTTCGGTGTGGAAGCCCTTGATATCCTATGAGTGCTTGCCACACTAGAGGATCGGTGAGAGGGTAGATTTCCTCTCCGGAATGTAGAGTCTTGAGGTGTCGTCGAGAAGGGACTATGAATTGCGGAATCATCCGTCTTATCTGTTGTATCGGGTCGGATATCCATTGGTTCGCCCACCGTTATTCTTTTCCTTGGGTCCTGAGGTATCCCCGCCATCGTTATGCTTTCCAGATAGGTTAGCTGTTCTAGTAGCCCTGGATGAGTGATTACCGGTACTTCGTACCAGAGTTCTTGATATCCTTTAAAGGTTTTAAGGAATCGTATGTAGGGTATCCAACGTTTGAGATACTCCAAGGGTGTAGGTATAAAGGGGTTCGGTTGGTCCGACTCTGGACTCAAAACCAGAATCTCCTTTTTTTCAAGGTTTAGGATGTACTTATAGTACATATAAAGTATCTTAGGCCCAGGCCGAGGGGATGTCTGACCCCCGGATGACTGTCCCCGGGTTTTCCTTTTCTTTCTCTTCTGTCTTTAGAGAGCACTGGGTGCTCCAGTAGACGAAGTCTTCTGACTCGGTCGAATTCCACACGAAATCCGAACCGTGCCAGGTGCGATATATGCTATTGAATTGATCCCTCGTTGGGATCCCGAAAGGTACTGTGAACCACGCGGGTTCCTGCGTATATTCTTCTGCGATCTCGAACAGCTCAGTCTCGAATATTTCTTCGAAGGAATGAATATAGATTGGACAATGAGGTGCTTCGAAAATATAATCGAAGTCTGAGGTGAGGGTGGAGTTTGAGGTGAACTCGTAGTTCATATAGTGAGCCTTGGTAACAGGAGAACTATCAATGTACTGTTAGGCGGACGCCAAACTCAAGTATATAACTTAGGGACTTAGGCCCGAAATCTTTGATTGGAGAATCTGTCGAGGAAGGCTCCTCTCGATAAGGTAAGGTAAGGTAAAGATTTTTAAAGCGTAAACAATATTATATTGATAAGATCTCTTCTCCGTTGCTTGATGATGTCTGTAAAGCTCCGGAGGCACTTCGATATTTATATCCCACATCTGAGTGTTCGCGGACTACTTCTAACTACTATGCCTCCGAAGTGCCACTCTGGTTTAAATACGCAAACGTCCAGAATCTTATAAGTGCGAACACTGTTTGACCCTGAAACTTATCACACCCTTTCACGGACACGGAATAGTATTCCTCCGTTTAGATGACTGCGCTATTTGTTATACCAAGCAGCGGCCTCTAACTTAGATGTCCGCATAGACTATTATATTACTTTAGTCTTGTTGACTATCGTTCCCGCAGTCTCTTTGGTTATGAAGTGATCAGGTTCATGCCGGGCCACCTAGTGCCAATAGCAAGTCCGAGCCCGACGTGTCAGCGTCTTGAGGGTCTCCGACTTATCTAGGTCTTCCTTTCTGAGCATNGAGCCCGACGTGTCAGCGTCTTGAGGGTCTCCGACTTATCTAGGTCTTCCTTTCTGAGCATGCTTCCCCTTGGTCCGCCGGCCTCCGTCGATGGGTCCTATTTCTAGGACCAACCAACCTACAGCTGATCTCTGAAGGGTATGGGTAGATTCGGTATACCCCTAATAGCTTTCACTACTGGGATATCCTCCAAGAGTAATTTTCCAAAAACGTCCCGTCACTTTCGGCCCATAGTTTGGAAGCCCAACTTTGAAGCCTACTATCACAATGCGCCTCCCACAGATTTCCTCCATTCTACTTCCCAGATGTCGCCAAAGGTCCCCTCTCATATATCCTGCGAACAGCATGCGGTCGGACAGACGGCGGTGACGTATATGGTGTTAGGAAGTGGGCTTCATTGATATGACATTTTAGTTATGGGACGCAACTTTCGAAATCTCGCTAATGACGTCCAGGCCCCATAAGTGGGCCAGAGGTGGGTGTTGGCTTCGCTAAATCGAGGGTCTGTGCGCGGTTACCCTACCGTGGGGTCTGTGCACCTGTCTCGGATTTCCATATGCCTAACAATTCGATGAGCAAGATGGGCAATTGTGAATCCTAAATTAGCTCGCAGAGTCGCAACCGTCCTGACCCCAGCCCAGGTAAATATGATCCGGGAACTGGCAGACGACGAGGAACTGACCTAGGTCACTTCATTGGCACCAACGGCGACGGCGATTGGGTATTCAGTGTCCTGACGGAGCTGGAATGGAAACGGGAACTCCTTTTGGCTGGGGTGTATTGGGTACCGGCCATGACGGGGATCGGGTAGTCCATGTGCAACTACGGGAGTCGAAACTCAAAATGATCAAAGCGGCTCGAAGCAAGTCTCTCCTTTCAGGATCAACGCAAGTAGGCTTTAAGCAAAGGGACCCCACGAGGGACTTACGAGCTCAAACACAAGAATCAATATATGGAGAATCTTGATCGAAAGCGAGGATAGTTAACATGCCCATGTAGCCGGGGAGCCCACAGTAGGAAGTCCTTCGAGTCACGTCGTGGTTGCCTGCTACCCGTGTGCAAGCAAGTTACTATACCGAAGAAGTTGGGATATAGCAATGCAAGATCTACCTGATAACAATACACAACAGCAGGACAACTGACGTGGGCCGTTACACCTACCACACGAGTCTGAGTGGTATTATACGTATGTACTATCTTGCGTTCTGGCCAGAGTGTGGGATAGGGATTTACTACTTTGGTGCGCAAGGCCCCACTGAGGGGGCTAGACGGGTGACCGTGGTCCTGAGGGGAAGGACACGCTGAATCCGGGAACCCCCATACCAGGGGAGTAAAATGGCTAATAACCGCCCGAAATTCTGCTATGAGCCTAGGTCTGGCGTGTCGGGAGAAGGCATACAGCCTGAAAACTGGTCGTGCGCAATAGTGTATCGGTGAAACGCCGCTTAGTATGTAGACCCAGATTGTTAAAGTTAAAGAGCTACTAGTTTGTCTGAGGAGACCTTAATGGTCGAAACTACGTGGGCGTAGTAACAAACATCTTGTTACCTACACATGTAATGTTCTGCCCTTTTATCCTCTGAATGGGGAATGACAGGTCATCGTCCGTTTGTCGTAGAGTCTTGGATACCGATCGTCCCGGTATTCGCTATGTCTGTCATTTGTCGTTCGTCTTCTGTCGTCGGTTATTTGATAGTGGATCCTCTCTGGTCGTATCGTCTTGTCATTGGTAGAATAGTCTTGGGCCCGAAGGCCCATCCCTTAAGCCGAGCAGAGTTACTTAAGTGATGGCGTGAAGAGCTAACTACAAGGTCTTTTTTTTCTTTTTTTTTTTTTTTTTTTTTTTTTTTTTTTTTTTTTTTTTTTTTTTTTTTTTTTTTTTTTTTTTTTTTTTTTTTTTTTTTTTTTTTTTTTTTTTTTTTTTTT
>JACCEG010000419.1:53969-79636 GCA_014065205.1 Tuber brumale | reverse complement strand
CCTAGGCGGTCCTCAGAGGCAGAAGGCAAGCGTTTTACCACGTCTCTCATGTAGTCCCTTGTTCTACGAGAGATAGTGTCACTTAGTGGATGGGATACCACCGCTTATGCCGACCGTGAGGAGGAGCGAGATCGACCCTGAGGCCTGTTGGAAAGTTCTCGCATACCGCAAACCGTGTTCTCAGCCGTCTGAAGCATGGGAAGCGAGAGGTTGCCGACCGTGAGGGGGGGCCTCGCTAAGCGAGGAGAGAGACGAGAACGGGCAGCAGAAAGCAGTACCGGAACTCAGAGGACGGAAAGCCCGACGCGTAAAAAAAAAGCGAAGAAGGGCAGTGAGGGGGGGATGACCATCACTCCTAGGCCGAAGCCATCGTGGGAGGAGAGGGGTGGTGGATGGTTCGTGAAGATCAAGCCCGGAGGCTTGATTTCAATCGAGAGGAAAATGGAGGAGACGGAGGATGAGCTAACTACAATGTCCTCTCGTCCTCCTTATATAGTCCTCTTCATCGCTCATCGTGACTCATACCTCTTGTCACGCGAAGTGGTCATATGACCTAGTGGTCATATGAGCGAAAGCCATGACCTTCAAGTAAGGTCATGTGTGAAAACCACCTGACCTCTGAATAGGTCATGTGCATGAGATACATATCCTTCTGCACAGCCCTCTTGGTCGTGTGCGCTGCCCCCATGACCTCTTAACAGGTCAGGTGTATGAAAGTAAATCAATCGCAATATAATAATCATATAACAAATGAAACCCTATGACTCATAACCGTGAGTCATAGTGCGAAACCCAGCTGCCTTGCCATCTGCCTTGCTAAGTCAGTCTAGAATCGTGACATTAGCTCTTCTCTTTCCCCAGGTCTGAGTCCCTTCAGACCTCATCTTCCAGCTCTTTCATCTGAGCGCGCAACTCCTCGAGTTGCCATTCCACCTCCTCGATCCCTTCTCGGATCTTTTGTACCTTCCGGCCGTACTCCGGATCCTTCTCTTTCTTTTCGGTCGGGGACTGGATCCGTTTCCATACCCCATTCCGTCGCGGTAGTCGTTTTCTTTCTTCTTTGTCCGCCCTATGGAGCGGGCAATTGTCCTTGAAGCAGGTCCTCCAATCCATTTCCTCGTTATGGCTGATTACCAGTCCTTGGTAATCTCGGAGGTACACGTAGTGGTCGTGCGTGCCTCCTTTTTTCGTCTTCCTTAGCTGGCTGGGGTACCAGCCAGCTCCGTCCTTGTCTCCCCGGTGGGTGGCACACTCGTCGTCCTAACATACCGTCCATGAGAGTTCCTCATGGCTGGTATGGTCCTTGGCCCTTTGAAGGGCGTCGTACGCGTCACTGGAGCCAATGCCCCAGCGGTCATCTTTCCATTCGTCTGCGAACGCCATGTCCGCAGCCCAGTCTTCGTTCTGGAGGTGGTCTTGGTCCGCAAAACGGACCGTTCGCTTATTCTTTGTTGTCTTGGTGGTGGTGGTGGTGGTTGAACGTTGGTACTTCATCGTTGGAGAAAGGTAGGTGGTGTAGTATGTTTTAGATGATAGAGATTGTGTGGTGATACAGTCGTTTTGAATCCGTCCGATTCATCCTCTTTATAATCTTTTTCGTGTCCTTCTTCTCCATTGTCGTATGTTTCTTGCATCGTTGGTTGTATGACCTTTCCTTGTCTTTGGCTGCGTTTGCCGACCGTGCAGATCTTTCGTTCTCATGCATAGTTCATCTGGATGAACTTTCTTCGTCTTGTGATGCATTTGCCGACCGTGCAAATCTTTCGTTCTCGTGCATAGTTCATCTGGATGAACTTTCTTCGTCTTGTGATACATTTGCCGACCCTGCAAATCCTTCGTTCTTGTGCGTAGTTTATCTGGATGAACTCTCTTATTGCCGCAGTACATATGGGAAGTACCACCCGCACGTCTTGTCGATAGCTATCTGAAAGACCGGCTGCAACGTCTTAGTAGCTCCTCTCTTTCTCCCCCCTTTCCAGGTTCTTTCTTTGTTTCTTTGTCATCGCTCTTTGAATCCCATTCTTAAGCCTTTGCTTACGTTCCATTGAACGCCGGTAATTCGGTATCGATGTTGTCAGTTGTCGTTCTTCTTCTTTTTCGGCTTGTCTTCCTTCGCATACCATTCTTAAGCCGTTGCTTACGTTCCGTTGAACGCTGGTAATTCGTCTGTTGTCGTTCTTCTTCTTCTTGTCGTCTTGTCTTTCTTCGAATACCATTCTTAAGCCGTTGCTTACGTTCCGTTGAACGCTGGTAATTCATCTGTTGTCGTTCTTCTTCATCTTTGTCGTCTTGTCTTCCTTCGAATACCATTCTTAAGCCGTTGCTTACGTTCCGTTGAACGCTGGTAATTTGTCAGTTGTCATTCTTCTTCTTCTTTGTCGTCTTGTCTTCCTTCGAATACCATTCTTAAGCCGTTGCTTACGTTCCGTTGAACGCTGGTAATTCTTCTGTTGTCGTTCTTCTTCTTCTTGTCACCTTGTCTTCCTTCGAATACCATTCTTAAGTCGTTGCTTACGTTCCGTTGAACGCTGGTAATTCGGTATCGATGTCGTCTTGTGTCGTTCTGTTTTTCTGCTCCCCTCTCCGTTCTCCTTGGTCCCTCAAGGAGAGCCGTAGAAAAAAAAGAGATTGGGGAGTATTGCATAGGTTTCTCAAAGGATTCTCTGCGCTTCGCTCATTCATCCTTCGATCAACCTATAGAGGAAGAGTCGATTTCGCTTGTTAACTGCGTTCAAGTATCGATTTCGCTTGTTAACTGCGCTCTTCGCTCTCCCTTCTAGCTCCCCTCTTCTCTAGCCAGGTCCCTCTGGCGACCCCTTTTGCTCCCGCTTCCTTTCTGGAAAAAAAAAAATCTCAACTTTTGCTGGTTTTTCCTTCCGTTTCCTTTGCCGTGTCTGGCCGTACCCAGTTAAGGGTTCCAGATTCTCATCATTTTTTCTATCATTGGCCATTCGTGGTTGACGCAATCAAGTGTAATGTTCTGCCCTTTGATCCTCTGAATGGGGAATGACAGGTCATCGTCCGTATATCGTAGAGTCTTGGATACCGATCGTCCCGGTATTCTCTATGTCTGTTATTTGTCGTTCGTCTTCCGTCGTCTGTTGTTTGATAGTGGATCCTCTCTGGTCGTATCGTCTTGTCATTGGTAGGATAGTCTTGGGCCCGAAGGCCCATCCCTTAAGCGTAGCAGAGTTACTTAAGTGATTGCGTGAAGAGCTAACTACAATGTCCTCTCGTCCTCCTTATATAGTCCTCTTCATCGCCCATGGCGACTCATCCCTCTTGTCACGCGAAGTGGTCATATGACTTAGTGGTCATATGACCTAGTGGTCATATGAGCGAAACCTATGACCTTCAAGTAAGGTCATGTGCGAAAACCACCTGACCTCTGAATAGGTCATGTGCGTGAGATACATATCCTTCTGCACAGCCCTCTTGGTCGTGTGCGCTGCCCCCATGACCTCTTAACAGGTCACGTGTATGAAAGTAAATCAATCGCAATATAATAATCATATAACAAATGAAACCCTATGACTCATAACCGTGAGTCATAGTGCGAAACCCATCTGCCTTGCCATCTGCCTTGCTAAGTTAGTCTAGAATCGTGACAACACCCCTCACCTATGATGCCTAAGCGAAAGAACCAAGAAAGTATTATCCGCACTAAGCGCACGGAACTAGACGCTCCTAAACCAAAACGATACCACTGTCCGGAGGGGATCGCTTACCTCCATATACACGATAAGCGATATAAAGTTAAAGTCTTATTAGACTTGGGATCCAACGTATTCCTTATCAATAAGGACCTGGTTGAAGACCTTCACGTTCCTTATATAGAACGCGACAATGCAGTCGATATCTTAGGCTTTGATGGATCTTCATCCGCCTCTGGAGGGAGGTGTTTCAATCTCCAATTAAATTGGAAAAAGGAAAAAACTGACACATCTCCGAAGTGTTGTGTGAAGTGGCTAAAGCAGGTCACTATGGAATGATAATTCCTTTCTGTTGGTGGCATTGTGAATACCCATTGTCTCACATACAAGATGCAGAACATTGGACCTTCTTTGCAAAATGTTGTGAAAACTGTGTGGAAGAAGATGAAGGAATAGCGGATATGTTTGAACATGACGAATCCATCGCTTGGGATCCTAATGCCTGCCGCATCGGAAGAATCGGAGCCAGCGAGAATACAGTGGAACTCGAATCATTACCAAAAGAATACTGGAATTAGGAACATTTGTTTGAAGCCCAGATGGCAGAAAACTTAGCTCCAAGATGGACATTCGATCACGAAATCAAACTGATTCCTGGTTCAACTCCCCCCTGGGTACCAATATATCTACTCCCTGAAAAGCAGCCTAAGGCTTTACGACAATACTTGGAAACGATGATCAAACAAGGGAAAATCACACGGAGCCAATCGCCAGCAGGCGCACCCATATTATTTGTACCCAAACCAGATAGTAGACTATACCTAGTTGTGGATTATCGAAATCTAAATAAGATTACTATCCTCAACAAAAATCCCCTTCCACTAATGTCTGAACTCTGAGATAGAGTAGCCGGCGTAAAGATCTTCACCAAGTTAGACCTTAAGGATGGCTACCACCTGATTAGAATAAAGGAAGGAGATGAATGGAAGACAGCGTTCCGTACAAGATACGGACACTGCGAATATAAGGTTATGCCTTTTGGATTGGTCAATGCTCCAGCAACCTTCCAAGACATGCTGAACTAAGTTCTACAGGAATACTAGGACGTTGGGGTCGTGTGTTACCTTGATGATATTCTCATCTACTCAAACCATGAAAAGGAACACATCGAAGTTGTTAAGAAAGTTTTACAAAGTCTATCAGACTTTCAGTTAGCGGTATCGCTAAAGAAATCGACTTTCCATGCGATGGAGGTGGAATTCCTCGGCTATATGGTGGCGGTTGATGGGGTGTCTATGAGCACCCGAAAGGTGGAATCCATAATGCTCAGGAAAGCACCAAAGTCGGTTGGAGAAGTACAAGTCTTTATGGGGTTTGCTAACTTCTACTGACGATTTATAAAAAACTTCTCTGCTATTTGCAAGCCAATAACCAAGACATTACAAGGAACTCTGAAAAGTTTCAAATGGGGGGCTGAGCAAGATACAGCTTTTCAGGAGCTAAAACACTGCTTCACAACAGCTCCCATACTCCATCACTTTTTCCCGGAAAGAGAAATAGTGATAGAAACCGACGCCAGCAATTTTGCACTCGGCTGCGTCCTTTCCCAATACTTTGAGAAAAGGTTACACCCAGTAGCTTTCCATTCCAGAAAGTTAAACTCGGCGGAACGCAATTATGAGATTCATGATAAAGAACTCCACGCGATCCTTGAAGCTTTTAAGGAATGGAGATACTACTTAATCGGAACGGAGAAACCGATCACAGCCTTTACCGACCATTAAAACCTACAATACTTTCTCACCTCAAAAGTCTGGAGCGGCCATCAAATTCGATGGGCTCAGAGGTTACTAGAATACAATTTCCGCCTTGTATCCCGACCAGGCACGAAGGGCGGAAAGCCTGACGCACCAAACAGACAGCCGGAGTACCAGCCTGAAGAGGAAGCTACACATCGCGAACCCAAAATTTTGAAAGAAGAAAATTTCTTGGTGTTGCTAGTAGCGAGGGTAGGCGATGAAGGAGAAGACTGGGATGGAGATAAAAATTTGGATTTAGAACCTCAAAGAGGAGGAAAGGAACCTGTAATGAGGGTCAAGAGATTGAGCAAAAAGGCATACTTGCCAACAAAGGGCTCAAGAATAGCGGCAGGACATGATCTGTACGCCATAGAGGATGACATTGTCCAGAAATATGGACAGGCATTAATAAGGGCGGGTATAGCGGTGGGGCTACCCGAAGGAACTTATGGAAGTGTTGCCCCAAGAAGTGGATTAGCAGTCCGAAGCGGAATCTCGACCGGCACGGGAGTAATCGATACTGATTATACCGGCGAACTCAAAGTCGTACTTTTCAACCATAAAGATGTGGACTGCCAAATAAGAATGCGCGATCGCATAGCTCAATTAGTGGTAGAAAAGGTCAACACCTCGGATATAATGGAAGTCGACGACTTGGAAGAAACGGAGCGAACAAGCGCAGGATTCCGAAGCACCGATATAGCGACAAGATCCTTGATCATCCAGGAACAGGAACCTAGCATCAGCTACCTACAGGCATTCTCCAAAGACCGCGAACATTGGTACGATATTTCAGAAGTACCCAAAAAAGTTCTAATGTCTAATGCAATTATCCTGCAGAAAGGTATGAAGCAGTTCAATCCTGAATTCTTGAACGAGATACAGGCAGCTATTGGGACAGATGCAGGTTAGAGGCAAGGGAGGGAAGAACTCATTAAGCTACGAGACGAAGGAAAGGATTTTCCCAAAGATTGGACCTTAACCAACGATCTACTATATTATAAGAAAAGACTATTTGTACCAGACAGTCAGGCGCTATATACTAAGATTGCAGAAGGATGTCACGATGCAAAGGTTGCAGGACATTTTGGACAAGAAAACACTTTGGAAATAATCATGAGAGACTTCTACTGGAAAGGACTTGCGGCATGAGTCAACGACTACGTATGATCCTGCGATGAATGCCAAAATAATAAATCGCCCAGACATGCTAAGTACGGATTATTGCAACCATTGCAAATACATTACACAGCATAGGCGTCCATCTCAGTAGACTTCATTACACTACTACCAGAGTCGCAAGGATGCACTTAGATAATGGTAGTAGTCGATCGATTCACTAAGATGGCACCTTTCAGCGGACTTCAGACCTTGGCTACAGCCAAAGACATCCTAAACGCATTCCTGAAAGAAGTATGCAGGCTGCGAGGCCTGCCAACCGTAATCGTCTCCGATATGGACTCAAAGTTCGCAGGAGAATTTTGGGAATCGCTGTGCAAGGCGCTGGAAATTAAGCGAAGAATGTCAACGGCATACCACCCGCAGACTGATAGACAAACCGAACGTACCAATCAAGTGCTGCAAGGTTACCTTCGAAGTTTTGTCAATTACAATCAGGATGACTGGTATCAGTTACTACCGCTGCCTCAATATGCCTATAACAACTCCGCAACCAATACTCACGGGATGTCACCATTCTATGTGAACTACGGATTCCATCCACAGACAGAGTGGATGAAGGAGCGCGAAGCACAAAATCCAGGAGCAACACTTGATGCAAACTTGATTAAGGCGATACATGAACAAGCAAGAGGGTCGCCAGAAAAGACACGAGAAGGGATGTCGAAATATTATGACTGGAAAGCTCGACAACAGCCGGACTTCAAGATCAGGGACAAAGTAATGTTAAATGCAAAAAACATGCGCCACTGATGGAAATCCAAGAAGCTAAGTCCCAAGCTATATGGCCCCTGCCAAATTATAGAAAAACGTGGGTCCAGAGCATTTAAGCTCAACATATCTGATTGATGGAACATTCATCCTGTATTCCATGTCGCACTATTGGAACCCTACCGCGAGTCAGTTCATGACAATCGTCAACAACCTTCTAGCGAACCAGAAGACATGGATGGCGATCTGCAATGTGAGGTTGAAAAAATTGTAAGAAGCGAGATTCGTTCTTACAGGAAACGAGTACGCGGCCGCTATCAAGAGAAGTGGGAACTGTGGTACTTCGTTAAATGGCAAGGGTGTTCGGAAGGTGAGAAAACATGGGAGCCGGCCACCGGTATGGAAAATGCGGAGGAAGTTGTGGAGAATTTTCATAACGAAAATCTGGACATGCCAAGAAGGGCAGAAGTAAGATAGTGAGGAAAAGGTTTTCCTACCATGGCAAAGTAAACATGGAAGGTTTTTTATACTGACCACACTTAGTCTTAAAATGTATTTAGAAGAAATTGTAAAATGGTTATAAAGGCATTCGAGGCAAAGCCTAGAAGGAGGGAGCTCATGTTAGGCATATGGAAATCCGAGACATGTGCACAGACCCACGGTAGGGTAACTACGCACAGACCGTCAATTTACCTGAGTGCCAACACCCCCCTCCGGCCCCCTTATGGGGCCCGCACGTCATTAGCGAGATTTCGAGAGTTGCGTCCCATATCTAAAATGTCATATCAATAAAGCCCACTTCATAACACCATATATGTCGCCGCCGTCCATCTGACCGCATGCTGTTCACAGGATATATAAGAGGGAATCTTTGGCGACAACTGGGAAGTGGAACGGCGGAACTCCGTCTGAGGCGCATTGAGATAGTAGAGTTCAAAGTTGGGCGCCCTAAACTATGGGCCAAATGTGACAGGACGTTTTCGGAGAAATACTCTGGGAGGATATCCCAGTAGTGAAAGCTATTAGGGGTATACCGAATACACCCATACCCTTCTGAGATCAGCTGTAGGTTGGTTGGTCCTAGTAATAGGACCCCTCTACGGAGGCCGGCGGACCAAGAGGAAGTATGCTCACAATGGAAGACCTAGATAAGTCGGAGACCCTTAAGACACTGACACGTTGGGCTCGGACTTGCGATTGGCACTAGGTGGCCCGGCATGAACCTGATCACTTCATGACCGAAGACACGACTGGACGATAGTCAACAAAACTAAAGTCATATAAAACTCTTTGCGGACATCTAAGTTGGAGACAGCTATTTGGTATAACAAATAGCGCAGTCATCTCAACGGAGGAATACTATTCGAAGTCCGCAAAAGGGTCTGACAAGTTTCAGTGACAAACAGTGTTCGTACTTATAAGATTCTGGACGTTGGAGTATTAAAACCAGAGTGGTACTTCGGAGGCATAGTAGTTAGAAGTAGTCCGAGAACACTCAGATGCAGGATATAAATATAGAAGTGCCTCCCGACCTTTACTGACATCATCAAGCAACGGAGAAGAGATCTTATCAATATAAAATTGTCTGCCTCACAAATCTTTACCTTACATTTATTTTATCCAGACGAGCCTTCTCCCACAAATTCTCCAGCGAAAGATCTTGGCGTACGTCCATCGGTTATATACTTGAGTTTGGTGTCCGCCTAACAGTTTCCCCTTGAAGTCCATCCATAGCCTTCCTATACCAGACGGTGGAAGTAAGTACTATTTCTCTTCTTGTACGACCAACTGCACATATAACTCGTTCCCGGACATCGTCCCAGATTCCTGGATTCCGCTCCAAATAGTGCGCGCATTGTAGAATCTACACATATATGTCTTGTGCGGGTTTATCCTCAAAGACTGGGGGTAGTTCTGATGCCCCCTTGATATTTAGCGCCATCGAATTGGCAAGTGCTTCTGCCCTACCAGACTGTTCTGGTGTTTGTCCTCGCCTGCCTCGGTTAGGACCTTCTCCCCTCCATCCTCTATCATCATTGTCGTCGCCATCATCACTAGGATCTCCCAGGTCACCTCCCTGGGCACCTGAGGGGGATGCATCAGCAGCTTCTTTGCCTTTCCCCTTGTCCCTCCGTGTTGGCGGAGCATAGTACTCTCCATTATCAGTTTCCGGTACTGTGGGTAGCGGAGCAGGTCCTTCAGCTGCAACACTTGGCGCGGCGGCCAACATCCGGTTTAGGTATGCCGTCAATACTTTTAGGGTATTGTGCATCTCATTATTTTGCTGCTGGTGCTGGTCCTATGACCTGCGAATTTCCGCTTGTCGAGTAGTCTGATCTAGACACATTTGCACTCGGGTACCGTTGACTTCTCTTTCCCGCGTGATGCTTTGATTTCAGAATTCTAGGGATTCCGTCCTTAGGTTGACGACCATTTGTTCCAATGTCTCGTCTCGGGCTAGTGTCGCCTGGCTTTCATGCCCCTGTGTCCTATGTGTTAGGCGGACGCCAAACTCTAGTCTATAACTGAGGGATGTAGGCCCGAAATCTTTGATTAGAGAATCTGTCGAGGAAGCCTCGTCTCGATAAAATAAGTAAGGTAAAGATTTAAAGCGTAAAACAATATTATATTGATAAGATCTCTTCTCCGTTGCTTGATGATGTCTGTAAAGCTCCGGAGGCACTTCGATATTTATATCCCGCGTCTGAGTGTTCGCGGACTACTTCTAACTACTATGCCTCCGAAGTACCACTCTGGTTTTAATACGCAAACGTCCAGAATCTTATAAGTGCGAACACCGTTTGACCCTGAAACTTATCACACCCTTTCGCGGACTCGGAATAGTATTCCTCCGTTGAGATGACTGCGCTATTTATTATGCCAAACAGTCGCCTCCAACTTAGATGTCCGCATAGACTTTTATATGACTTTAGTCTTGTTGACTATCGTCCAGTCGTCTCCTCGGTCATGAAGTGATCAGGTTCATGCCGGATCACCTAGTGCCAATCGCAAGTCCGAGCCCGACGTGTCAGCGTCTTAAGGGTCTCCGACTTATCTAGGTCTTCCTTTCTGAGCGTGCTTCCCCTTGGTCCGCCGGCCTCCGTAGAAGGGTCCTATTACTAGGACCAACCAACCTACAGCTGATCTCAGAAGGGTATGGGTGGATTCGGTATACCTCCTAATAGCTTCCGCTACTGGGATAACCTCTTGGAGTATTTCACCGAAAACGTCCCGTCACCTTCGGCCCATAGTTAGGAAGCCTAACTTCGAAGCCTACTATCTCAATGCGCCTCCGACGGATTTCCTCCGTTCCACTTCCCAGATGTCGCCAAAGGTCCCCTCTCATATATCCTGCGAACAGCATGCGGTCGGACGGACGGCGGCGACGTATATGGTGTTATGAAGTGGGCTTCATTGATGTGACATTTTAGTTATGGGACGCAACTCTCGAAATCTCGCTAATGACGTGCGGGCCCCATAAGGGGGCCGGAGGGGGGTGTTGGCACTCCGGTAAATTGAGGGTCTGTGCGCAGTTACCCTACCGTGGGTCTGTGCACATGTCTCGGATTTCCATGTGCCTAACACTATGTAACCTCGTAGTTACCTCTTCATGTTCTTGTTGACACCTTTCTTATGCGTCTATCTTCTTGGCCACTTCCCGTATCATTTCATCTTGGATACCCTTGGCCTCCTGTTCCACACCTGCCAGCTGCATCCACAAGATTGCAATATCGTTGTCGTGGACATCTGGTCCCTTGGCGATTTGCTGTTGAACCTTAATTAATTGTAAGGTATTATCTTGGGTAGCTTCCTTCAAATGTCTGAAGGCGATATTGGCTTAGTCGAGTGAGGTATCTATATCCTGCCATATCTGACCCAGTGTCAACTGTAAACGAGCGCCTACCTTAGCTAGCTTCACAGCGTTGTCTCCACTTAGTTTGGGCGTGGAAGACTGTGATATCCTATGTCTGCTTACGACACTGGATGATCGGTGAGAGGGAAGGGTTACTTTCCGAAATGTTGGCTCTTGAGGTATCTCTAGGAAGAGACTATATATCACCGTGTCATCGGTTCCTGACGTCTCTGGTTTATCCGGTCGAGTGTCCATGGGCTCTCCCACTGTTATCCTCCTAATGGGGTCTTGAGGGATGTCGGCTATCCCGTTGTAAACCTTTTCAGATGAATTTAATCCCAACACCATGTCGTCAGGTTCAGAGTCAGGTACCTCATGCCAATATTCTCGCTCTCCTTAGAAAGGTTTCCGGAATTTAATGAATTGTAAGTGGCGCAAGAGGTATTCTTTGGGAGATGGTATAAACGGGTTTGCGCGATCCGATTCCGGGTTTGGAACCTAGATTTCCTTTTTCTGCAGGTTTTGGATGCACTGATAGTACATATATATAGGTCTCAGGCCCAGGCTGAGAGGATGTCTGGCCCACAGATTTCTGTGCCTAGTTTCTTGTTATCGGAGTACTGGGTACTCCAATCAACAAAGTTTTCTGACTTGGTTGAACTCCACTCAAAGTCCGAACCGTACCAAGTACGGTATATGCAATTGAAGTGATCCCTCATTGGGATCCCGAAAGGTATTGTAAACACCGATGGTTCCATGACAAACCCTTCTTCGATTTCGAATAACTCGCTGTCGAAGACTTCTGCGAATGTTTAAATATAGATGGGACAATGATGTCCTTCGAAAATGTAATCGAAGTTTGAACTGAGGGTGGAGTTTGAAGTGCACTCGTAGTTCATATAGTGAGCCTTGGTAACAGGAGAACTATCAATATACTGTTAGGCGGACGCCAAACTCAAGTATATAACTGAGGGATGTAGGCCTAAAATCTTGGATTGGAGAATCTGTCGAGGAAGGCTCGTCTCGATAAAATAGGTAAAGCGAAGATTTAAAGCGTAACACATTATTATATTGATAAGATCTCTTCTCCGTTGCTTGATGATACCTGTAAAGCTCGCGAGGCACTTCGATATTTATATCCTGTGTCTGAGTGTTCGTGGACTACTTCTAACTACTATGCCTCCGAAGTACCACTCTGGTTTTAATACGCAAACGTCCAAAATCTTATAAGTATGTACGCCGTTTGATGCGGCAACTTATCACATCCTTTCACGGATACGGAATAGTATTCCTCCGCTGAGATCACTGCGCTATTTGTTTTACCAAACAGTGGCCTTTAACTTAGATGTCTGTATAGACTATTATATTACTTTAGTCTTGTTGACTATCGTTCCAGTAGTCTCTTCGGTCTTGAAGTGATCAGGTTCATGCCACATCACCTAGTGCTAATTGCAAGTCCGAGCCCGACTTGTCAACGTCTTAAAGGTCTCCGCCTTATCTAGGTCTTCCTTTCTGAGCATGCTTCCTCTTGGTCTGCTGGCCTCCATAGAGGGGTCCTATTACTAGGACCCACCAACCTACAGCTGATCTCAGAAGGGTATGGGTGGATGCGGTATACTCCTCACAGCTTCCACTAGGGGGATATCCTCTTAGAGTAATTCGCCGAAAATGTCCCATCACTTTCGGCCTATAGTTTAGAAAGCCTAACTTTGAAGCCTACTATCTCAATGCGCCTTTCACGGACTTCCTCCATCCTCCTTCCCAGATGTCGCCAAAGGTCTCCTCTCATATATCCTGCGAACAGCATGCGGTCGGACGGACGCCGGTGACGTATATGGTGTTATGAAGTGGGCTTCATTGATGTGACATTTTAGTTATGGGTCGCAACTCTCGAAATCTCGCTAATGACGTGCAGGCCCCATAAGTGGGCCGGAGGGGGATGTTGGCTCCAGTTAATCGAGGGTCTATGAGCAGTTACCCTACTGTGGGTCTGTGCACATGTCTCGGATTTCCATATGCCTAATAGACACTCATTATTGGACCTTTTTCTCGATAGTACTTGGAGTCATTGCCTGTGATTCGGCAATTGTCCATCACCTCCATACGGACCCTGGCCATTCCACACCCATTCTCAATCCCATCTGCTTCCCCAAATGACTAAGAAAAGAATAGCTTTTCGCCAAGGCTGTGCTCATTGTCATGATATATGTGCTGAGCGATTTGCCCAATTCCAGTATTTAAAAGAATGAATGGTTGATCTAGCATTTTGAGGTGTGACTTCACTATGCCGGGTATGCTACTTCCCCCTCTACGAAAGGGAAAAAAAGTAGAGTGGACTAAGGCACATGCTGAATTTGTTTATTTGCAGCCCACTAGCGTATTGTTTGGCAGTCGTCTGACAACGCACTCTATCACTACACGTAAATCTTACGCCTCCAGATTCTGTCCAATTATTTTTTACTGTACTGGTCTTCTTCCACTTATTAGAACTAGTATTATTCCTGTTGCCACATCTCTTAGCTAACTGTTCAATTTTCATGATAATTAATCAATGCGAGATCTATCATGAGTGTATTTATTGACTTTATTTGTATATCGAACTCCTTGTATATAGAATAATTTCCTATATTTCGTTAAATATACGCAGATCAATCCTGTAATTAAATATCTTTTGTGTCTCCCCAATGGGAATCACATGAGCCCAGCCAATCACAGTCTCTATATTAACTATCCATATATCCTGGTGAGCAGGCCACTTGCGGACTTCTATATGTTCGCTTCTAATGTGAAATTTCCCCCTGTTTATTGGATTGAGCAATTGAACTAACCCTGGCCGACTGATACCTCCGGCCTCACTCCAGATATTTCTTATCTTGAAAAGTCCCAATAACAGCGCCACTGGCCTTGTACGCAAATTCCCACAAGTGTCAACTCTCCCAACCTGAATTCATATCTAATCATTTCTATGAGAAGGATTCCGGAAATTCTTAGCTCCGGTATAGTGGGCCTGATGAATCTGAAATACATCTGGCTCTTGTAAGTCTGGGACCGGAATCTGGAGCCGGGTAAAGCACTCTACTGGAAGCTATTCCAATTTTGTGGAGTCCACATGTGGCTGCTCTTGATCTGTTATAGTCTGCTGGATATAATGCAGCATTTCTATTACAACATCAGAACACTGGATTTTGAGGATGGTGCAAAGTGCAACTAGCATGTTTGTATCTTTCAAGCGGCCTGTGAGAATGCGCTGAGGTACATTGTGGCCTGAGGAAGCGCGCAGCTCTGACCCGATATTCCCCATCCTGCCCGTATTATCTGTCTTCAAAAGTGCCTCCAGTGTCTGCAGTCTCATCCCCAGGGCATGCCGGTGGCCATATTGTGACAAGATCTGTCGGCACGCAGTTTCGCTTTTGTTTGACCTCCAGTAGCCTTCTTTAACCTGTACCTTATGTGCCAGCTCGCAAATATCAGTAGAATATATCGAAATAGACCCAAAACGTTGGATGTGGGACTTAAAATGAGTCAGGTAGTGCATCTTGATGAAGTTGAAGTGGTTCTCCTGCAGGATTAAATCCGCCTACTGATCAATCCTTTGGAAACTGTCTTTGGTCGCAAGCCGACGCCTTTTAGTCGTGGAGATACTAAGGGCTTCCTAAGCCTGCTGATTTTGCATCAGTTTTCTCAGTCCCTGATCCTGATGGTTTGCCTGAGTGTGGGTAGTCTTTGAGGTCAGGAACTCCAGAAATATGTCTTTCATCTGGTGAAATATCTGAAGATACGTTTCCATGTAAGAGAGTGTCTCCAGTGTATGACTGTGATACTGGGCATTCAGACTGAAATCAATCAGTGCGCTGACATATGTCAAGGCGCATCTGAATGGGAGTTGCTGAGAACTATCAGGATTGCGTAATGCAGACACCAACACCGCCGAAATACATTGACTCAGGTTTTCGCATCTCCTTTCCCTGCCATTGTGTGACTTCATAATAGGCTTTTTTCGGTACGTTAAATCCGTGATATGGGGAGATCGCATTCCCGGCATCGTCAAATTCTTGCTGCCTGTAACTGCCTATTGGGAGGTGTGGCAATCGTAGGATTAACGGGTTTTATTTTATACCAAGGTGGCAATTAACGAATCAAAGTCCGGAGGCTTTAGCTGAGGTTGTTGGATAGACTTCTTACTCTATCGCAACTACTGAAGTCTCCGACATGTTTGGTAGATCTCAAACTAAAGATTCTTAAAGCGAACTGAAGAGAGTAACTGTTCAACCAAGTATATTGAAAACTCTGTCTGCCAAAGTCTGCCTCTTCTAACATAAAGAATAGCAGTTCTTAAATACACTTCTTAGGCTACTGAAAGCCTTATTCTCAGAACATATAAGACTCCAAAATGCTAGCCTTGAAACCAGACATAAAACATATAGAGTATCAAACCGATAGTTGAAAGGAAACATAAAACATATAGAGTATCAAATTGATACTCGAAACCAAACATAAAACATACGGAGTATCAAACCGATACTCGAAACTAAACATAAAACATATAGAATATCAAACCGATACTCGAAACCAAAAATAAAACATATAGAGTATCAAACTGATACTCGAAACCAAACATAAAACATATATAGTATCAAACCCTATACTCTCCGGGTAGAGGCATACCTCATTTCCTGAAACAATTTCAAAACACAATCAGTATCAACTGATACCTAAATTCCTAAACCAGTAACCTGTACTGGTTACACTGCCGCTTGTACTTTTTCAAGAACCCTTCCATACATTCTATTATATGATTAAATAAAGCAAGGTAGATGTTATGTAAAAGGTCGGGCTTGTAGAGGTCCGCAGGGTCTACCCGGTGGAGCCCTGTGAATATGTTATGGACTAGTTTTACCCCAATCTGCTGAAAGTATTCTGTAATACTCATCTTTCCTATATCCTCCTTCCTCAACGCTGTTTTCGTATACAAGGTGTAGTCGTGGATCTGATATGTAGGCCCTCAATCCCCACCAAGTTCCTCACTCAGAACCTCACACTTTGGGCGTGACTTGTAACTTAATCCGTGCAAGGCCGCATGCTCGGTGTGATCTGTAATCCAGGCCGATAAAATGGGAAAACAGAAGTGCATTTTGCCATTAGAATAGTCCATTATTGTGCCTTCCTGGATAACCTACTACAGTGGTACAAATATGAGATCAAAGATAGTCTTTAGAACATCTGCATTCATCTGCCACGGTACTTCGTCAGCGAGAGCCGATTCTCCCATAAACTTTGGCGGCACTAGTAGCAATGTAAGAAGCAAGATCGACATCTTAGCTGGGCTGTTTTTGGTCCCTGAATGGATAATGCCGATCATGATATATACTGGGTGGGCTTTTTTATCAGCAGAGAAATTGGTAAGGTAGGCCTGGTCTGACAATCCGATAATCAGTACTACTATTAATCCAGCTGGTAATGTTTCCTGAAAGTAAATGGGATAGACTGTCAGTACTAGATACTAACTACTGGCACCTTTGCGACTGATATCGTACCTGAGTTTCCCACCACCAGTCTGCTGTATGCATCTCAGAATACAATCGATTTCCACCTGAATCGTATTCACAAATCCATGCGTACATCATATTAGGTCTATATGCAACCTAGTAGATCAGATAGCGGACACAGTCGATGACATTCCGATAATAGAAAGCTGTTGCACCCCTCCTGTCCTTCATGGTTGCTTTTGTTCAAGTGAGATGCTCACCAAATAGATCCAGTACTTCAAGACGTTTTTGCAAGGAAAATGTGGATTGAAATGATCTGGCATCCTTCCCATGCAAGTCTTTTGTAAAGTAATCATTTATCTGTGACTTGGCCACCTTACTCTGAACAAATTAGCTAGCTAAATTGAAGTCCCTTTCGGATGAAAAAGGGCTCCATGGATCATCCGTTATGGCTTGATTGAGCTGTTCATATCCTACAACATCGCCAATTACCCTGCCAGTGCCAGGAATAGTTAGCTGACTTGATGGGGTTCCCTGAGCCAATGGCTGGAAAATATCCTCTGTGTCTGAGTTGTGCTCTATATTGATACTTGCTGATTTGCTCACTGAATCACAATCTATGATCTCTGGTCCATGATCGGACTTGTAGTCAGAATCGCTTTCATTGCCAATTGGTCCATATGTGATACTGCCTCCGAAAGCAGTCTGCCTGGATAAAGTCTTGTCTGCGGTCGCGTGGAAGGATAGCATGATGTCAGGATATATTGCTTAGAGGTGCTTTTCGTATACAGCAGCCTGTTGATAGCACCACCTGCAATAGCGACACTTGGTAGTGTTTGAGGTCACCATGCTAGTATGTAGTATTTCGGTTAGAAGGTGGCTGTCAGAGTACGCGTAAGCGAATCAGGCCTGAAAAAAGTACATGTAAATACCCCCCCTCAAGTTGAAAGCCTGATTTCCTTGAGACCTGAATTAGAATGTAGCTTTCCCGCTTGTTTAATAAAGCAGCTAACTAATTTCCTGGTTTGAGTTATCCACGCAGCAGTCTTGGTTTTTCAAGATAATTGTTAGGTTTCAAGTTTACTAGTAGTTCTCTGTCTCCAGGTGCTTGGCTTCGCGTGGTTGCTGGCAGGTAGGATGCAGCTTATTTACGGCTTAAAAGTTGACGATACCCGTAATTGCCTGAAATTTGTAATTACACCTCCTATTGCATGCCACCAAAACCTTGAGGCTCTGGTAGATTTTTTGCCCATATGTAATAGCAGTTGTATTTACAAACATCAGGTAATTTCAAGTACAAGTATTTTCCTAATATTTGCATAGTACAGGTCTTGGTAGATGGCATGCGGTTCATTTGCAGCTCAAAGTTGATTTTGTGCTCATGTAATCCACTTGTATGAAGTCTTTTTTTTCATGATATTAATGTTTCTACCCTGTACCAGTCGTTTTGAAGACCAAAAACACCTGCAAGAACCCTTCGCAAGCCAACAATTGTCCCTCTGCTGAGATTCGGGTGGTTTGCAACAGTAGTTCATTTAAAAAAAACACCACGATACTTTGGGTCTCAGGCCCACTATAGAATTTGGCTTGGCATGGGTCTTTGTGGATGGGGGGTGGTGGATTTGCAGCTTAAATGTTTATTTAGTACTTACTCAATCATCTCCTGCCATGATCGATTTTCAAGGTATCAATGTTTGTATGGAGTACAAGTCATTTTCAAGATGAATAACACCCCCGAAAAACCTATATAAGCCCTAGCTTCCTACCTTCCTCTGACCCCTCTCCTGACTGTTCCGACAATACAAACACACCATTTCAACACTCCCACTATACCTTTCATCCTGTTTCTACTCAAGAGAGATCTGCAGTCCTGCATGGTCTCTGACTCGCCCTAGGTATATTCCGTAAATAATTCCGTTCTATCCCCTTCATAATTGTTTTTATTTGTATCGAATTCTGTTTGCTTTGTGGTTAATGTAATTTTCTAGTAGACAGACTTCATCTTAAAAAAGTTCACTCCACCCTTCCAACCCTCACGACCCTTGTGATCCTCCTTCGCTTGAGTCACCCCACCAACTACACCCACTCTACTCCTGTTCCTGGTACGTTCCCCAAGCAATTCTGTACTTTTCCCTTCAGGATTGTTTTCTTGTATCAAATTTTGCACGCTTCAAGGCTAATCCAGTTTTCTAGTGGACAAACTTCATCTCAAAAGTTTACTCCACCCTCCAATCCTCATGACTCTTGCAACTCTCCTTCGCTCAAGTCACCCCACCAACTACACCCACTCCACTCCTATCCTTGGTATATTCTCCTGACAATTCTGTTCTTTTCCCTTCAGGATTGTTTTCTTTTATCAAATTTTGCCTTCTTCAAAGGTAATCCAATTTTCCAGTAG
Organism: Tuber brumale; assembly: GCA_014065205.1. Lineage (NCBI taxonomy): Eukaryota > Fungi > Ascomycota > Pezizomycetes > Pezizales > Tuberaceae > Tuber > Tuber brumale. The sequence continues at coordinate 60,557 of JACCEG010000419.1, read as the reverse complement.
ACAAACTTCATCTTAAAAAAAGTGCACCCTCCTCCTCCTCCAACTTGCATGATCTTCGCGACCTTTCCTCACTGCAGTCACTCCACCAACTACACCTGCTTCACTTCCATCTTCGGAGTTTTCTCCAATCAATTCCATTCTCTTCTATTCAAGATTGTTTCCTTATAACAAATTTTATCTACTATAAGCTCACACAATTTTCTAGCGGACAAACTTCATTTTAAAAGAATTCCACCCCTCCTCCGACCCTCCTGAACCTCCAACTTACTCCCTCAATAATCACAATGCCACGATCAAAAGTGGGCCTCGTTTGTCCAAGAATCCCGGGCCACGAAAATGATAGCGACATCCCATGGTGCAAACATATCTGAGGCTTTCCAAACATGAGCACCTTTAGTTCAGAGTATCGTGCCTGGCAGCATGCTCTCAAATGCTGGATGTAGCGTGATAGGATCCAGAGCTTCCAGCACTCGAGCACGGCATGATGGGGAAGGATTCAAGCATATGCGCTCACCATTGAGCCAATCGCCAGCAATAGTTGTGTGCAATACTGGGAGAAGAACACAACGAGGGCAGACATTTTACAGAATATCTGGATTACTTGCTCAAAGATGTTGCGAAAAAACATTCACAAATGGTGAGAGCGATGATGCATGCCATCCGTCTTCCCAGTCATATGCCTGCTGCTGTTCCATCCAATGCTGACTGTAAGTTTCCTAAAATTATCCACAGTAAACTTATATACCATTTATACTAATATCAATCTCACAGGTTTGGCCGGCCCATGCTCTATCCACCTCTGGCTCGATGTCCCTTCGGAGGTCTGGCATGGCAAAGCACTGGCTCCAGGGTTGGAAATTGTCCAGTGGAAGACTTGCAGAATGGTCTACTGGCTTGAGCTGACTGAACCTATCCTGGAGCACCTGCTTGAGGAGATCAACAAGATAATAACCCCTGGAGTCGGCTTTTGCCATCTCGTGGGTACAACCAGGTACGGCACGCTTTTGCTCCTTGAGGATACCAAGAAGCCGTTGCCAATCTCCATAATAATCTTGATCAATTCAAGCTGGCATGTCCGCATCTGGTGTAGTTTGAGTATGGCGAACAAACTAATAGACCATCTTTTCTGTTATCATCGCGATACTGAAAACGAACCTGGAACTCCTGCCCCGCTGGGTCAGAGATATCACCCTGAAAATAATCAGGACGAGTACGCGGTGGAGGAGGACAAGGTGGAGGAGGACAAGGTGGTGGAGGACGAGGTAGAGGCTGAGGAGGAGGAAGAGGAGGAGGGGGAGGAGTAGGAGGAGTTGGAGGAGGTCGGTGGCGGGCGTAAGTGATATGGGGCTGAGCAGTTGTGGTGAGGTTGAGGTCAGGGTGGGGGCGTGTTTAGGCTTTTCTTCTTTTACTAGATATTATCTTTTTTGCTTTTGGAGTTTCCTGAATTGTTTTTTCAGGGCTATTTTCATTGGGGATCGCGTTCAGTATCTTTTTCAGTCCTAGAATTTCATCCTATGTCCTATTTGTTCAGCCTTAACCTTAGCTGTATGCTATATCCTTAGAGATTAGTATTTCAAAATCTTACTGCAACCTTGAAGTGTATTTGTTATAGTCTACTAACCAGTTTACATAAACTAGATTAGTCCGCTCGTTTTAACTTCAATCTCCTGAAGTGATAGATGATCCGAGTACCATCTTTCTTTTTTCTTTCTTTTTTTCTTTTTTTTTTTTTTTTTTTCTTCATGTATTCATTGATTTACGGTACAAGAACTTGCATGCAGCGCTGGCTATGGCATAAACAAAACCTTAATCTCAAAAACCCGCATATCATAAAGGAAATATCACACGAAACTATAAAATCCTCCTAAGCGTGTCCGACAGCCGACACCAAATCCCTAAGGAAATAAAACAAAACAGCGCATGATCATGACGAAAAATACTCTCCTCGCAAACAAAGGAAACAAAGCGGGCAAAGGACGGTCCCTACATCAGGGAGCGAAACTGTGGATCGGCAGGGCAGACGTGTCCGTGTTCGGGGGGTGTTGAGGATCCCATTCTTCTGGGGGCATTCCTGGAGGAAAACCCATCGCTGTGACATTTATATACCTAGCGAGGGAGTTGAGAGCGGAGGGATTTGACCAGAGGGGGCTGTCCCTATCTAACGAAGTGAGCCCCTGGAGGTGGCGCTCACGAGGTTCCCTGCGGGACTCGCAGGACAGGATGGCATGGTTGAAGTCTTCTTCATCTTCCTCGCAAAAAGGTCAGAGGAGAGAGGGGTCCTCAGCAAACCACGACGGGTGGGCTGCGAGGTAGCTTTTGCCTGAACGCATTTGGTGGATCCTCCTTGCTATGAACCTGCCCAGCCCCATGAAAGGGTGGGGCGTCAGGGACACGGGGTAAGGGTAGCTCGGCAGCGGCGGGAATTGGTCGCTCCAGTCTTTGGCTAGAGCCGACCTGATTCTCAACTTGATCGACTTGTAGGAGGGGGTGCCTTCACCAATCGGAAGACAGGCTGGTGGGAGGAGGTCGGGGGAAGCCACCGGTAGAGGACCAGAGGCCGGGATGAAGGGGAGGGTACGATGAGCAATAGCATCTATTGAAAGGTGTTTTCTTATAGGAGGGGAGGGGACAGCGGATCTCTATGAGCGGGGAGCATAAACCGATGTCAGACCTCATGTGTGGTGATGGTAGTCGTCAAGGGCCCTGAAAGGGGACGAAGTCGGGAATGTGGGGTGGAGCCTCGCAGTTGCTGGGTTGGCCTCCGGCAGGAGGCAGACCAGCCTTATGGCTGCAAGCCTTTGGCGGTGACGTATCAGAAGGGGCATGGGGGGCAGGGCGGACTCGCACGCAAGGGTGCCGATGGGTGTGGAGGAGAAGCAGTTCGTGACCCATCTCGGGACAGCCCTCCAGAAAACCGACATGCGGTCGTGGAGTGTGAGACTCGGGGGGAAGAGGTCTGCGCTGTAAAGGAGGATCAGGGAGATCAAGGATGCCGCCAGACGGTGGCAGAGGAAGGGAGGAAGGCCCTTACCGGGCCTAGATAGTCTTTTGATGGTGGTGAAGGCACCTAGGGCCAGTCCGAGTCTTCTAACGAAGTGGGACGTGGTACCCCTCGTGCCCGAAGTGGAGGAGAGCTCGAACCAATAACCGAGCCATCGTATTAGCTTAGAGGGGCGGACGACGAGGTCGTCCAGTAGAACCGGGATTGGGGGTGGGGGGACCTTTTGAGAGGGAGTCTCCCAGTGCATGAGTTCCATTTTCGGGATCGAGAAGGACACACCCAGCCTGCCAGCCTTCCGCTGCAGGACCCTGGTGATGCCTTGCAACCTCTGGATATTCCTCCGGTAAGAGCCCGAGGCTACCGTGACCGCGAAGTCGTCAACGTAGGATAGGATGAGGCCCCTGGGGACTGCGAAGTGGAGGGTGGAGATGTAGATAACAAAGAGCAGGGGGGAGATCGGGGAACCCTGAGGGGTACTGACTGAGACAGGGGAGCAGATTTGCGGTGCGCCCAAGAAGACCAGGCGGCAGGTGCAGCCGTGGAGGAAAGACCTTATCCACGAGACCATGTAGGGATTGACCACTCTGGTGGCGAGTCTGTTACAAAGTATTGGGGCCGAGACATTATCGAAGCCCCCTTTGATGTCAAGGAAGAGGGTCGAGACCTTGAGCTTGGGGCGCATAAATAGCTGGACCTCGTGGGAGAGGGTAGCCGCCGCGTCGCAGGTGCTTAGACCAGGTAGGGAGCCAGTCTGGTTGGGGGAGAGGAGGCCCAGGAAACGAGCCAGGGCCGAAAGCCGTTTTGCCATCACCCTCTCCAGGATCTTAGAGACAGTTTCCAGGAGGACAATGATACGGAACGATGCGGGGGTGTCATAGGAGGATCTACCAGGCTTGTCCAGCACTATGCCGTTGGCCTTTTTCAGGGTGGGAGGGTGATGCCCATATCTAACCAGGGGGCTCAAGAGGGATGTGAGAATATTCGGGTTAAGCAAGTGGACTTTCTTCCAGACTGAGTAGGGCACTTGGTCCGGGCCAAGGGCAGAGGACAAAGAGGACCTCCTAAGAGCCGCGGATATTTCTTCCGCCGACAGCTCTGGAATGTCTTTAAACTCACGCAGGATGCGAGGGGGGGGGGAAGACCTTTTCTCAGAGAAAAAGTGTTCGAGGAGGGCTTTATTGATCTCATTGGGGCTCTCTGCCTCCGGAAATTGGGGGAATCTGTTGGGTGGTTTGCCGAAAGTGAACCTTTTCGCCGTCCAGAGGGTCTGGGGGTTAGCTGTTTGCAGGAAGTTCTTCCAGTAATCATTCTTGGCCTTCTTGATAGCCTTGAAGTACAGGAGGCGGGCTTCCCTGCACAATTTCTTGGACGAGGGGAGGGGGTCCTTCTGGGCCTCTCGGACGGTGGAGTGGAATGCTGATCTCTGTGCCGTTAGGTTGGGGGTCCACCAGGGTTTCGACCTATAGGAGGGTCTCTTGTTGGGGATGTGACCTCAGAGATGGGACCTTAGCCTATCCAAGGCCGTGTCAAATCAGATCGACAGCGTCCGTGGCGTAGGAAGGGGGGGAGGAGGGCTGAACTTCATCTTCTTTAGTCCTTCTTCGAGGACGGGCCAGTCGGTTTTTGTCCACGACGGGCAGGGGGGTGGAGGGCGGGCCAAGGGCTCCGATCGCGTAATGAGGATTGGGATATGGTCTGAACCTGTCGGAGGGAGAGGCGTGCCCGATGATCGGAAGTTAGGCGAGAGGGGGGCATTGGCGAACGCCAGGTCTATCGCCGAGGGACGGAGGCTTGAATCAAAGGGAAAATAGGTGAGGGTACCGGGTGTGTTCAGGAGGCAGAAACCTTCACCGGCAGCCTTTTCAAAGAACGGAGAGGATGTCCCAAGGTCTTGAACTGAGAAGAGACGACCTGGGTCAGCGGAGGGGTGGTGGATGGTGAAATCTCCTACGACCAGCGTGGGGGAGGGCGTGTGGGGAAACGCAGCATCAGGCGAGATGGTCCTCTTGAAGGGGGAGCCGTCCCAAGTGCTGTAGAGGTTTACCACGTGGAACTTGGTTATAAAGGAATCAAAAAAACCAACTGAAGAGAAAAAATCCATCGCCATGCAGTCTCTTGCTTCAGAGAAAACGGGAAGAACCGAGAACTGTTGTGTGGAGGAAAGGTTGAGGTAGCATGCCACTTTGGGCCTGCCACCATTAGGGGATGGGGGCAAAAAAGGCTTAAAATTTGCAAACGCAGGGGGCTTGCCACAGTACAAAGGGGGGTCTTGAAGAGCTACAAGGGTGGGGGGGTAATCCAACAAAAAGAAAGAATTAAACAAGGAGAGAAACACATCCCAGCTTCCCAAGCAGTTGTGTTGCAGAATGGATATGTGATCCGAGTACCATCCCTCTTTATACTTTATATAGTGCCTGTGATAACATGCTACTGTGTTTTGCGTTCAAAATATACGAGGGCAATTGATCTGAAATCGAGTGACAACCTGTGCATGTTTGCTCTTTTAAAAATGTATCCTGACCAGTTCTGTTGGCTAAATACAACCTCCATAATACTTCCTTTGTTATTGACATATATATATTTTCCGAGACTCAAGCTGTCTATATTTCCCAAACTAATCAGTCAAATTGTTCATCTATTTACCTTGTCACAATGCTACAACAGCCACGACCTAACGCAGACAGACTGCGTCCATCGCACCAACTTAGGTAAAAACTGAAGGAGGTCTGCGGTGGGCGTGTCCAAAAATCCAGATCCATGGAGACATGGGCTGCAATACCCTCTACATTACCTTCTCTTACTACTATTCAGTCCGCAAGTCACAGAAGCTGTTACGCGGATGCCGCACTCAAGTATATAACTGAGGGACGTAGGCCCGAAATCCTTGATTGGAGAATCTGTCGAGGAAGGCTGGTCTCGATAAAGTAAGGTAAGGTAAAGATTTAAAGCATGAAACAATATTATATTGATAAGATGTCTTCTCCGTTGCTTGATGAACTCTTACCAACTCGGACTCAGTCGATCATACTTATAGTAGCTAGTCGGTACTTCTAATCCTCCTACTAACTATGTACTGCTCGCTTTCTTTTTGAGTTCAACTTAAGTGCGAACACTGTTGACCCTGAGAACGAGCATACCACTCTACGGCTTAGTCGCAGCTTCCTATTAGGAGCTTCCGATCTTTAGCTCGTATAGACTATGCAGGATATCCTAGCCTTAATTGCTATCGTTCCAGTAGTCTCTTCCGTTCACGAAGTGATCAAGTTCGTATCGGGCTGCCTATGCTTCATGCGAGTAAGAGTCTGACGCGACAATGTCTTGTGGACTCTTCTCCAGCTATGGCCTTCTAACTGAGCGTGTGTTAGGCATACGGAAATCCGAGACATGTGCACAGACCCACGGTAGGGTAACTGCGCACAGACCCTCAATTTACCGGAGAGCCAACACCCCCCTCCGGCCCCCTTATGGGGCCCGCACGTCATTAGCGAGATTTCGAGAGTTGCATCCCATAACTAAAAAGTCACATCAATGAAGCCCACTTCATAACACCATATACGTCGCCGCCGTCCGTCCGACCGCATGCTGTT
>JACCEG010000419.1:22671-53486 GCA_014065205.1 Tuber brumale | reverse complement strand
TAACAAATAGCGCAGTCATCTCAACGGAGGAATACTATTCCGAGTCCGCGAAAGGGTGTGATAAGTTTCAGGGTCAAACGGTGTTCGCACTTATAAGATTCTGGACGTTTGCGTATTCAAACCAGAGTGGTACTTCGGAGGCATAGTAGTTAGAAGTAGTCCGCGAACACTCAGACACGGGATATAAATATCGAAGTGCCTCCCGAGCTTTACAGACATTATGAAGCAACGGAGAAGAGATCTTATCAATATAATATTGTTTACGCTTTAATAAATCTTTATCTTACCTTACTTTATCGAGACGAGCCTTCCTTGACAGATTCTCCAATCAAAGATTTCAGGCCTACGTCCCTCAGTTATATCCTTGAGTTTAGCGTCCGCCTAACAGTATATTGATAGTTCTCCTGTTACCGAGGCTCACTATATGAACTACGAGTTCACTTCAAACTCCACCCTCACCTCAGACTTCGATTATATTTTCCAAGCACCTCATTGTCCAATCTATATTCATTCCTTCGGGGAAATATTCGAGACCGAGCTGTTCGAAATTGAGGAAGAATATATGCAAGAACCCTCGTGGTTCACAGTACCTTTCGGGATCCCAATGAGGGATCAATTCAATAGCATATATCGCACCTGGCACGGTTTCGGATTTCCAGTGCAATTCGACCGAGTCAGAAGACTTCGTCGACTCGAGCACCCAGTGCTCTCTGAAGACAGAAGAGAAAGAAAAGGAAAACCCAGGGACAGTCATCCGGGGGCCCGACATCCCCTCGGCCTAGGCATAAGAAACTTTTATATGTACTATAAGTACATCCTCAACCTTGAGAAAAAGGAGATTCAGGTTTTGAGTCCAGAGTCGGACCAACCGAACCCCTTTATACCTACACCTTTAGAGTATCTCATACGTTAGATACCCTACATACGATTCCATAAAACCTTTAAAGCATATCGAGAACTCTGGTACGAAGTACCAGTAATCACTCATCCCGGGCTACTAGAACAGCTAGCCTATCTGGAAAGCATTACGATGGCGGGAATACCACAGGACCCAAGGAAAAGAATAACGGCGGGCGTACCTATGGATACCCGACCCGATACGACAGATAAGACGGATGATTCCGCAATTCATAGTCCCTTCCCGACGACACCTCAAGACCCTACATTTCGGAGAGGAAATCTACCCTCTCACCGATCCTCTAGTGTTGCAAGCACTCATAGGATATCAAGGGCTTCCACACCGAAGCCAAGTGAACACGCTGCAAACCTAGCAAGATTAGCTGCGCGTCTTGGAGTCACGTTGGGTCAAATAAGGCGAGACATCAATACCTCACTTGACCAAGCCAATATCGCCTTCAACCATTTGAAGGGGGCTACCCAAGACAATACCTTAAAGCTACTTAAGGTTCAACAGCAAATCATCGATGGACAAGATATCCTCGACAATGATATTGCTATTTTGTTGATGCAGCTATCCGGGGTGGAAAGCGAAATCAAAGGGATCCAAGAGGAGATGATCCGGGAAGTGGCAAAGAAGATTGACGCTCAAGAGCGGCGTCAAGAGGAACATGAAGAGGTAACCACCAGGTTACATGGAACCCTCGGGGAAGAAAGCTAAGCGGCGTTAGCCCCAGACCAGACTCTGGAACAAATGGTTCTCGGTCTAAGAGCGGAATTCGTTGAATTCCAAGCCCAAAGCGTCACACGTGAAAGAGAAATCAAGCGCACCTTAGGACAAATGCGCACGGATCAGAACACGCGCCAAGCGGAGATTCGCAGGTCTCAAGATCAGCAACAACTGCAGAATATCGTGACAAACCAAACCCTCAAAGGGTTAACAGTGGCAATAAATAAAATACTAGCCGCCGCACCAAGTCCCGAAACTGCAAGACCCGCGCCATTACCCGCAGTTCAAGAAACGGACGACGGTGAGTACTATGCTACACCTACACGTAGGGAAAAGGGAAAAGGCAGAGAAGCCGCTGATGCATTCCCCTCAGGTGCCCAAGGGGGTAACCCAGGGGACCCTAGTGACGACGACGATAATGATGATGAGGAAAGAAGAAGGAGAGAGGCAGGAGGTCCTAGCCGAGGCAGGCAAGGACAAACACCAGAACCATCTGGTATGGCCGAAACACTGGCCAACGCAATGGCGCTGAATATTAAGCGACCATCAGAGCCTCCCCCATTCTTTGAGGACAAACCCCCATAAGATATATATGTGTGGATTTTGCAATGGACCGACTATTTCGACAGAAACCCGCGAATCTGGTACGATGCCCGGGAACGAATCATATACGCGCTCAGCCATACAAAAGGAGACATAGTCCTTCCTTACACCATATGGTATCGGAAGGCTATGGACGGACTTCACGGGGAAACCCAGCAGCCAGAGCTGGCAACCTGGAGTCGCTTTGAACATGATATGATCAAGCGATTTGCCCCGGTGGAAGCCGAAACACTAGCTCTTCGAGCAATGAAACTAGTCACGTACGACGGCAGTATTGAACGCTACCTGACAGTCATGCACAACCATAACATTCGTGCACGCATGACCGGAGAATCCTGGCGAGAGGTAGTTGAAGACAAACTACCGGAACAAATTGTCCGCAGGTTGTCGGCCCTGTAATATACAACGGACCAGGAATGGGAAGAGGCACTAAGGCTATGCGGACGGTCAGAAGAAGGACTACTAGCCAGAAAGAGAATTGGACGCGAGCAACCGTCCAAGCCAAAATTAGTCCAAGAAGTCAAAAGAGAAGACCGACGGGACTCTAAACCGAGAAGACAAAGGGATACTAAACCTTATGTCAAAGGAGGTGTAGCCCCACCACGAAAACGGAAACAGGACAATGAACCAGAAAGGCCACGAATGAAGTTGGGGGGTGCACCGCAGACCACCCACACAAACTTCACCCAGGCCCATACCGGTATCCCGCAGAGTGTGATAGACACTCGGAGGAAAGAAGGAGATTACACGCGATGTGGAAAGAAAAACCACACTTATCAGACGTGTTGGGGAGACGCCCATATATCGGCGGCAATGGTCAGCTCAAGACCGATAAAAATGGGAATATGACGAGCAAGATCGGCTATTGTAAAGCCTAAATTAGCTCGCAAAGTCGCTACCGCCCAGAATCCAGCACGGGTCAATAAGATCTGGGAACTGGCGGACGACGAGGAACTGACCTAGGTCAGTTCATTGGCACCACCGGCGACGGCGATTGGGTATTCAGTGTCCTAAGGGAACTGGAATCGAAACGGGAACCCGCTTTGGCTGGGGTGTATTGGGTACCGACCACGACGGGGATCGGGTAGTCCGTGTGCAACTACGGGAATCGAAACTCAAAATGATCAAAGCGGCGCGAAGCAAGTCTCTCCTTTCAGGATCAACGCAAGGAGGCTCTAAGTGAAGGGACCCCACAAGGGACTTACGAGCTCGAACACAAGAATCAATATATGGAGAGTCTTGATCGAAAGAGAGGATAGTTGACATGCCCACATGGCCCGGGAGCCAACAGTACGAAGTTCCTCGAGTCAGCTGGTGGTTGCAAGCTACCCGTGTGCAAGCAAGTTACTATACCGAAGAAGTAGGGACATAGCAATGCAAGATCTACCTGATCACAAATACACGCCAGGAGGACAACTGATGCGGGCCGTTCCACCTACCACACGAGTCTGAGTCGTATTATACGTATGTACTATTCTGCCTTCTGGCCAAAGTGTAGGATAGGGATGTACCACTTTGGTGCACAAGGCCCCTCTGAGGGAGCTGGACGGATATCCAAAACCCTAAGGGAAAGGATTCGGTGAAAGCGGGAACCCCACACCAGGGGAGTAAAATGGCTAATAACTGCCCGAAAATCTGCTATGAGCCTAGGTCTGGCGTGTCGGAAGAAGGTATCCAGCATGAAAACTGGTCGTGCGCAATAGTGTATCAGTGAAACGCCATGTTAGTATGTAGACCCAGATTGTTAGAGCTAAAGAGTTTCTAGTTTGTCTGAGGAGACCTTAATGGTCGAAACTACGGGGGCGTAGTAACAAACATCTTGTTACCTACACCCAACACCAATGATATCTAAACGAAAGAATCAAGAAAGTCTTATCCGCGCCAAGCGCCTGGAATTAGAAGCTCCAAAACCTAAACGATACAACTGTCCGGAGGGGATCGCTTACCTCCATGTACACGATAAGCGATACAAAGTCAAAGTCTTGTTAGACTCGGGATCCAACGTGTTCCTTATAAACAAGGACCTAGTTGAAGACCTTCGCGTTCCCTCTATAGAAGGCGACAATGCAGTTGATATCTTGGGCTTTGACAGATCGTCAGCCGCCTCTGGAGGGAAATGTTACACCCTCCCAATAAAATCGGAAATAGGAAAAAACCGACACATGTCTGAAGTGTCGTTTGAAGTGGCTAAAGCAGGTCACTATGGAATGATAATTTCTTTTGGTTGGTGGCATCGTGAACACTCAGTGTCTCACATAGAAGATGCAGAAAATTGGACCTTCTCCGCAAAATGTTGCGAAAATTGCGTAGAAGAAGACGAAGGAATAGCGGATATGTTTGAATATGACGAATCCGTCGCGTGGGATCCTGATGCCTGCCGCATTGGTAGAATCGGAGCCATCGAAAATACCGTGGAACTCGAATCATTACCGAAAGAATACTGGAACTACAAACACTTGTTTGAAGCCCAGACGGCAGAAAGATTGGCTCCAAGACGGACATTCGATCACGAAATCAAACTAATTCCTGGATCAACTCCCACTTGGGGACCGTTATACCCGTTGTCCGAAAAACAGCTTAAGGCTTTACGAGAATACTTTGAAACAAGGATCAAACAAGGAAACATCACACGGAGCCAATCGCCAGCAGGCGCAACAATATTATTCGTACCAAAACCAGATGGTAGACTACGTCTAGTTGTGGATTATCGAAATCTAAATAAGATTACCATCCTCAACAAACATCCCCTTCCACTAATGTCCGAACTCAGAGATAGAGTAGCCGGTGCAAAGATCTTCACTAAGTTAGATCTTAATGACGGCTACCACCTGATTAGGATAAAAGAAGGAGATGAGTGGAAGACAGCGTTCCGTACGAGATCCGGGCACTACGAATATAAGGTTATGCCTTTTGGATTGGTTAACGCTCCGGCAACCTTCCAAGATATGATGAACAACGTTCTACACGAATACTTGGACGTCGGAGTTGTGTGTTACCTCGATGATATTCTCATCCACTCAAAGGATGAGAAGGAACACATTGTAGCTGTTAAGAAAGTTTTACAAAGTTTATCGGACTTTCAATTAGCGGGATCGCTAAAAAAATCGAGTTTCCCTGCCACAGAGGTGGAATTCCTCGGCTATATGGTAGCGGTCGATGGGGTGTCCATGAGCACCCAAAAGGTGGAATCCATAATGGTCTGGAAAGCACCTAAGTCGGTTAGAGAAGTACAAGTCTTTATGGGATTTGCTAACTTCTACCGACGATTTATAAAAAACTTCACGGCTATTTGCAAGCCAATAACCGAAACTTTACAAGGAAATCCTAAGAATTTCAAATGGGGAATCGAGCAGGACACAGCTTTCGAAGAACTAAAGCACCGGTTCACCACAGCCCCCATACTTCACCACTTTTTCCCAGGAAGAGAAACAGTGGTGGAAACGAACGCTAGCGACTTTGCACTCGGCTGCGTCCTCTCTCAATTCTTTGAAAAAAGATTACATCCAGTAGCTTTCCATTCCAGAAAATTTAACTCAGCTGAGTGCAATTATGAGATTCATGATAAAGAACTTCTCGCGATCCTGGAAGCTTTTAAAGAATGGAGACACTACTTGATCGGGACGGAAAAACCAATCAAAGTTTTTACCGACTATCAGAACCTACAATACTTCCTCACCTCAAAAGTCTGGAGCGGCCGTCAAATTCGATGGGCTCAGAAGTTGGTAGAAGACAATTTTCGAATTGTATACCGACCAGGCACAAAAGGGGGAAAGCCTGACGCATTAAGCAGGCGGCCGGAGTACCGTCCTGTGGAGGGAGCTACACATCGCGAACAGAAAATTTTAAAAGGAGAAAATTTCTTGGTTTCGCTAGTAGCGAGGGTAGGGGATGAAGGAGAAGATTGGGATGGAGATAAGGATTTGGATTTGGAACCTAGAAGAGGTGGAAAAGAACCCATCATCAGGGTCAAGAGATTGAGCAAAAGGGCATACTTGCTAACAAAAGGCTCACGAATGGCGGCAGGACATGACCTGTATGCCAGAGAAGATGACATTGTCCCGAAATATGGACAAGCATTAATAAGGGCGGGTATAGCTGTGGGGCTACCCGAAGGAACTTACGGAAGAGTCGCCCCAAGAAGCGGATTAGCAGGTCGAAGCGGAATCTCCACCGGCGCAGGAGTAATCGATGTGGATTACACCGGTGAACTCAAAGTTGTACTATTCAACCATAAGGATGTGGACTGCCAGATAAGAATGGGCGATCGCATAGCTCAACTGGTGGTTGAAAAAGTCAACACCTCAGATATGATGGAAGTAGACAACTTGGAAGATACAGAACGAGGTACCGCGGGATTCGGAAGCACCGATATAGCTACGAGATCCTTGATTGTCAAGGAACAGGAACCAAGTATCAGCTACCTACAGGCATCGGCTAAAGACAATGAACATTGGTACGATATTTCAGAAGTACCCGAAAAGGTTCTCCTGTCAAATGCTATTATCCTACAAAAGGGTATGAAGCAGTTCAATCCTGAATTCCTAAGCGAGATACAGGCAGCCATTGGGACAGACACAGCTTGGAGGCAACCGAGGGAAGAACTCATTAGGCTACGAGACGAAGAAAAGGAATTTCCAAAAGACTGGACCTTAACCGACGATCTACTATATTATAAGCAAAGACTATTTGTACCAGACAGTCAGGCGCTATATACTAAGATTGCAGAAGGATGTCACGATGCAAAGGTTGCAGGACATTTCGGACAACAAAAAACTTTGCACATAATCATTGGAGACTTCTACGGGAAAGGGCTTGCGGCATGGGTCAACGACTACGTACGATCGTGCGATGAATGTCAACGTAATAAGTCACCCAGACATGCTAAATACGGACTATTGCAACCATTGCAAATACCCTATGCAGCATGGGCATTCATCTCAGTGGACTTCATTACACAACTACCAGAGTTGCAAGGATGCACTCAAATAATGGTAGTCGTTGATCGATTCACAAAGATGGCACATTTCATCGGACTTCAGACCTCGGCTACAGCCAAGGATGTCGCAAACGCATTTCTGAGAGAAGTATGGAGGCTGCACGGCCTACATACCGAAATCGTCGCGGACATGGACTCAAAGTTTGCGGGAGAATTTTGGGAATCCCTTTGCAAGGCGCTGGAAATTAAGCGAAGAATGTCGACGGCATATCACCCTCAGACTGACGGACAAACTGAACGTACCAACCAAGTGCTGGAAGGTTACCTACGAAGTTTTGACAATTACGATCAGGACGATTGGTATCAGCTGCTACCTCTAGCTGAACATGCCTATAACAACTCTGCAACCAACGCTCATGGGATGTCACCTTTCTATGCGAACTACGGATTCCATCCACAGACAGAGTGGATGAAGGAGCGAGAAGCTCAAAATCCAGCAGCGACGCCTTATGCAAACTGGATTAAGACGATACATGAACAAGCGTGGGGGTCGCTAGAAAAAACGCGAGAAGGGATGTCAAAATATTGTGACCGAAAAGCTCGACAACATCCGGACTTCGAGATCGGGGACAAAGTAATCATGAACTCAAAAAACATCCGCACCTGACGGAAATCCAAAAAGCTAAGTCCCAAGCTATGCGGCCCCTTCCAAATCATGGAAAAACGAGGATCCCGAGCATTTAAGCTCAACATATCCGATCGATGGAACATTCATCCCGTATTCCATGTCGCACTATTGGAACCCTACCGCCAGTCAGTTCATGACAATCGTCAACAACCCCCTAGAGAACCGGAGGATATTGACGGCGATCTGCAATGGGAGGTCGAGAAACTCGTAAGAAGCGAGATTCGTTCTTACCGGAAACGAGTACGCGGTCGCTACCAAGAGAAGCGGGAACTGTTGTACTTCGTTAAATGGCAAGCGTGTTCGGAAGACGAGAACACAGGGGAGCCTGCCACCGGCATGGAAAATGCGGAGGAAGTTGTGGAGAATTTTCATAATGAAAATTCGGATATGCCAGGAAGGGCAGAAGTAAGATAGTGAGGAAAAGGTTTTCCTACCGTGGCCAAGTAAACGGGGAAGGTTTTTTACCCTGACCACACTGAGTCTTAAAATGTATTTAGAAAGAAATTATAAAATTGGTTATAAAGGCATTCGAGGCGAAGCCTGGAAGGAGGGAGCTCATGTTAGGCATATGGAAATCCGAGACATGTGCACAGACCCACGGAAGGGTAACTGCGCACAGACCCTCAATTTACCAGAGTGCCAACACCCCCCTCCGGCCCCCTTATGGGGCCCGCACGTCATTAGCGAGATTTCGTGAGTTGCGTCCCATAACTAAAAAGTCACATCAATGAAGCCGACTTCATAACACCATATACGTCGCCGCCGTCTGTCCGACCGCATGCTGTTGGCGGGATATATGAGAGGGGACCTTTGGCGACATCTGGGAAGTGGAGGGGAGGAAATCCGTCGCAGGCGCATTGAGATAGTAGGCTTCAAAGTTAGGGACCCTGACTACGGGCCGAAGGTGACGGGACGTTTTTCCGCGAAATACTCTAGGAGGATATCCCAGTAGTGGAAGCTATTAGGGGTATACCGAATCCACCCATACCCTTTTGAGATCAGCTGTAGNTATTAGGGGTATACCGAATCCACCCATACCCTTCTGAGATCAGCTGTAGGTTGGTTGGTCCTAGTAATAGGACCCCTCTGCGGAGGCCGGCGGACCAAGGGGAAGCACGCTCAGATTGGAAGACCTAGATAAGTTGGAGCCTCCAAAGACGCTGACACGTCGGGCTCGAACTTACGAGTGGCACTAGGTGGCCCGGCATGAACCTGATCACTTCATGACCGAAGAGACTACTGGACTCAGAGTCAACAAGACTAAAGTAATATAATAGTCTATGTGGACATCTAAGTTAGAGGCCGCTGTTTGGTATAACAAATAGCGCAGTTATCTAGACGGAGGGATACTATTCCGTGTCCGCGAAAGGGTGTGATAAGTTTCCGGGTCAAACGGTGTTCGCACTTATAAGATTCTGGACGTTTGCGTATTCAAACCAGAGTGGTACTTCGGAGGCATAGTAGTTAGAAGTAGTCCGCGAACACTCAGGCGCGAGATATAAATATCGAAGTGCCGCCCGAGCTTTACAGACATTATGAAACAACGGAGAAGAGATCTTATCAATATAATATTGTTTACGCTTTAATAAATCTTTACCTTAATTTACTTTATCGACACGAGCCTTCCTCGACAGATTCTCCAATCAAAGATTTCAGGCCTACGTCCCTCAGTTATATACTTGAGTTTGGCGTCCGCCTAACAGCGTGCTTCCCCTTGGTCCACCAGCCTCCGCAGAGAGGTCCCGTTACTGGGACCAACCAACATACAGCTGATCTCAGTAGGTAGGGTGTCATCGGTCTGTCCGCTGTATCATCAACCGCAACTTCCGTATAGGTACTGGGGTCACCCTCTTCAGTCCTTAATTACTCAACAACCAAGCAACCAATTTCTCGCAGATGACTTCTTCCGCTCTAGCCAGAGTCCCCTCTATGCCCTTGGTAGAAAATCCCTCTGTCGGAGGTCTTGTGCCGTCTTGCAGGGAGCTCCGAACATGTATGTCCGGTTGGTAGAAAATATCTCATACCAAAATAACTTTGACGACGGTGTGGATTGAACACGTGACCTCTTGATAGATGTCATGTGATACTTCCATTGAGCTATGAACGTGCGGGCCCCATAAGGGGGCCGGAGGGGGGTGTTGGCTCCGGTAAATTTGAGGGTCTGTGCGCAGTCACCCTACCGTGGGTCTGTGCATATGTCTCGGATTTCCATATGCCTAACATGAGCTCCCTCCTACCAGGCTTCGCCTCGAATGCCTTTATAACCATTTTATAATTTCTTCTAAATACATTTTAAGACTCAGTGTTGTCAGGGTGAAAAACCTCCCGCGTTTACTTGGCCACGGTAGGAAAACCTTTTCCTCACTATCTTACATCTGCCCTTCCTGGCATGTCTGGATTTTCATTATGAAAATTCTCCACAACTTCCTCCGCATTTTCCATACAGGTGGCAGGTTCCCATGTGTTCTCATCTTCCGAACACGCTTGCCATTTAACGAAGTACCATAGTTCCCGCTTCTCTTGATAGTGGCCACGTACTCGTTTCCTGTAATAACGAATCTCGCTTCTTACGATTTTTTCAACCTCCTATTGTAGATCACCGTCAATGTCCTCCGGTTCTCTACGGGGTTGTTGGCGATTGTCATGAACTGACTCGCGGTAGGGTTCCAATAGTACAACATGGAATCCGGGATAAATGTTCCATCGATCAGATATGTGGAGCTTAAACGCTCTGGATCTGCCTTTTTCCATAATTTGGAAGGGGCCCTATAGTTTCGGACTTAGCTTCTTGGATTTCCCTTGGGTGCGGATGTTTTTCGGATTCAACATTACTTTGTCACCGATCTTGAAGTCCAGTGGTTGTCCAGCTTTTCGCGGATCATATTTCGACCTCCTTTCTCGTGTCTTTTCTAGCGACCCTCTTGCTTGTTCATGTATAGTCTTAATCAAGTTTGCATAAAGTGTCGCCCCTGGCTTTTGAGCTTCGCGCTCCTTCATCCACGCTGTCTGTGGATGGAATCCGCAGTTCGCATAGAATGGTGACATCCCGTGAACGTTGGTTGCGGAGTTGTTCTCGGCGTGTTCAGCTAGCGGTAGCAGCTAATACCAATCATCCTGATCGTAATTGATAAAACTTCGCAGGTAACCTTCCAGCACTTGGTTGGCACGTTCAGTTTGTCCGTCAGTCTGAGGGTGATATGCCGTAGACATTCTTCGCTTAATTTCCAGCGCCTTGCAAAGGGATTCCCAAATTTTTCCTGCAAACTTTGAGTCCATGTCCAAGACAATTTCGGTGGGTAGGCCGCGTAGCCTCCATACTTCTTGCAGGAAAGCGTTTGCGATATCCTTGGCCGCAGCCGTTGTTTGAAGTCCGATGAATTGTGCTATCTTCCTGAATTGATCAACTACTACCATTATCTGCGTGAATCCTTGCGACTCTGGTAGTTGTGTGATGAAGTCCACTGAGATGGACGCCCATGCTGTGTAGGGTAGTTGCAGTGGTTGCAATACTCCGTACTTAGCGTGTCTAGGCGATTTGTTATGTTGGCATTCATCAAAGGATTGTACGTAGTCATTGACCCATGCCGCAAGTCCTTTCCAGTAGAAGTCTCTCCAGATTATTTCCAAAAGTTTTTTCTTGCCCGAAATGTCCTGCAACTTTTTCATCGTGACATCCTTCTGCGATCTTAGTATATTGCGCCTGACTATTTGGTACAAAGAGTCGTTGCTTATAATATAGTTGCTCGTCGGTTAAGGTCGAGTCTTTGGGAAAACTCTTTCCTTTGTCTCGTAACCTAATGAGTTCTTGCCTCCGTTGCCTCCAAGCTGCGTCTGTCCCGATAGCTGCCTGTATCTCGTTTAGGAATTCAGGATTGAACTGCTTCATCCCTTTTTGCAGGATAATAGCATTTGACATTAGAACTTTTTCAGGTACTTCTGAAATATCGTACCAATGTTCGTTGTCTTTACCCGATGCCTGTAGGTAGTGGATGCTTGGTGCCTCTTCCTTGACGATCAAGGTTCTTGTACGTATATCGGTGCTTCCGAATCCCACGGTACCTCCTTCTGTGTCCTCCAAGTTGTCTACCTCCATCATATCTGAGGTGTTGACTTTTTCAACCACCAGTTGAGCTATGCGCTCGCCAATTCTTATCTGGCAGTGCACATCCTTATGGTTGAATTGTACAACTTTGAGTTCACCGGTGTAATGCGCATGGATTACTCCTGCACCGGTGGAGATTCCGCTACGAACCGCTAATCCGCTTCTTGGGGCGACTCTTCCGTAAGTTCCTTCGGGCAGCCCCACAGCCATACACGTCCTTATTAATGCTTGTCCATATTTCGGGACGATGCCATCTTCTATGGCATACAGGTCATGTCCTGCTGCCATTCGTGAGCCCTTTGTTGGCAAGTATGCCTTTTTGCTCAATCTCTAGACCCTAATTACGGGTTCCTTTCCACCTCTTCTGGGTTTCAAATCTAAATCCTTATCTCCATCCCAGTCTTCTCCTTCATCGCCTACCCTCGCTACTAGTGATACCCGGAAATTTTCTTCTTTTGAAATTTTCTGTTCGCGATACGTAGCTCCCTCCTCCGGGCGGTACTCTAGCCATCTGCTTAATGCATCGGGCTTTCCGCCCTTTGTGCCTGGTCAGTATACAATGCGAAAAGTGTATTCTACCAACTTCTGAGCCCATCGAATTTGACGGCCACTCCTGACTTTTGACGTGAGGAAGTATTGTAGGTTCTGATGGTTGGTAAAGACTGTGATCAGTTTCTCTGTCCCGATTAAGTGGTGTCTCCATTCTTTAAAAGCTTCCAGGATCGCGCGCAGTTCTTTATCCTGAATCTCTTAATTACGCTCCGCTGAGTTTAATTTTCCGGAATGGAAAGCTACCGGATGTAATCTTTTCTCAAAGTATTGAGAAAGGACGCAGCTATGTGCAAAATCGCTAGCGTCTGTTTCCACCACCGTTTCTCTTTCTGGGAAGAAGTGGTGGAGTATGGGGGCTGTGGTGAATTGGTGCTTCCGCTCTTCGAAAGCCTTGTCCTGTTCAATTCCCCCTTTAAAATTCCCAGGATTTCCTTGTAAAGTCTCGGTTATTGGCTTGCAAGTAGCCGAGAGGTTTGTTATAAATCTTCGGTAGAAGTTAGCAAATCCCATAAAGACTTGTACTTCTCTAATCGACTTAGGTGCTTTCCAGACCATTATGGATTCCACCTTCCGGGTTCTCATAGACACCCCATCAACCGCCATCATATAGCCGAGGAATTCCACCTCCATGGCATGGAAAGTTGATTTCTTTAGCGATAGCCCTAATTGAAAGTCTGATATACTTTGTAAAACTTTCTTAACAGCTTCGATGTGTTCCTTTTCATCCCTTGAGTAGATGAGAATATCATCAAGGTAACACACGACTCGGATGTCCAAGTATTCCTGTAGGACTTGGTTCATCATATCTTGGAAGGTCACCGGAGTGTTTACTAATCCAAAAGGCATAACCTTATATTTGTAGTGTCCATACCTCGTACGGAACGCTGTTTTCCATTCATCTCCTTCTTTTATCCTAATCAGGTGGTAGCCGTCTTTAAGGTCTAACTTGGTGGAGATCTTCGCGCCGGCTACTCTATCTCTGAATTCGGACATTAATGGAAGGGGATGTTTGTTGAGGATAGTAATCTTATTTAGATTTCGATAATCCACAACTAGACGTAGTCTACCATTTGGTTTTGGTACGAACAATATGGGTGCGTCTGCTGACGATTGGCTCCGCCTGATTTTCCCTTGCTTGATCATCGTTTCCAAGTCTTCCCGCAAAGCCTTTAGCTGTTTTTCAGACAGCGGGTATATCGGTCCCCAGGGTGGAGTTGATCCTGGAATCATCTTGATTTCGTGATCGAAGGTCCGTCTAGGGGCTAGTTTTTCTGCCGCCTGGGCTTCAAACAAATGTTTGCAATTCCTGGATACTTTCGGTAATGATTTGAGTTCCCCAGTATTTTCGATGGCTCCAATTCTTCCCATGTGGCATGCATTTGGGTACCAATCGACCGACTCATCGTATTCGAACATGTCCGCTATTCCTTCATCTTCCTCCACACAGTTTTCTCAACATTTTGCGGAGAAGGTCCAATCTTCTGCATCTTCTATGTGAGACACTAGGTGTTCATGATGCCACCAACCAAAAGGAATTATCATTCCATGGTGACCTGCTTCAGCTAGTTCGCACAATACTTCTGAAATGTGTCGATTTTTTCCTATTTCTAATTTTACAGGGAGTGTGTAACACTTCCCTCTAGAGGCAGCTGACGATCCGTCAAAGTCTAAGATATCAACTGCATTGTCGCGTTCTATGGAGGGAACGCGAAGGTCTTCAACTAGGTCCTTGTTGATAAGGAACACGTTGGAGCCTGAGTCTAACAAGACTTTGACTTTGTATCGCTTATCGTGTATATGGAGGTAAGCGATCCCCTCCATACAGTTGTATCCTTTAGGTTTGGGAGCTTCTAACTCCATGCATTTAGCACGGATAAGAATTTCTTGATTCTTCCTTTTAGGCATCGCTGGTGTTGGGTGTAGGTAATAAGATGTTTGTTACTACACCCGCATAGTTTCGACCATTGAGGTCTCCTCAGACAAACTAGTAACTCTTTAGCTCTAACAATCTGGGTCTACATACTAAAGAGGTGTTTCACCGATCCGCTATTGCGCACGACCAGTTTTCAGGCACGATGCCTTCTCCCGACACACCAGACCTAGGCTCATAGCAGAATTTCGGGCGGTTATTAGCCATTTTACTCACCTGGTGTGGGGTTCCCGCTTTCACAGAGTCCTTTCCCATAGGATTTCGGTTATCCGTCCAGCTCCCTCAGAGGGGCCTTGCGCACCAAAGCGGTATATCCCTATCCCACACTCTGGCCAGAAGGCAAGATAGTACATACGTATAATACGACTCAGATTCTTGTGGTAGGTGGAACGGCTCGCGTCGGTTGTCCTCCTGTTTTGTATTGTTATCAGGTAGTTCTTGCATTGCTATGTCCCAACTTCTTCGGTATAGTAACTTGCTTGCACACAGGTAGCAGGCAACCACCCGGTGACTGGAGGAACTTCGTACTGTTAGCTCCCGGGCCATGTAGGCATGTTAACTATCCTCTCTTACGATCAAGACTCTCCATATATTGATTCTTGTGTTCGAGCTCGTAAGTCCCTCGTGGGGTCCCTTCACTTAGAGCCTACTTGCGTTGATCCTGAAAGGAGAGACTTGCTTCGCGCCGCTTTGATCATTTTGAGTTTCGATTCCCATAGTTGCACACGGAATACCCAATTCCCGTCGTCGTCGGTACCCAATACACCCCAGCCAAAGGGGGTTCCCATTTCGATTACAGCTCCATCTGGACACTGAATACCCAAACGCCGCCGCCATTAGTGCCATTGAACTGACCTAGGTCATTTCCTCATCGTCCGCCAGTTCTCAGATCTTATTGACTTGTTCTGGGTTCTGAACGGCCGCGACTTTGCGTGCTAGTCTAGGCTTTCTGATCGCCGACCTTGCTCGTCGAATTCCCATTTCTATCGGTCTTGAGCTGACCGTTGCCGCCGGTATATGGGCATCTCCCCAACACGTTTGCGAAGTGTGGTTTTTCTTTCCACAACGTGTGCGATCTCCTTCCTTCCTTTGAATCTCTATCACACTATGCGGGATACCGGTATGGGCCTGGGGGAAGGTGGTATAGGTGGTCTTTGTCGCACCTCCCAATCTTTACCCAGGCTTCTCCGGTTCATCGTCCCTTTTCTGTTTTCGTGGTGGGGCTCCATCTCCCTTGACATAAGGTTTAGTATCCCTTTGTCGCTTTGGTTTAGAGTCCCGTTGGTCATCTCTTTTGACTTCTGGGACTATTTTTTGGCTTGGACTATTTGTCTCACCCGATTTTCTCTCTGGCCAGAAGTCCTTCTTCTGACCGACCGCACAGCCTTAACCCCTCTCCCCATTCTTGATCTGTTGTGTACTGCAGAGCTGACAATCTGCGGACAATTTGTTTGGGAAGTTTATTTTCGACTGCCTCCCTCCAGAATTTTCCCATCATCCGTGGACGAATGTTATGGTTATGCATGATCATTAGGTAACATTCAATGCTTCCATCGTACTCGACTAGCTTCATTGCTCGAAGGGCTAGTGTTTCGGCTTCTACCGGGGTGAATTGCTTGCTCATATCATGTTTAAAGCGAGTCCATGTTGCCAGCTCTGGTTGCTGGGTTTCCCCTTGTAGTCCGTCCATAGCCTTCCGATACCATGTAGTGTAAGGAAGGACTATATCTCCATTTGTACGGCTGAGCGTGTATATGACACGTTCCCGGGCGTTGTCCCAGATTCGCGGGTTCCGTTCGAAATAGTCGCTGCATTGAAGGATCCACACATATATGTCTTGGTGGGTCTATCTTCAAAGAATGGGGGAAGCTCAAATGGTCGCTTAATATTTAGCGCCATCGCATTGGCAAGTGTCTCTGACATGCCAGACTGTTCTGGTGTTTGTCCTCGCCTGCCTCGGCTAAGACCTCCTCTCCACCTACCTCTCTCTTCATCATCATCCTCGTCATCGTCCCTAGGATCTCCAGGGTTACCTCCCTCGGCACCTGAGGGGGATGCATCAGCGGCATCCTGACCTTTTCCCTTTTCCCTACGTGTAGGGGGAGCATAGTACTCCTCGTCATCAGTTTCTTGAACTGCGGGTGAGTGTGCCGGTCCTGCAGCTTCGGGACTCTGTGCGGCAGCCAACATTCTGTTTACTGTTGGTGTTAATACCTGCAGGGTATTCTTAGTCCCATTATTTTGTTGCTGCTGCTGGTCCTGAGATCGGCGGATCTCCACCTGGCGAGTAGTCTGGTCTAAACGCATCAGTCCTAGGGTACGGTTGACCTCCCTCTTACGCATGGTGCATTGGGCGCGGAATTCTACGAATTCCGCTCGTAGATTGAGGACCATTTGTTCCAAAGTCTGATCTCGGGCTAATGCCGCTTGGCTTTCTTCCCCAAGGGTTCCATGTAACCTCGTGGTTACCACTTCATGTTCCTGGTGATGTCGTTCCTGAGCGTCAATCTTCTTTGCAACTTGTCGCAACATCTCTTCGTGTATCCCCTCCACTTCGCTTTCAACACCTGCCAGCTGCATCAACAAGATTGCAATACCATTATCGCGGACATCTTGTCCGTCTGCGATTTGCTGTTGAACCTTAATTAACTTTAAGGTATTATCTTGGGTGGCTCCCTTCAAATGTTTGAAGGCGATATTGGCTTGGTCGAGCGAGGTATCTATGTCTTGTCTTATCTGACCCCACGTTATCCCAAAACGTGCAGCCAATCCGGCCAAGTTAGCAGCGTGGTCTCCTGGTCTCGGTCTGGAGGCCCTTGATATCCTATGAGTGCTTGCGACACTAGAGGATCGGTGAGAGGGTATATGTCCTCTCCGAAATGTAGGATCTTGAGGTGTTGAAGGGAATTGTTAGGCATATCAAAATCCGAGACATGTACACAGACCCTCGGTAGGGTAACTGCGCACAGACCCTCAATTTACCAGAGCCAACACCCCCCTCCGGCCCCCTTATGGGTCTCGCACGTCCTTAGCAAGATTTCGCGAGATGCGTCCCATAACTAAAACATCACATCAATAAAGCCCACTTAATAACACCATATACTGTAGCTCAGTTGGTATGACTTTTGTATTGATTTACAAGGTCAGGTGTTCGACTCCCTCTGAGGTCAAAGTTATTATCATAATTTATATACTTTGATACAAGGAGTATGATAAAAGATACTTATTCTAGGCTGATGAGGAATCATCAAGCAACGGAGAAGAGATCTTATCAATATAAAAATTGTTTACCTCATAAATCTTTACTTTACCTTTACTTTATCGAGACGAGCCTTCCTCGACAGATTCTCCGAACAAAGATTTTGGCCTTCGTCCCTCAGTTATATACTTGAGTTTGGCGTCTGCCTAACAGGAATGGACTATGAATGGCAGAATCATCCGTCTTATCTGTGGTGTCGGGTCGGGTATTCAAAGGTTCACCCGCTGTTATTCTTTTTCTCGGGTCTTGAGGTATCTCTGCCATTGTGATACTTTCCAGATAGGCTAGCTGCTCTAGTAGCCCTGGATGAGTAATTACTGGTACTTCGTACCAGAGTTCTTGATATCCTTTAAAAGGTTTAAGGAATCGTATGTAAGGTATCCAACGTTTGAGATACTCTAGCGGTGTAGGTATAAAATGATTTGGTTGGTCCAATTCTGGACTGAAAACCTGAATCTCCTTTTTTCGAGGTTTAGGATGTACTTATAGTACGTATAAAAGTGTATTAGGCCCAGGCCGAGGGGATGTCTGGCCCCTGGATGACTGTGCCTTCCTTTTCCTTTTCCTTTTCGGCTGTGATCAGGGAGCACTGGGTGCTCCAGTCGACAAAGTTTTCTGACTCGAATTCCCCTCAAAGTCTGAACCGTGCCAGGTACGATATATGCTATTGAATTGATCCCTCGTTGGAATCCCGAAAGGTACTGTGAACCACGAGGGTTCCTGCGTATATTCTTCTTCGATCTCGAACAGCCCTATATCGAAGACTTCTTCGAAGGTCTGAATATAGATAGGATAGTGAGGTTCTTCCAAAATGTAATTGAAGTCTGAGGTGAGGGTGGAGTTTGAAGTGAACTCGTAGTTCATATAGTGAGCCTTGGTAACAGGAGAACTATCAATATACTGTTAGGCAGACGCCAAACTCAAGGATATAACTGAGGGACGTAGGCCCGAAATCCTTGATTGGAGAATCCGTCGTGGAAGGCTAGTCTCGATAAAGTAAGGTAATGTAAATATTTAAAGTATGAAACAATATTATATTAATAAGATCACTTCTCCGTTGCTTGATGATCTCTCACCAACTCGGACTGAGTCGATCTTACTTATAGTAGCTAGTTGGTACTTCTAATCCTCCTACTAACTATGTACCGCTCGCTTTCTTTTTGAGTTTAACTTAAGTGCGAACACTGTTGACCCTGAGAACGAGCACACCACTCTACGGCTTAGTCGCAGCTTCCTATTAGGAGCTTCCGATCTTTAGCTCGTATAGACTATGCAGGATACTCTAGACTTAATTGCTATCATTCCCGTAGTCTCTTCCATTCACAAAGTGATCAAGTTCATATTGGGCCGCTGATGCTTCATGCGAGTAAGAGTCCGACGCGCCAACATCTTATGGACTTTTCTCCTGCTAAGGCCTTCTAACTGAGCGTGCTTCCCCTGGGTCCGCCAGCCTCCGCAGAGGGGGTCCCGTTACTGGGACCAACCAACATACAGCTGATCTCAGTAGGTAGGGTGTCATCGGTCTGTCCGTTGTATCATCAACCGCAACTTCCGTATGGGTACTGGGGTCTCCGTCTTCAGTCCTTAATTACTCAACAACCAACCGACCAATTTCTTGCAGATGACTTCCTACTCTTTAGCCAGAGTCCCCACTATGCTATTGGTAGAAAGTCCCTCGGTCTGAGGTCTTGTGCCGTCGTGCAGGGAGCTCCGAACATGTATGTCTGGTTGGTAGAAAATATCTCATACCAAAATAACTTTGACGACAGTGTGGATTGAATACGTGACCTCTTGATAGATGTCACGTGATACTTCTATTGAGCTATGAACGTGCGGGCCCCATAAGGGGGCCCGAGGGGGGTGTTGGCTCTGGTAAATTTGAGGGTCTGTGCATATGTCTCGGATTTCCATATGCCTAACAGAAGCAAAGTATCCTGACTTCAGATACTGCAGCCTGATCACCAGCATGACGGAGATGAGAGTCTGGATGCGGCAGATGATAGTATGGACTCGCATGATGGGGAATTTGAGGATAACATTATTCAGAGTGGAGACCCCAAGGAGTTGGACTTGATAGAACTCGTAGATGGTGAGGGCTCTGTAGTGGACCACTGGGCACCGAGACCTATAACTTCAGAGTTAGAATCCGAATGATCAATGATAACAATAACAGTTAACCCAACTCTGAGACAGTAGGGGATTAGTTTGCTCGGATGGAAAATACCAGAACCACTCCGAGTTAGCCAAAATTGTTTAACATCAGTGGCGCCCTCTGGATCAGACTCCGGACCAAATATACCTGTAATACCAGCTATCACACCAAGTCACATATGACTGGAAACTCCAGAATTTGATAGCACAGCCCTAGTGGTGACCAGCAGCCAACAAAATACTGCTGTGGAGATTGAGCTCACTATTTAGATCAAAGCCCATGAATTAATATGGGATTGGACACTTTTCAAGAATCTGTTTCCAGACCACATTACCCTGACCGAAATGGTAGGCACGTGTTGGAATAATATCCAGCACTAGTTAGAGTTTTTCTACTTTTCAGAGGCTACCATGGGCTCTAATGATCAGGTAGGTTATCTTTAATCAATAATCTACTTCTCATTTGCATAACTAAATATAATGGCTGCTGGCCACTAATTGTTCAGATCTGAGCAAAGCACAGTACGTGAAGATCCTAGTATCTCTATTGTGTAAAGAAGGTTATAACAGAACTCTATAAGCTTAATACGGAGGATCCTATAACCTGTGCACAAAAGGTAGAGTACTTACTCGAGGCTGACTGGTTTAATTGTGCACCTAATGGTTACGAGGTATGCTTGTACCTCTTCGTTGTGATTATTCCAGACCATAGTAAGACTGAAGCTGTCTAACAATGCTGGCAGGCACACTCTCTTAGATTCCTAGCCCAACTGATTCCCGATGTCATATATGTACAATTTTATTTGGGTAAGAAAAGGAGAGCCACAATGGATGATGGATTCTTAGGAAAGATTAATAGCACATTTTTGTGTTTGACTGCGGCCATATTGTGTCATGCTCTTCAGTGTTGGCAGACTAGGAACTGCGTTGATAAACTATTTTTCACGTGTTCCAGTTCTTAAGGTAGAAATAAAAAATATCTGCTAGAGTCCAATGATAGTCAGGCTAATTGAAAAACAGCGCTACTAGAACATCAGTTAGGAATGTGGGGAAATACACCAGGATCTATGCAGACTAAAATAATCAGACTGATAACGTGGGGATTAAAGAATAAAATTGCCAAGGATAGTAGAATACGTGTAGAGAGAACTGATGAATATTCAAATAACCTCGATGCCTGGTACCAGGAGTTTGGAATTCATCCGGAGCAGGTTGGATCACAAGCGGGTGCTGTCGGCCGCGGGCTTACTACCCCACGAGGATATAGTCTGAGAGAATCAGAACTAGTAGAAATGCAAGGTCCGCCAGCAGGCTTAACTGGCTGTGATGTGCCCAGTGTAGCTGAAGATCCCAATCAGTGTTCAGATGAAACCGGGTCCGACGACGCGGAGGAAAACGAAATTATTGGTTTATAATTTGGTATCTGTAAGGAAAAAAATAATAAAGTAGATTAACACTATCGCAGAGAAAGTAAGATTCTATGAGAGGTGGGGGACAGGATCATATTCAGGTCACAGTATTGAAGATATCGGGATAAGAAAACATAGAGCAAACAAATTGCAGATGGAGTCAGACAAAACCTGAAATCACGAAAAACATTAGAATACCTACAGTGGATTTGGTGAAATACAACGTGGGGTTGGAATGTACAGCATAATTAGTGAAAGAGGAGAAGTCGTCCGAGGCGTATGGACAGGAAAGGAATGTAAGTGGTGAATGCAGACGAAATGTCGATGATGACCGGCTACTTAGTAAATACATTAAGTGCACACAGAAATACAGCGCAGAATAGGAAGATGGAAACAACATGAGAGAGAACGGAAGAGAAATCAGGGGTGATGGGAGGACTACCGGATGAAAAAGGAAAATACTGCGCGAAATGCAAACAAAGGGCAGACGAAACTAGCTATCAGGTGAAAGGAAAGGGCCAGCGAGAGTAGATATTGTGGGAACTTCAAAAAAAGTAGATCGGTCGGAGGCACATATTCGCAATGGGAATTGAGGGTCAGCGGATGCTGGGAGTTATTAGGCCCGAGTCAATAAACTAGGAGAATGGTTGCTAGGGATTGCCCCCTGGGTACCATCTGATATGTTCAGCTGTGCCCATCCAGATTGGGAGTTTACGTTTAGCTCTTCCTGAGCATCAGATACAGAGGAGGTACCAGACGTAAGATAAACCTTTTGCTGATGAGTGCGGTCTACATATATTAGGTACTGTGAATATCATAGATATCAGTTTCTTGAATGCCAGAACTTTGATTTCAAGTTGGATTAGTAGCTCAACTTGGAGTAGATAAAGTATTGCAAGATCTTCCCAAAGGTAGCACTCCATAGACAGGCTCTGCCAGCTATATCATAGTAATTCACAATACATATTCTCAGTCATGATTACTAAGACATTGCAAATGTCTCCAAGGTCGCCGATATTACCACAATGTCTCTTCAGGGTCCTAGGAGGTATAGGTGCAGTTTCACTACTGCCTTAGTTGAAAAGATCCATGACATCAGTGGGGATATCAGCTCTGGAATGTCGCAGAGAATCAAGGTTCGAAAGTCATTGTGGGAGCAAGTAGTGTCACCCATAGTTGTAGATAATCTGCCTTGTGGCATTATTTTTCTTGAATTGTTGCCATCCATCTTTAATTTGTTCCTTGTTCCAGAGCTTGCAATACTCTGTAGAGTACTGCAGGATATTGCCAATACAGTACATATGATCATAGAAGTAACCAAGCAGATACATCTTAAGGAAGTTGTAATGAGATTTTGTAAAGAGCGATTCCATACATTGGTCACTTTCTTCATCCTCATACAGCTCCTATGCACTGTGCTGATTAGATAGGGTGAGAGGTTTCTCTACCAGTGTGTGATGTTATTGTCACTCGATATCCTGCTCCTGAATATTTGCCCATGTACCCTTCATCATTCTAAACTCTAAGAAAATATCCTGTGTTGCATAAAATTGATTAAGATATTGATTTTTATAATCCAAGATCTCGGGCTTATGACTTTGATATTGTACTATCAGACTGAAGTCAAGTAATAATATGACACATATGAGTACCGGTTTGAAAGGTTGCGGTTAGATACTATCAGGTAGTTTCAATTCAACCCTGAAAACCCTGAAAAGGCATTATTCCAAGTTTCTAATATCTTTTTCTTACTACTGCGTAACCCTATCGTATGGTTTTCTGGGTACACAGAATCTCATGTATTGTGATAAAGCTTTGCATAAATCGTTAAATGCTTCTTACCACTTATGTATGTTCAGAAACCCTTGAATATAATCTATTACGTGCTTGAATAGTCTGAGATAATTTGTATGGAGCAAATCTGGATAGTGAAGATATACAATAGAAATACAAGAAAGTCTGTGAGAAATATTTTACCAGCTCTTTACACTAAGAGCATCATAAGCAGTATGGACATTGTCCAATATAGATGCCCATGATATGGAGAAAATTTGTTTTTCAAGGCGCTTGTACTGTGAATCATTCCAAGCTGGATACCATTCTCATATGTTCAATCCTAACATATCCAAAGGTACCTCACATTTAGAGCATGCATTGAATTTTACTCCATGTAGTATGATATTTTGTATACAGTCCGCAATCCAGGTGGCCAAGATAATAAAACATTTATGCACTCTCGCATTTGCATAATCAATTGGTACCATGTCGAGGGCCGTCTGATGCGAAGGCTCAAGTAAGAGCCTAAATACGACTTGTAATGTGTCGGTGTTAATCTGTCTTTGATGGTTGGTTGTGGCTGTTGTGTTTCCAAATTTGAGGAAGACAGGTAATAGCTCAACTCGGAGAATAGCCACCATTTCCAGTTTGTTAGACTTAGTCGAAGAGAATATTTCTGATTATCGTATACATAGACCACACCTTCTTGTCTTCTGAAAAGTTACTCAGCTGCATCAGATCTAATATTCCAATAATTGGAACAATAGTTGCACCAGGTACAAGTGTTTCCAGTACAGGCTAGCCAGTATTTCAGTGAAGAGGAAGTCCATCTGCTGTTGGATATTTACCTGAAAGTTCTGCCACCCGTCTGCAGTATAGGTTTCAGCATATGGTCTTATTTGGTTAGAATCGTATTGATATTCCAGGGTATAACCAACATTGGCTTTACATACTCTCTGTCGTAGAACATATCAGACATATTCCAGAATATTACAGTAGAAAAATGGCAAAGTTCTCACCTAGCTCTCAACTTGACCTTCACGCCATTGTAGATATGGGCCATATAGATCCAAAGAGCTCAGGTAGTTTTCTAGTTTATGCATCAAGCTACAGCAAATGTCTACTCAATTGGCCAGCTCATTTTACAAATATTTGTTAACCTGTGTCTTAGGTACCTTGCTTTGTATAAACTAAGATACAAGTTTGAAATCTTATACACTAGCAAATTGGGCCCATCGATCCTCACATAGAATTTGGTCTTCTTCTACAAATTCTTTCATGTCTCTAACAGGTTCTTCGACACATACATAATAGTCTTGTATGCCAGACATTGAAGACGCATAAACATTATGGATACACTCTGTATCCACCTTGTAGGTACTATAGGCATTAGTTGTATCTGCTTGGCAGCTAATGGGATTGGAATCAGATTTATAGTCAGAAACTGTCTGATTGCCATGTAGTAGAGGCTTGTGAGATAATCTATTACATTCAGAAGTGTGAGAACTCCTTGGGGTTCAAGGATGCTGTTACTATGAAGTGAGAAGAATGCTGAGATCAGTATACACGGTTTGGATATATTTCTGATAAGAGATAGCAGAGGTGTATTTGCGGTAACAAAATGAACATTTGGTTAGCATTGTGGGACTCAGTCCACAGGATGATGGAGATGTGCGTGGATGATACAAGGTGGTGGCAGAATACTCAAGAGTATGTTTACGGACTGTAATAGCAGGTGGTATCAAGTTCTGATGATCTGAAATACAGCTAATGGTCAATTTGGTTTAGTGCACGGTATTTCAACTGCCATGCCAAAGGGCATAAAATGTCTAAGACATTTCAAGATTCAATTCTGAAGGAATTTTGTAAATCTTTCAAGTTTCTGAAGATACCAGGTACTTTGTTATTTAAACTGAATTGAGCATAATTGAGTAAGCTATACTAGGAATAATATCTACTATATACACACTATTTACAATATTCACAGCACTCACAATATTCATACATGGAATGAACCAGTGGAGATAGACTAATATAATAATACTCTATACATTTACATGCCAATTATTTATAATAGACCTATAGCTCCACCGGAGTAGATATACCAGTTTCCACACCTTGCTTTTATTGGTGCTGTTATACTGGCCAGAACTGGTAATTGAAAAATCAGCTAGTATAAGACAAGGCTTTGCTTTGCTGAGGATGAACTAGGAAGACAGCTGTATAGTACAGGGCAAAATACGGTCAAAGACCAGCTGTTGGCAAGAAACTAGACAAATATTAATAGTTCACAGAATAAGGATGTCAGTAAGATATTCCACAGTATGAGGAGATTCTGCCTAATCCACGATTCCTTTGTAAAGGTAGGAGTTAATGATGTGTCCTAGAGATGGCAGATTGAGGAGGCAATTATTTCACATATTAAAGACTTTGGCAAGAAGCTAAGAAACAGTCTCCTGAAAAAACTGTTTCCCCAAGCTGGATTGGGTATACTGGCAATAATTGTAGCAGGTAGGCTTATTGAGCAGATGTTGCTGCAACTAAGTATCACAGCTCAATGCAGTGTCAACATACCCTCAGCTCCTACACGGACAAATCTGCAGGCAAAGCCTCTTGCTGGTGACGATGGCCCAGTTGAGCAAGATGAGGAAAATGACCAAGATGTTGAAGATGATGAAGAGGATTCAGACAACAGAGGCCTCTATATAGTTTTTATAAACATAAGATATCAGGTTCTGGAATCAAGAGGAAAAGGTTTCCTGACTGCCAAAGAAGATCATGGCGATAAGAGTCGCCAGATGGCTCCTGTAAAAACAAGACATTGGGTTCAGGAAACAGCTGCGACAGGAGTCCCAGCTGCTAAAGAGGGCTCAGACAATGGAGCCCTCTATTCAACTTTGACAATGAATCAATAGGAGGTTTGGGTAACACCCACAAGAGAAGTCTTGACTAGAGAGGAGGACCTGAACGACAGAGACCATTATTTAACTCCGCTAATAAATAGATATCTTTTTCTGAAAACAGCTGTGAGAAGAGTCCCAGTTGCGGAAGAGGAGCCACATGACGGAGACCTCTATTCAGCTCCAACAATTCAAAGACATCATGTTCAGGAGATAGCCTTGAAAGGAGTCCTGACTGCTAAGCCAGACTGTTATGATGGGGTTCTGTATTCAGCTATGACAATGAATATACATTGGGCCATGAAAACAGCTGCAAAAGGTATCCCAGCTGCAGAAGAGGATCCAGATGATAGAGACTAGGATGAAGCACCTACAGGTCAAAAATGTCCAGTTTATGGACCTAATGTAGCAGGGGTTCCACGCTTGGTGAATATTCGAATTGGTTATTTAACTTGCCCATAAGAAGTAACGCTTCGGTTTTGACATCCTAAAATAACTAGATTGCCACATATTAATTGAGTGACAGCATGTGGTATATGTTATTTGGGTCGAGCTGTCAATCCACCTTGTCAGTACGTGGGATGAAGAGAGGATGTTAGTCCACATATGGTCTGATTAGTGAACAGTGTACTGGCGAATACCCCCTATCTCAGTAGTTTAATTTGGGGAGTTAGATTCTTTTGATACTCATGGATTGTATGTCCTAGTTTTGTGAGCCTTAGTCCTTTGCAGAAGGATTTACAATATCTTGAGAACCACCAGTGTTGTATGTGAGTCAATTCACTGGCACCTTGAGCAACAGCTACCCCTTTAGGAATTCATCTTTATAGAAGGTTATTGAATAACACACATGTAGCTCCTATCATATCTGATGCATTAGGACCTACTACATCATTTAGTCTATTGTCAATGTGATCTAGTGGACCTCAGGTGGGAAATATGGCTACATATTCAGCATGCCTATTTTCATCAAGCTGATGTAGGCTGTTTGGCTTGCAATGTATATTACCCACCAGATGACTAGGGTATGTCAATTGTAGAGTATATATGCAGATGCTGTGACTTGCTAGTAATGCAAGTGATGGTAGGCAGGAGGCAGACGTATTATGCAGTGGAGTTTACATGGTGCCAGGAAATAATAGTAGCTCACAGATGATTATCATCATTTGAGTTAGTGCATGATGTGTTTTGAATTTTCCAGTATATACACTGAAAAATTACTCTGACTTTGACATCATTTTTCAGTCATTAGTAAGCTTAGTAAATTGTCTAAAGTCTGTAAAATTACTCTCTAACTGTAAAGACAATTGTCGTAGGTAGATCATGTGTATAATTATCATACTTCCCTATGGATATCTCTTGATACTAGGATTAGGTGACACCTCTGAGTGTCGGGATTCGGTGACTAGTTTACATATCAAATGCTGGTGCTATCATCTGACAAGGCTCAATTCATGATATCTCTTGGCATTAGGATGATGCCTCAAAGTAGCAGGATTGTGTGACCTGTTTATGTATCGAATGCTAGTACTATTGTCTTAAAAGACTCAATTCATGTCGCGAGATACCACTATTTTGATTAACAGGAATATATACTGACTGTTTACTGACACTTTTAGCATTTTATTGGGCCAGTAGTTTTTGCTTGAATCCTCCATCACGAGTAGTTCACCGGTATCAGAAGGGATTCTCCTGGCCGTGGCTGTCATCACTTTATTCTCTCTCCTTACCGTGCTTTGCTTGTGTCTGCATCACATGTGACACCCATGTCTTTCCTTTCCTACCTCTCACTCAAACTTTCCCTTCATCAGCAAAAAAAGTTTCTTATGTCCTATACATTATGTGCATCTGATGCACAGGATGTTATAATATTAACTATTAAACAGGATGCGATGTCAGTCCAATATCATGTTCTAATCTGCATTTTGCATTTTTCTATGCCATCCCATCATCCAGGCACTGACCACCACACATCTTGTGTATTATAACTACATCTGACCTTTTGTCTATTCCCCCTAAAGCTCTCTGATTGCCCACCTCAAGCTTATGATTATGTCTAATTGAGGGCTCTTTTTTCCATATACCTCCCCCTCTCACCATCCCTCAACCCGACATCCCCAGCACTTTGTCCTTCTATTCTGACCATACCTACCCTTACCCTATTCACGTATAATACACTGACTCCCATTGACTCATTCTGGTATCAGTTAGTGTCCAGTTCTACATCCTAATTCTTTCAACCAATGCTCATACTACCTAGACTTTGTCCTGCTATATTTGTTGTTTTCAGGCTGGCCCTTTAGCCTTTTTTCTTATCCTGTGTCTACTGTATCATGAGTAAACCTCTTCCAGAGAGACTTTGAAGCATGGCAAATTATTGTGGACATGTTACGATTCCTAACTGGTATCAGTTCTCAGCGACACGTAGGCCATACTTCTCTTGTCTTCTCTCTCGAAGATAGTTCTTAGACCTGTATCAACGATAAGGTGGGAGAGATTCTGCTCTCTCTAGTTCTTATCGCCTATTGTACTCTTTCTTCAACTCTACTCGAGGAGTAGAGTTGTCGTCTCATAGGTAGGTATTTGTAAAGAGCATAAAGGTTTTATATTCGCAAAAGCAGAAAGTAATAAGTAAGAAAATAACTGAGAACGAAGCGAGAAGAGCCTATCCACGCGGCCTTTTTTTTTCTTCTTTTTTTTTTTTTATCATCATGTATTCATTGTTATTTAGGGTACAAGAACTTGCATGCAGCGCTAGCTATGGCATAAACA
The DNA here is from genome assembly GCA_014065205.1 of Tuber brumale. Taxonomy (NCBI): domain Eukaryota; kingdom Fungi; phylum Ascomycota; class Pezizomycetes; order Pezizales; family Tuberaceae; genus Tuber; species Tuber brumale. The sequence goes on along the minus strand of JACCEG010000419.1, from coordinate 24,781 downwards.
ATCCCCATTCCTCCTTCCGCCCGGCCCGACCGTATCTCCAAGACCCTCTGGTATGGGCCTAACCGCACATCTCGCCCCAAAGAAAAACCCGTCCCTACCTCGCAAGCGAACTCAGAGAATAGGAGAAGCCTAACTAAGAGAAAAGCAGGAAAACATAAGAAGGTAACCGCCCGGAACATCTCGGAAAAAACAAAAGAAAACTCGCACCAGGGTGAGTCCCACAACAACCAAGCCAGAGATACGCGCTGGCAGCAGAAAACCGTAGAAGTTATCCCGGAACGCGACGTAACCGAGAAAATGGGCCGCCTGTGGGCTGCGGCGGGAGAGGGTGGAGCAGTAGGGTGCTAGCCGAGGGAGGATGTAGCAGTAGGGTGCAAGCCGATCCAACCGCCAGAACGGGCCAGAAACCAAACGCGACCGTGTCGACTATCAGTAATCGTGTTCGTGTCTTGCTAGGCGGTCTCCAACAAGAGTAATCTTAACTTGAACTGGAAGACAAGGAGGGTATGGCCAAATCTCCAAGCGAGACAGACCCCGAAGGTACTAGCCAAGGCGTTCCCCCACGGTGTGCGTGCACAAAGGGAGACAGGCGTCCACCACAGCCAACGCCAAACGGAAACGAAGAAGAGAGGTCCCCAGTGAAGGAGAGGAGCGAGGTCGACCATTAGGCCTAAAGAGTAGCCCTCGCGTACTGCCGAAACCGTGTTCCCAGCCATCTGAAGCATGGGAAGCGAGCAGTCGCCGACCGTGAGGAGGGGCCTCTCTAGGGGTGGAAAGGGGCGAGAACGGGCAGCAGAAAGGCAGTACCGGAACCCAGAGGGAGGAAAGCTACACCGCGTAAAAAACCAAGCAAAGGCAGTGGGAGAAGGGGGGATGTGGCCGTCACTCCTAGGCCGCAGCCAGCGTGGAAGTAGAGCGGGGGTGGATGGTTCGTGAGTACCTAGCGTTGAGGGTTGATTTCAATCGCCGGGTGTGTAGAGGAGACGGAGGATGGCCTATCCACGGGGCCTTTTTTTTTTTTCTTTTTTTTTTTTTACACTGTCTGTATGAAGCGCTAGCTATGACCGATGCAAGAAACCTCCACCCCTACTCCAGCCCGAAACAGGCAGAAGAAAAACCGTCACGAAGTCTATCAACACCGGAGACCAGGTGCCCAGCCCGCGGGCACCACGACTTGAACGTGGAAGGGTCTCACCTAGAGCCACCAACTACAACACCCCACGCAGTCGAAAAAACTCTCCCGCCCTGTAACTTGTAGTATACACAAACGGTAAAGACTGTAAAGGAAAGCCACCCAAGCCTATTAGAACAAAAAGAAGCCCCAGTACCCAACAGTGGCCAAACCAGGAGAACACGCAGCATTGCTGTAACTTGTAGTATACACAAACGGTAAAGACTGTAAAGGAAAGCCACCCAAGCCTATTAGAACAAAAAGAAGCCCCAGTACCCAACAGTGGCCTAACAAGGAGGACGCGCAGCATTGCTGGGAGAATCAGTGCCATCCAGACCAGGAAGCCCGGAGGCGACACCCAAAGGGCGCCGTGGTAAAGCCGTGTACCAGTAGGGTGCAAGCCGAGGGAGGGTGTGGAGCAGTAGGGTGCCAGCCGATCCAACCCTCAGGGTGGGAAGGAAACCAAGCGCGACCGTGGCAACAATCGGTAATCGTGTTCATGCCTTTCTAGGTGGTCCCCAAAAACAGAAGGCAAGGGTTTTATCGCGTCTCTCATGTAGTCCCTTTTTCTACGAGGGATAGCGTCACTTAGTGGATGGGATACCACCGCTTAAGCCGACCGAGGGGAGAAGCGAGATCGACCCTGAGGCCTGTTGCAGATTTCTCGCGTACCGCAAACCGTGTTCCTAGCCGTCTGAAGCATGGGAAGCGCAAGGTCGCCAACCGTGAGGAAGGGCCTCACTAAGCGGGGAGGGAGACAAGAACAGGCAGCAGAACAGCAGTACCGGAACTCAGAGGATGGAAAGCCCGACGCGTAACAAACGTGACGAAGGGCAGTGAGGGGGGGATTGCCATCACTCCTAGTCCGAAGCTATCATGGGAGGAGGGGGGGGGTGGATGGTTCGTGAAGATCAAGCCCGGAGGGTTGATTTCAATCGC
>JACCEG010000419.1:0-18791 GCA_014065205.1 Tuber brumale | reverse complement strand
GTTTTACCGCGTCTCTCATGTAGTCCCTTGTTCTACGAGAGATAGCGTCACTTAGTGGATGGGATACCACCGCTTAAGCCGACCGAGGGGAGAAGCGAGATCGACCCTGAGGCCTGTTGGAGAGTGCTTGCGTACCGCAAACCATGTTCCCAGCCGTCTGAAGCCTGGGAAGCGAACGGTCGCCAACCGTGTGGAGGGGCCTCGCTAAGCGAGGAGGGGGTCGAGAACAGGCAGCAGGAAGGCAGTACCTGAACCCGGAGGGGGGGAGAGCCATGCCGCGTAAAAGAGCATGCGATGGCAGTGGGAGAGAGGGGGGAGATGGCCGTCACTCCTAGGCCGGAGCCATCGTGGGAGGAGAGGGGGGGTGGATGGATGGATCGTGAAGATCAAGCCCGCAGGGTTGATTTCAATCGCCGGGTGTGTAGAGGAGACGGAGGATGGCCTATCCACTCGGCCCTGATGGCCTCTTTATATAGTTGCCCTTCACGCTCTTGTCACTCATCTATCAGGTCACGCGCCACATATGACTCACAACTTGAGAGTCATACCAAAACATCATTAACTAGTCATATAACCAAAGTGGTCACATGCGCGAAACCCATGACTTCTAAATGAGGTCATGTGGGAAATGTAACATATCATCATAACCATATCATATGACCAAAGTGGTTATATATGCAAAACCCATGACCTCTAATGAGGTCATGTGCGAAACATAACATACCTATAACACATAACTATGAGTCATGTGAAAACCTCTTTCTCGCTAAGCCACGTTCATGACATTAGCTCCTCCCTCCCTAAACTCCAGTCTCCTTGCGCTTAAAATCTTTCATCGTGGAGGCGGTCTGCGAACCTCCTGCAGTGTTTGGAGCTGGGGGTTGCCTCCCGCCAGAATCCTCACACTTCGTCGATGATGGCACTCCGTTTGAGCCTTTCCTTCCATAGCGCTTCTTTTGATTGCGCTATCTTATCGATGTAAGAAGTCCATGCTATTTCCATCCCCCCTCGGGCTTCGTCGATCCTCTGCTGGTATCTCCTTTCCTGGTTTTCCTGGCGCGCGATCGTTTCTTGTTGTCGTTTCGTTTCCCCTGCTAGCTGATCCTTTTCTCGCTGCAACAGTGTGATCGTTCGGTGCAGTTCTTCCTTGGATACAAATGTTTTTATATCCTCCCCCTCCTGACGTTCCGTCCTCGGTACCTTTTCGGTCGCCTGCTTGGTTTCCCATTGTTGTCTTCGACGATAGGGGCAGTATCTGCGTATGCAGTTCTGCCAGGAAATCATCTGGTGTGAGGGGCTGGTGGGCGGAGGTTGTAGTTGTGGTGGTGTTACCCATTCGGCTGGGATCGGGGTGGTTGCTGGTGACTGGCGTCTCGCTGACCTCTTGCTTGGGAAGAAGTTGCTTTGCTGTTTTCCATCTAGGTGCACAGGGCACCCGTCGTCCGTGCATGCTGTCAAGTGATAGACAGCATGGTTTCTTTCGTTGCCTTTGACCACCTTGGCCCACTCGGCCTCGCTGGTCTTCTCCTCTTCCTCCTTCTTGATTCTGACTTCTTCTTCAGTTGTGGTCCACTTTGATGCATTTGGTGGAGGGCTTGTGGGGCTACCTAGGAACTCAAAACCTTCCTGAACATCCACGATGCTCGGCTGACGGCTTCTGTAGGTAGCGTTGGCTGAAGAGGTTGTGGGCATCTTCAGCGTTTGCGAAGTTGGTAGCTGGATACCACTCTTGATCGTGTTCGGGAGAGTCACTGGTCTATTTAGAGTGGTATTGAAGGTTGCCTTGGTATAAGCAGGAGTCAATTATTTCGTGGAGTTCATATTAGGGTTCTCCGTCTAATTCGATAGGTAGAGAAGGTGTGATCATCTGTGAGAGAAGTTTGTTGTCTTGATAGAGTTCCAAAAGCGAGATGTGGAATGTGTTGTGTATTTTGATGGACGGGGGAAGGTCGAGTTTATATGCTCATTTCCCAATCCTTTCCAATATCTCAAAGGGCCCTATTTTCTTGTAATCCAGCTTCTTGGATGGTCATGTTGTTCATATATTTCATGGTAGTAACCACACACTGTCTCCGTATTGTAGGTGTGGATCGGGCTTTCTGTGTAAATTGTAGTTTTCTTTTTGTCGTAACTGCCCCGTCGTCCTTTCCGCTCGAAGGGTGTCATGTAATTGACTCATATCCTCTTTTTCCATTGTCCGTCCTTTGGTCATATGACCTATGGCCTGATATTCCAGGTCCAGACCATAGTTTGCATAAAAGGGTGTGGTCTTAATCGTTTCTTGTTTTCCGTCGTTGTATACAAACTCCGCTATCGGTAGTAATTCATCCCAGTTCTGCTGGTAATTGATATAGGGTTGCAGATATTGTTCCAATATGCCGTTCGTTCATTTGGTCTGCCTGTCCGTCTGTGGGTGGAAGGCCAGAGACAGTTTCCTTTTGATTCCGAGTTGTTCTGTTATCTCTTTCCATATTCCTAATGTGAATATGGACCCTCAATCGGTGATGATGTCTTTCGGTAGTCCATGAAGTCGAAAGATTTCTTTGATAAATATTGTCGTGAACTGCCATGCCGTCATATCCATTCGTGTAGGTATAAAATGACTCATTTTGGTCAGGCGATCTACCATGACTATGATTGAGTCATATCCGTTGGCCTTAGGTAAGTCCGTTATGAAATCCATAGATATGGATGACAATAGTTTCTCTGTGCTTTATTGGGTTTTAATAGCCCATATGGTGCTTGCCGTACGACCTCCGTGCTCAGGCAAATATCGCAGTTTTTGATTTATCGTTTGCCTGATTCCCTTAATCCCGGCCAGCAGTATTTCCATGTGGTCAGCTTCGTTGTTTTAGCAGTCCCTCCGTGTCCTGCCAGTTTGTCGTCGTAGTGTTTCCTGTTAAGGTTTGTCCTTATCTTCTCATCCGCTCGTATCCATATCTTTCCCTCGCACTACATATATTGGTCTTTCCATTCACAGAGGCCTAAGGCTACCCCTTTTCTTTCTTTGTCCCCTCTTTCCAAGCTCTACCTTATTTCTTGAAATTCTTTTTCTTCTTCAATTGCTTTTAGCAATTCTCTGTCGTCCTGGTCCTGGATCTCTGTTGATTCCAGGTCTTCGAAGTATTCCTTTGAGAGAAGAATTCGATTTCTCACTTGATCATTTCATCCTCTTTGTCTTGTGGTTTGTCGCTTGCGATTTTGGTTAATGTGACGGGTTTTCCTCCTTCTTTTCATGCTCGGTATTCGATTTTGAACTTGTATTTGCTTAGGCTCTCCATCCACCAGATTTGCCTATCATCGACTTCCTTCGTTGTCATGAAGGGAACTAAGTTTTTGTGGTCTGGGAGAACTCTGATCTGATGGTCATTGTTCTGTATGTATCTTCTCCATTCTTTGAGTGCTTGAACTATGGCTAATAGTTCTTTGTTGGCCACGTCGTAGTTGCATTCGGCCGGTGTCATCGTCCTCAATTGCTAGCATACCAGTTGCAATTTCCCATCTTCGCATTTCTGGGATAGGCTTCCGGCACAGACATATTTTGATGCGTCAGTCTCGAACATCGTTTCTTTTCGTGGATCGAAATGCACCAGTATTGGTGCTGTTGTGAGTTTGGTTCGTATGTCATCGTATGCTTTCTGCTCCTTTTCTCTCCATTCCCATTTCGCATCCTTCTTCGTTAGGTTATACCAGGGTGTTGCCATTCTGCTACACCCTTCGATAAACCTGTGGTAAAAGTTGCAGAATCCCATGAAACATCGGATGTCGGTTTTGTTGTTTGGCTTTGCCCAGTCCCATATGCCCTCATTTTTGACTGGGTCCACCTGTACTCCTTTTCCGTTGATGATAAATCCTAGGTACTCGGTTTCCTTTTTGTGGAACTCGTACTTGGATGGTTTGATCTTCATCCCCGATTTCTGAATTTCATTCCTTATGCTGCTGATGTCCTTTCTGTGTTGTTCCAGGTTTTCCGAATATATGAGTACGTGGTCTGGGTAGACGATTCAACAAATATCCATGAACTTGTTGAGTACCTGGTTGATCCATCGTTGGAACGATGCTGGTGCATTGGTCAGGCCAAATGGCATAACCAAATACTAGTACATCCCGTATCTTGTTGCAAAGGTCATTTTCCATTTACCTCCTTCCTTTATTCGTGTGTTGTGATAGGCGTCCTTGATATCCAATTTGGTGAAATATTTCGCCACTGTTAATTGATGCAGGGCTTGTCGGATCAATGGTAGCGGGTATCAGTTTTTCTTCATTATCGAGTTGAGTGCTCAGTAGTCCACGGGCAATCTCATCTTTCCGTCCTTCTTCTTGATAAATAGGATGGGTGATTCTGCAGATGCGAATGAGGGTCGTATCCATCTTCTGTTCATATTCTGTTCTATATATCTGTGTAATTCTTCCAACTCCGTTTCCCCCAGTGGGTAGAGGCATTGATAAGGAATCCTTTTCTTGGCTTTCATCTTTTCATCATTTTCAATAAGGATCTCGTAATCCACCCCTGGTCTTCTTGGGGGTGGTCGGTCCGCCTCTGTATCCTGGAACAGATTCGTAAACTGGTGGTATTCTTCTTGTATTATATCGTACCACTCCTTTTCTTTTAGTTGATGCTTTTGTCATATTGCAAGTTCGGTGCTGATATTTTTTTGTGCCAGTTCCAGCTTTTCTTCTCGTGGATTCCTTTTGATGATCCCTGTAAGGTCTCCTCGCTAGTAATATTGTCCGAATGCAAGGGCTGATATTTCTCAAATCTGTGCCGATTCCTCTTTCTTGGGTTACGGGCTATCGGTCCTGCCGAAACCTTTTGTTCCTCTTGCAGTGTCATGAAGTTGTCGTACTTCGTGCATCTCTTCCTTATTGATCTTTTCAATGATCAACCGCGCTATCGGGTCTCCTTGTCGGATTTCTTGGTCGATATCTCCCAGGTTGGCTAGGACCACCTTGATTTCTCCCGTATAGTCGGTATCAATGACCCCTATGTCGGTAATAAGTCGTTTATTGACTGCTAGTCCGCTGCGAGGTGCAATCTGTCCATAGGTACCGGGAGGTAATCCTATCGCTATTCTAGTTGATATCGTCTCTTGACCCCTTGCTTGGATCGTCTTGTCTTGGTCGGCATATAGGTTGTGACCTGCCACTTGTCAGGAGCCCTGGGTTTGCTCCAGCGCCTTCTCGTGCAACCTTTTGAATCTGATCCTCTGCTCCAGTTCTTCTCTGAGTTGATCGAATTGTGCCTTCAGGTTTGCTTCTTGTGCCTCTCTTTCCGGTGTCGTGTACACCACTGGCGAACTATTGAGACATGCTATCGTGCATCGTTCACTAGTCAATGTAATGTTGTTGTTGTCCTCATCGATTGCGGCCTTGTGTTGTTGTAACCATAGCATCTCTAGGACAAGCTCGTAGTTCTTCAGGTTCGCTACCTGAAAGGTTGCCTCTTCCCTGTGACTGCCTATGGCTATAGGTACTTGCACTGGATGGATTATTAGTCCCCTAGTGCTGGGCTTTCCATTCGCTAAATAGACCTGTCTTTTCTTTTGTGTTGGGATCAGGGAGTAGTTGTATTTGTCGCAGATTTTCTGGTCAGTGAAATCTTCCGCTGCCCCTGAGTGGAGCATTGCGTGTATTGTGGTACCTTTCTTTTTCGTGTCGTATAGTGTTGTTTTGATCATAATATGATCTCATTCTTCTTCTAGTAGGGCCATGTAGTAATTTGCCATGGTGATTCTTTCCATTTCTTTTGTCTCCATCTTCCCCTTCCCGCTGGTTTTCCTCTCCTTCTTGTCCACCAGACCATCTCTTACTGGAGACCGTCCTCTTTTTCCGGTTGATCCTCCTCCGTGGTCATTTCTCTACAGTTGGTTCTCTTCTGCTGCCTGATCTAGTTGTTGCATTGGGCGGGTGTCATCGTCTTCACTCCGTTATCTGCTTGGTTGCGGTATTCTCTGATTTGGTGTCCTTTTTCGCCGCACCGTAAAGCAGAGATTCTGTTTTCTCCACTTTTTGTATTCCGCATTGGATAGGTTGAGGGAACGCTGGGTTTGTGCCTTGTTCATTTCCACCTCTCGATCAACCGTAGGTTTGAAGCTTCCTTTGTGAGCTTGCGATATCAGTCTGAACATTCTATCTGTATTCCTTGGTGTCGATGCTTCCTTTGTCCTTCCACGCTTTTCCTTTTTCAGGTTCATTAAGATTGCTAGTTGAGTTTCCATCTTGATGGCCCATGTGGCCAGTTCGTCGACAGTAGTAGTCTCGAAGTCGAAATGTTCGAATTCTGGCTATAATCTTTCTGACATACCCGCGTATTGGTATTGCGATGCAGTTGTGTCATCCGATTGTCCTTCCGTTTGGTGGAGTCTGAACTTGTTCCAATATTCTGTCATGCAGCGACACCCTTGCTCCATGTTCATAATGTGGGTCCTGGCCGTGCCCCACTGGTCCACCACCCCAAACTGCTCTTTGATTACTTCCTTGAATTCTTTCTAGCTCCTCCATCTTCTGGGATTGTTGCCTTCCGTGTATCGCGTGAGACATTTGCTTGCGTCTCCCCTCCAGAGACTCGAAACGTAAGCGATTCTCCTCACCTCCTGTCCGTCTTGCCAACCTGTGGCGCGAAAATAGATTGTCAATTCCGCTATCCAGTTCCGGAGTTGGTGTCTGTTTCTTGTGTTTGTCTCCGGTTGTTTGACCTTTGGCCAATGTTGCCCCAACAGTCCCTGGATCTCTTCCATTGGTGCGCAACTTAGCGCGGGTGTTGCTTCCGGCACTGGGCCTGGCGCAGGGCCTGGCATAGGGCCAGCCCCTTCTCCTCTGCTTGGTCCTGGTCCCACCATCCTTTTCTCTTCTGCTTCAGAACTTGACTCAGCGTATGTTGATTGTTCTTCGCGTGTTGTCGGACTTGGGGTCCGTCCGCGTTGTGAGACCATTCGTTGTAACTTGTCAGCTACCTCTGGTAGCTCCAAGGACTGATCTTCAAAGATATAGTCCGTCTTGGTATTGTCTAAGCATCGCTACAAGTGACGCTTCGTAATGTTACGATCCCTAAGTGGTATCAATGCTCTGCGACAGGTAGGCGATATTTCTCTTGTCTTCTCTCTCGCGGATAGTTCTTAGACCTGTGTCTGCGATAAGGTGGGAGAGACTCTCCTTTCTCTAGTTCTTATCGGCTATCGTGCTCTTCCTTCAACTCTACTCTGGTAGTAGAATTCTCGTCTCAGAGGTAGGTATTCGGAAAGAGCGTAAAGGTTTTATATTCGCAAAAGCATAAAGTAATAAGTAAGAAAATAACTTAGAACGTAGCATAAAGAGCCTATCTACTAGGCCTTTTTTTTCTTTTCTTCTTTTCTTTTTTTTTTATCTTCAAGTTTATTCCGTGTTTAAGGTACACCGTCCACATGCCGCTCAAAAACGCTATGGCTAACACGAAACCTCCACCCCTACGCCAGCCCGAACCAGCCAGAAGAAAAACCGTCAATGAACCCGAACCAAAGGCACACTGCCAGACAGGGCCGAAACCCCAGGAACATGAAACCCCCTGCCCGGGCTCCCCGCAGTGGAAAAAACTGCCCCGCCCCGCAACTTGTAGTATACGCAAACGGTAAAGACGGTAGAAAAAAGCCACCCAAGCCCATCAGGACAAAAGAAACCCCACTTCCCGACAGTGGTCCAACCCCATAGCAAGAGCCACCCTAAACGGTCGTAACCCGGCCGATCAGTGCCACCTACGCCAATAAACGTCTACGGCTAAGGGCAAGCCTGACAAAGTGGAAGGTAAACCGCAGAGAGAAAAACCCAGGCCGCGGAAAGCAAAACCGTTGGCAGGGCACAGGGACTGGTGCCATACAGACCGAGAAGCCGGGCGGAGACACCCGAAGGGTGTCGAGGTATGGTAGTGTAGCAGTAGGGTGCAAGCCAAGCGAGGGTGTAGCAGTAGGGTGCAAGCCGATCCAACCGCCAGATCAGGAAGGAAACCGAACGCCACAGTGTCAACTCTCGGAAATCGTGTTCGTGTCTGACTAGGCGGTCCCAGAGGCAGAAGGCAAGGGTCTTACCGCGTCTCTCATGTAGTCCCTTGTTCTACGAGAGATAGCGTCACTTAGTGGACAGGATACCACCGCTTAAACCGACCGTGGGGAGGAGCGAGATCGCCCGGTGGGCCTGTTGAAGAGTTCCCGCGTACCGCAAACCGTGTTCCCAGCCGTCTGAAGCATGGGAAGCGAACGGCCGCCAACAGTGTGGAGGGGACTCGCTAAGCGAGGAAGGAGGCGGGGATGGGCAGCGCGGAAGGCATACCTGAACCCAGAGGGAGGAAAGCCCCGACGCGTAAACCAGCGAAGAGGACAATTGGAGAAAGTGGATGGCCGTCACTCCTAGGCCGAAGCCATCGCGCGAGGAGAGGGGGGGGTGTGTGGTTCGTCAGATCCCCAGCGTTGAGGGTTGATTTCAAGCGCAAGGAAAATAGAGGAGACGGAGGATGGCCTATCTACTTGGCTTTTTTTTCTTTTTTTTTTTTTTTTTTTTTTTTTTTTTTTGTTATTTAGGGTACAAGAACTTGCATGCAGCGCTAGCTATGGCATAAACAATCCCCATTCCTCCTCCCGCCCGGCCCAACCGTATCTCCAAGACCCTCTGGTATGGGCCTAACCGCACATCTCGCCCCAAAGAAAAACCCGTCCCTACCTCGCAAGCGAACTCAGAGAATAGGAGAAGCCTAACTAAGAGAAAAGCAGGAAAACATAAGAAGGTAACCGCCCGGAACATCTCGGAAAAAACAAAAGAAAACTCGCACCAGGGTGAGTCCCACAACAACCATGCCAGATATACGCGCTGGCAGCAGAAAACCGTAGAAGTTATCCCGGAACGCGACGTAACCGAGAAAGGGGGCCGCCTGTGGGCTGCGGCAGGAGCGGGTGGAGCAGTAGGGTGCTAGCCGAGGAAGGGTGTAGCAGTAGGGTGCAAGCCGATCCAACCGCCAGAACGGGCCAGAAACCGAACGCGACCGTGTCAACTATCGGTAATCGTGTTCGTGTCTTGCTAGGCGGTCTCCAACAAGAGTAGTCCCAACTTGAACCGTAAGACTAGGAGGGTATGGCCAAATCTCCAAGCGAGACAGGCCCCGAAGTTACTAGCCGAGGCGTTCCCCCACGGTGCTCGTGCACACAGGGAGACAGGCGTCCACCACAGCCAACGCCAAACGGAAACGAAGAAGAGAGGTTCCCAAGGAAGGAGAGGAGCGAGGTCGACCATCAGGCCTAAAGAGTAGTCCTCGCGTACCGCAGAAACCGTGTTCCCAGCCGTCTGAAGCATGGGAAGCGAGCAGTCGCTGACCGTGAGGATGGGCCTCGCCAAGCGAGGAAAGGGGTGAGAACGGGCAGCAGAAAAGCAGTACCGGAACCCAGAGGAAGGAGAGCCTCGATGCGTAAAAGAGCAGAAGAGGACAGCGAGAAGAGGGGGGAGATGGCCATCACTCTTAGGCCGAAGCCATCACTGGAGGAGAGGGGGGGCGGATGGTTCGTGAATACCTACCGTTGAGGGTTGATTTCAATCGCCGGGTGTGTAGCGGAGACGGAGGATGGCCTATCTACTTGGCCCTAATGGCCTCCTTATACGGTTGCCCTTTACGCCCCTGTGACTCATCCATCAGGTCACACGCTACATATGACTTACAACTTGTGAGTTATACCAAAACATCATAAACTAGTCATATGACCAAAGTGGTCACATGCGCGAAACCCATGACCTCTAAATGAGGTCATGTGCAAAACATAACATATCGTCATAACCATATCATATGACCAAAGTGGTCCTATGTGCGAAACCCATGACCTCTAATGAGGTCATGTGTGAAACATAACATACCTATAACTCATAACTATGAGTCATGTGAAAACCTCTCTCTCGCTAAGCCACGTTCGTGACAGGACACTACTCCAAGTGTATACACTTTATCCTCGCATCCTTTGGTCATTGTGCTAATAGCAAATTTAGTATTTTATTAAATTGCTATCATCGTGATTTCCTGGTGACAACCTTTTTCATTATTTTTATACCTAATCTTGCCCTGAGTCACCGCCCCCACACTAACTATTCCTTACGCTTCAAGCCTATATTATATCACAGTTCATGAAATTAAATCTCTTGCATTCTACCTTCACATACCCCTAATTCCTATCAATTCTAAGCACCAATACTGCTATGTAACACCTACTCTGCCACCTCTAGCTGTTGTTCTCCAATCGCCATTTGTTGTCTTTGGCCTTTTGGAGACACTACAAGGCTGTGCAAAATGTGACAGGTCAGAGAAGGCCTTCCCTAGCCTCCTGCCTTCAACCCTATGCTTAGGTTGCCTGAATCTTCCAGACTCACAGGATCTGTGTCTAGAAAGGCTAGTGCCAGTACAATTGATATCTGGCTGTAATTGAATAATGTATCTGAATCCTGTAATTGATTCTGCCCCTTCCAGTGGTGTTTTAAGGGCAACGAACACTAGTTAGTTCCGTGTGGGGCAGGCTGTCCACTGTGGTCTTGTTGGATGTCCTGCTTGCAAGCTCTTCCTTTACAGCCTCCCAATCCTTGTCATACCTCTTATGACAGTGTTGCTGCATTCAATGAATCTGATATACTTTGTTATGTATAGTATTGTGAATATACTAAGGAATTAGGTCCCGGATATTAAGTGGACATTGGGCACAAGTTTGTTCCTGTGATGCAAAAAGGTTTGGGATGTCGGGTGACAAGTTAGCAGCTTGGCCGCTAATGATCTATTACAGTAATTGAACAGTCATACCTCTGACTACCTCCTGCTTAAAGTCCTGTGGCTCCTGATATATCCCGGATTTCTATCTGTATAGTGTATGACAGATTTCGGTGCATGTCAAGCAGATTATAGTATGGTTGATCTGCTCAAGAAATTTGGTATACATTATCCACAGCATTTTCTTTCCCACAAAATACTTACATCAGTGAAAACTATAGCTACAACAGATACGCAAGAGCAATGTCCAGACAATGGGTAGGTGTTAATTGCGTCCTGTATGTCCTGTAAATCAGGAGGTACCATGGACCTCCCTGGTACGTCTCATAAATCTGGAGGCACAATAGATATCCCTTGTACGTCAGGTACATCCAGTCATAATGGGGCATATCAGGGGTATTGGGTACTAACTGTGGATATGTGAGGCAGCTGGAAGACCTCCTAGGAAGCGACTTAGCAAGCCTCATTTCTGGATCTACTTACATTTGCCCCAAGGTCATACTAGCACAGCTAGAGTAACAAAGATTTAATGATCTGCTAGCACTCATAAGTACTAGAACCAGCCACTGTGCAAGGAAGCTAACCTTTATTTAGCAGTAAAATTGAAGATAATGCAAGAAATCTATTTTTAGTTCTAGAATGATGGTAGAGCAAGAATGCTGCAAGTTTACACTGTAAAAGCGAGTAATAGTTGACCTCTATTGGTAGTACCTTGACTCAGGTCAGGTATGATTCATATCCTGGCACAGTCTTTAGCTCTTGCAATGACACAATATCCTGTGTGACCCCTACCATTTGCGAAGTGCTGAACTTGACAACAAATTCCTACAGAGCCCATTTGGTACAGTATGTGATACTTTGGCATCGAGACGTACTCGATGCTGGTCTTTCAATGGTACCAAGAATGTCCACTTGGTATGAATACCCATAGAGATAATGTATGGCAGGTCTTTGGAGAGGGTTGGACTTATGTCACTGATGTAGCTTAGTGAGAATAAGGTTTTTACATGACTCATGGTTATGAGTTAAAAGTATATTATATTTTATACATGACCTCACTTAGAGGTCATGGATTTTACCTATATGACCACTTTGTTCATATGACTTGATCAGAAGATAGTTACACTTGACTTATAGTGTTGAGTCATAAGTATATTATGTTTCACAAATGACCTCACTTAGAGGTCATAGGTTTTACGCATATGACTACTTTGGTCACATAACTTGATCAGATGATAGTTTCATGTGACGTATGGTTATGAGTCATAGTTACGAGTTATAGTTATGTTATGTTTTGCACACGACCTCACTTAGAGGTCATGGGTTTTGCGCATGTGACCACCTGAGTCATAAGACTAGTTAGTTGTAAGAAACATAAGGTAACAAGTGACAATAATAGGAGGTCAATGAGACCAAGGAGATGAGCTCTTTATGCTTCATTCTAAGTTGCTTTCATACTTATTACTATATGCTTTTACGAATATAAAACCTTTAACTTCCTTACTATTTACTTATACATGATGAGAACTCTAGCAAGCATGAAGAGTTGAAGAAAGAGTATGATAGGCGATAAGGATCAAAGACCTGTGAGTTTCTCCCACCTTATCATAGATATAAGTCTGAGAACTATCATCAAGAGAAAGAGAAGAGAAATACCATCTACCTATTACCGAGAACTGATACCGGATAAGGAACATAACAACTTAATGCTGAATTTGCCACCTGATTCCTCCTGAATCCTTGGGTTGTAGTATCCAGTACTTTGGTGCCGGGACATCCCCAATGCCAATTATCCAATGGTGTAAAGGACGTCTACTCGATGCCAATATCCATAGAGTTATAGGCTATTGTAGAGGTCATATTCACTAGTAAGATTTTGACATATTGCTGACCTTGACGCCAGATTCCTGCAGAGTCCTTGTGATGGAGATTCTGGGACTTTGGTACCTAGATGGACTCGGTGCCAGCCTTCAAATAGTGCAATGAATGTCTTCTTGGTGTGAATACCCATGGAGATTAGGTCTGGCGAGTGTTTAGGCAGGTTTTTGACCTAGCGCTGAATTCGATACCAGATTCCAGCCGAGATCCTACAGCAGAGTATCCTGTGCTTTGGCATCCAGATGTACATAATGACAGCATTCTAATGGTGCAAAGACTATCTACTTGATGTCGATATCCACTGAGATACAGGTTGTTATAAAGGTGGTATTCACAGTTGAGGTTTTGACTTAATGCTGCATTTGACAGCAGATTCCTACAAAGCTCATGTGATGCAATATCAGGTACTTTAGTACCTAGACCTACTCTGTACCAGCATTCCAATAGTACAAAGAACGGCTACTTGATGCCAATATCCATGCAGGTGGAAGCTGTTGTGGGAGTGCTATTCACAGGTAAGAGTTTGACTAAGTACTGAGCTTCATGCCAGATTTCTAATGAGTCCTTGAGGTACACCATCCAACACTTTGGCACCTCAATATACCCAATGCAAGCTTTCCCATGGTGCAAAGAATGTCTACTCGACACCAATATCCATGGAGGTACAGCCTGTTGTGGTAGTGTTATTCTGAAGTGAGATTTTGACTTAATGCTGACTTTGATACCAGATTCCTACAGAGCCCTAGTGGTGTATTATCCAGTACATTGATACCTAGACCTACTTGGCATGAGCCTTCCAATAGTATAAGGAATATCTACTTGACACCAATATCCATAGAGATACAGGCTGTTGTGGAGGTGGTATTCTCTGGTAAGGTGATGACTTTGTACTGAATTTGGTACCAGATCCCTCCCGAGGCCTAGTGATACAACATCTGACACTATGCCACCTAGATGCACTCAATGCCAGCCTTCTAATGCCACAAAGTACGTCTTCTCAATGCCAATAACCATAGAGATACAGGTTGTCATAGAGGTAATACTTTCTAGTCAGGTTTTGATAGAGTGATATCTTTGACACCAGATACCTATAGAGTCGAAAGGCCAAGGCATACA
This sequence comes from Tuber brumale, assembly GCA_014065205.1. Classification (NCBI taxonomy): domain Eukaryota; kingdom Fungi; phylum Ascomycota; class Pezizomycetes; order Pezizales; family Tuberaceae; genus Tuber; species Tuber brumale. Next base: position 5,038 of record JACCEG010000419.1, on the reverse strand, counting down.
ACACTTTAGCACCTAGACATATCCAATGCCAGCTTTCCAATGGTGCAACGGGTGCTCCCACAGCGCAAATATCCACGGAGCTATGGGCTAGCATGTCTGTATTAAGATTTCGATGCCAGATTCTCATATAGCCCCTATGGCCAAGCTTCCGATACTTTGGCACCTAGACATACTCGATGCTGGTATTCCAATGATGTAAATGACATGTACCTGTTGCCAATATCTACAGAGCTACTGGCTATTGTGTCCTTTACTGGTCTTGTAGTCGCTGTTTCTTTATATTAGCATTTGGACTCTCTATTTCTGTATATTAGCTTTTGTGGGATACTAGTACTATAATAAAAGCCATTTTTGTGGACAGATATTGTAAATTGCCCACTGTGATCTAGGTCAGTATTTTGAGTTATACTTTTCTATCTCTCGAATCTGGTAATTTGGTAGACATTAGTGCGATGTCAGGATACATTCCTGACCTTTAGTTGCTATATCTGGTAGTGTCTTGCATCTCTAATGGATTTGGTTACTATGCTGGATTGCATCTTGTGCCTCATATATCTGGATGGTTGCATTCTTGGTATAGTTGCTACACCACCTGGTATCCTGAATTGTGATTCACATCCTGGCCATCTGTGCATCAAATGCGCCGAAGGTATGTGTAACCGGTACAGGTTACTGGTTTAGGATTTTCAGGTATTAGTTGATAATGATTGTGTTTTGAATTTGTTTCAGGAAACTAGGTGTGCTTTTAGCCTGAGAATATAGGGTTTGATACTCTATAGGTTTTATGTTTGGTTTCAAGTATCGGTTTGATACTTTATATGTTTTATCTTTGGTTTCGAGTATCGGTTTGATACTTTATATGGTTTATGTTTGGTTCGAGTATTGGTTTGATACTCTATATGTTTTGTTTCAAGGCTACCATTTTGGAGTCTCATATGTTATAAAAACAAGGCTCTTGGTAGCCTAAGAAATGTATTTAAGAACTGCTATTCTGCACATTAGAAGAAGCAGACTTTGGCAGACAGAGTTTTCAATATACTTGGTTGAACAGTTACTCTTGTCAGTTCGCTTCAAGAATATTTAGTTTGAGACCTACCAAACATCTTGGAGACTTCAGTAGTTGCGATATAGTAAGAAGTCTATTCAACAACCTCCGCTAAAGCCTCCGGATTTTGATTTGCTAAAGTACCACCTTGGTTTAAAACAAGTCCCATTAACCCTACGATTACCGCATCTCCTGTGAGGTGGTTACAGTATGCAATACTAGAGCTCTTTTTGCTGATAGTGGGACACTGTGATCAGCTTGGGGAACTTGGGCACTCTTAGGCACCACCTGATGAGGCACGTTGTGGCAGGCCTAGGGACCTTGTAAATTCACTGACACCAGCAGTTGCGGAACATTCAGACCACCTTAGGGAACATCATCATTCCTGGGCCCTAGATGTTGTGGAACAATTAGACCAGCTTACAGGACTTTAGGATTCCCTAGCACCGGCTGTTAGGGCATGTCCTGGTCAGCTTCTGGACCTTCAGTATTCCTAGATACCTGCAGTTCAGGCATGTTCTAGCTAGCTTAAGGAACTTCACCAATCCTAGGCATCAGCTATTACCTACCATTCTGATGAGCTTGGGAAATGTGGGCACTTTCAAGGACTGGCTCTTATGAGATGTTATGCCTAGCTTGTAGATAATGGGTATTCCCAGGCACAGGGTGTTCAGGACTGTTCCTACCCCATTAGCCTAGCGGTCTCAGTAGCAGCAAGATTGCTTCCACAAGTACATGCATAGAGATGCTTGCTAGTATACCCGGTGCAGGTTGAGGTCCACTGTTGTCTTGAAGACTGTTTGTTAATTTCTTGCTACAGTTCTTTAAAAGTTAAACAATGGAATCTTCGATCTGCGGCCTCTAGTGAATATCATTGGTACCTGCCATCCCTAGAGTGTCGCAGGTTGGACGCAATTTCCTCATGCTATCGAAAATCTCCCTAAAGTCATTATTTGGGAAAGTATTAATATTGGTATAACTTTTGCGCTAATATCCAGTCATTGACTGTTTTTCTCCACACTGCATTGAGGCGTCTCCCAGGATCATCTGAGCTATAGTTAAGCTTGATCTGCTACTGGCTGATTTTGTTGTTTCCAGCCCTTACAGAGGTAATTGCCTGAGCAAGTACTACAGCTAAGAGCACTTACATGTGCCCCAGTAGAGCTATATGTCTCTTTTACACATTTGGCATATGGATATACTTTGTATTATTATTGTGAGCTACATCTTCTGATCAGTTCTGAGTGTTGATCTTGTAAGCTTTATGTATTTGCTGAATGCCATGTAAGTTGTCAATATGTTTTTTAGTTTGACCTTCCTTAGGTCGTGATCAATTGAGTTTAAGTATCAGTCTCTGATGCTCCATGTATCTCCAAACCATTCTGAGCTTATTATAAATTTAATTACCAGATGCACACAGTGCCTGTTTTCTTCTCCACAACTTGAAATATAGACATCATACATACTTCAGCGAGCAAGCTAGATCTCTTTTACTCCTGTGTACACAAAACTATTTCTGGGAAACAAACTATAGTCCAACATAGATGATGCCAGTATCTGTAGGATAAACTGAATTAAGTATTAGCTGGGTTGCAGATTGTTGGAACTTGGCTCCATTTACTATCATGATCCAGATGTGTGGAAGAGAGCATTCTGCCTTCATCTCATAATACATACAAGCTTCTCACAATCCACTGAGTCAGGTCCTATAATGTCTTTAAAATGTTTATTTTGCCATCCCAAGTAAACCTGTATTGGTGCCTTGGAGATACACTGGCAAACAGTATATACCGACGTCACTAATCTCCTCATGTCGTACATAAAGTGTACTACCTGCACAAAAAGTATTCATGACATGGAATGCTCCTATTGGCCTCACAATGTCCCAGTTCAGGTGAACAATGGGCTAGAATCTCACTATGAATCAAATGCCAATGTGTCTAGCTGGCAGTAAGACACCACTAACCAATGGGTTGCCTATGAATCCCCCGGGGAATTACTCTATATGATTAATGTGGTGTCTAATCCCTTCGAACAGGAGTATAATCTCGGTATTAGTAAATTTCTTAGAGATATGGAGGGATTTGTAGAAGAATTCACAATTTTGTGTAAGGACTCATGAGCACCATTTGGTAGTGTGCATGATTTCAAACTTACATCATGGTTCTTGCAAAGTAAGGTACTGAAATCATGAATTAATGAATATTTTTCCAATGGCCGCGGCAATTCAGTTAATATTGGCTATAACTCGAGGCATATACTAGAGAAATACCTCGAGTTATTGGATCTGTATAGCTCATACGTAGAATTGTTCAAAGGTCAAGTTAAGGATGGTGTAAGGCCTTTGCCTTTCTTCTACCATAATAGTTTAGACTGTATTTGATATCTTCCTTGACAGATAGTGTACAAAGAATATCTGTCTACCCTTAACGATATGAACACAATCTCAATAAATAGTGAGAATATTGGGAAATGCATACAGTGGACTGGTGGTGGGATATTCAAGTAGGGTACCAATATAGTATGCTCCCCTTATGCTAAATACAAAGGCTAATGATGACTGGAAATAGTTCTATCTAGTGCAACAGTGGTTTCAATTATTGGGATGTCAGATCAGATGCACATCAGCAACGGCTGCAGTGGCAAGAAGATATGGCCTGTGTATATTGCAATTGGAAATATATCCATTGACTAAGCATAACAGACCTGAAATGATGGCAGTTTTCCTTCTTATGTTATTGCCCATCCCACCCAAGTTCCAACAGTCCTCTTCTGCAAACAGGCACCAGAGGCAAATCAATGCCAACATATTACAAGGCATATTTGAGCTTCTATTTGAGCCCTTATAAGAGGCTGGGCTTAACGGTGTCTCTATTGACTGTGCGAGTGGGAACATTTGCAGATGCCTTCCTATATTGGTATCCTTAATTGCTCACCATGTGGAAAACATTGTACTACATGGCATGAAATATAATACCTGTCCTAAAGGTAACATATCTGCGAGTATGTTAGGATCCAAGATGCAAGAAAGGGATCAAGCCACAGATTATATGAGATATGAGCTTGGAAAAACAAATTTTGGATAGGGCATAGGAGTCTGCATCGAGCGACTTCGACCTTAATTTTAATACTCTAAGCCTTAAGATTGAAGGTAATATTTTTGGTGGACTTCCATGCATTTCCACTGTAGATCTGCATTAGCCAGATTTACTCCTTACTGTTTAGCTTTGACTTTTCAAGTACATGGTGGATTGGGGTCAGGGGCTTCTGAAGAAACATAGGTGGCTGAAATCATTTAATGATGCCAGGAAATCTTTACCAGCTGTCACGAATGTGGCTTAACGAGGAAAAGGGTTTCACAGGACACATAGTTATGAGTTATAGTTTTGTTATGTTTCGCACATGAGCTCAATAGATGTCATGGGTTTCGCACTTGTGACCACTTTGGTCATATGATGTGGTTATGATGATATGTTACGTTTTGCACATGACCTCATTTAGAGGTCATGGGTTTCGCACATATGACCACTTTGGTCATATGACTAGTTTATGATGTTTTGGTATGACTCACAGTTGTGAGTCATATGTGGTGCGTGACTTGAGGAGTGAGTCACAAGGGCGTGAAGGGTAACTATATAAGGAGGCTATTAGGACCGAGTAGATAGTCCATCCTCCGTCTCCTCTACACACCCGGCGATTGAAATCAACCCTCAACGCTAGGTACTCACGAACCACCCACCCCCCCTCTCCTCCCACGATGGCTTAAGCCTAGGAGTGACGGCCATCTCCCTCCACCCCTTACTGCCCTCTTCTGCTCTTTCTACGCGTCGAGGCTTTCCTTCCCTTGAGTTCTGGTACTGCCTTTCTGCTGCCCGTTCTCTTACTCCTCCTCGCCTAGCGAGGCTCATCCGCACGGTCGGCGACCGTTCGCTTCCCATGCTTCAGACGGCTGGGAACACGGTTCTGCGGTACGCGAGGACTACTCTTTAGGCC
>JACCEG010000418.1:97782-119669 GCA_014065205.1 Tuber brumale | reverse complement strand
GGAGAGGGTGGAGCAGTAGGGTGCTAGCCGAGGGAGGGTGTAGCAGTAGGGTGCTAGCCGATCCAACCGCCAGAACGGGCCAGAAACCGAACGCGACTGTGTCGACTATCGGTAATCGTGTTCGTGTCTTGCTAGGCAGTCTCCAATAAGAGTAGTCCCAACTTGAACCGTAAGACTAGGAGGGTATGGCCAAATCTGCAAGCGAGACAGGCCCCGAAGTTACTAGCCCAGGCGTTCCCCCACGGTGCGCGTGCACACAGGGAGACAGGCGTCCACTACAGCCAACGCCAAACGGAAAGGAAGAAGAGAGGTCCCCAAGGAAGGAGAGGAGCGAGGTCGACCATCAGGCCTAAAGAGTAGTCCTCGCGTACCGCAGACACCGTGTTCCCAGCCATCTGAAGCATGGGAAGCGAGCGGTCGCCGACTGTGAGGAGGGGCCTCGCTAAGCGAGGAACGGGGCGAGAACAGACAGCAGAAAGGCAGTACCGGAACCCAGAGGGAGGAAAGCCACGCCGCGTAAAAGAGCAAGCGATGGCAGTGGGAAGAGGGGGAGGTGGCTTCACTCCTAGGGCGAAGCCATTGTGGGAGGAGAGGGGGCGTGGATGCTTCGTGAGTACCTAGCGTTGAGGGTTGATTTCAATCGCCGGGTGTGTAGAGGAGACGGAGGATGGCCTATCTCCTCAGTCCTAGTTACATCCTTATATAGCTTCTCTTCACACCTGTTTGACTCACTCATTATATCACGCACCACATATGACTTACAGCTGTGAGTCTTGTCAAATCCTCTCAAACAAGTCATATGACTAAAACCATCACATGTGCAAAACCCATGACTTCTAATTGAGGTCATGTGTGATACATAACATATCATCCTAACCATGTCATATGACTAAAGTAGTCACATGCGGGAAACCCATGACCTCTAATGAGGTCATGTGCGAAACATAACACCCCTATAACTCATAACTATAAGTCATGTGAAAACCTCTTCCTCATTAAGCCACATTCGTGACAGCAAGGCCTCTCCTCATGGTTGGCGACCCTTCACTTCCCATGCTTTAGAGAACTGAGAATATAGTTTCCAGTATACAGGGACTCTTCCACAGGCCCACAGGTCAATCTCGCCTCTCACTACGGTCAGCTTAAGTAGTAGTAGCCCATCCATTACATGAAGCTATCACTCTGAGAACAAGGGACTACATCAGAGATGTGATAAACTTGCTTATATTCCTTCACTAGGAACTTTCTAGTAGGATACGACCATGATTACCAAGAGTTGACACCGTCGTATTTGGTTTCCTTCATGACTCAATGGTTGGATTGGCTTCCTCCATACTGCTATGTCCTTTCTCTGGCTAGTACACTACTGCTGACACCCTTGACTGCTGCTACCTGCAGATGGCCCCTCATTTAGGACAGTGCTCAGTCCTGGAAGTCTACCTCCCAATTGCTGGCTCATATTTCTAGCATGGTTGTTGTGGGATTTGTTGTGATTTTCTTTCATGTTCTTACTGTAATGTTCCCTCTGGTTTCTTTCTATATTCTCCTACTTGTCTTTAGTAATGGGGGCGAGATGTGCAGTTGGGCTCATATCATAGGGTCGTGGGGATATGGTTGAGGCTGGGCAGAAGGAGGAATGAGGATTGTTTTATGCCATAGCTAGTACTGCATACAGTATTCTTGTACCCTAAATAACATTGAAAAGTATAAAGATAAAAGAAATAAACTAGACTAAGGCAATGTGCTCTTCACGCTTTGTTCTAAGTTATTTTCTTACTTATTACTTATACTTGTACAAATATAAACTCGTGCACTCTTTACTATTTACCTACTTACGACAACAATCCTACTACAAGAGTAAAGTTGCAGCAAGAGTACGATAGGCGCTAAGAACTCGAGACAAGCAGTCTTGCCCATCCTAGTGTAGACTAAGTATAAGAACCATCATCAAGAGATGAAGAGAGAAGTATTGCCTACCTATCGTCAAGAACCGATATCAGTTAGGGAAGGTAACAATAACCTACTATCAGAGGCTGGCAGCCTTGAGACTAGTCTGCCTCCTCCGTGAAGTGAACCAAGCAACACCCTGCCTCCACATGTCTTTTCCATCAACTTCCCCTAATACTCACCAGAGAACTACAGGTTCTACACAAGAGCTTTCACCTCCGTGTATGCTCCTCTATTGTGAAAATCCCTAACTACTTCTTTCCCCATAAGAAAACACCTTTACCTGGATGTGATAGCTTATAGGATACTACTCTTTATCAGCCTGCCTGGCCCCCTCCCCTGCCTGAACCCCTCTCTCTTTCCTTCCAACCAATACTGCTATCAGGATCACTCCTACTCCTATAGTCCAGCCAAGTTGGCTTTATCAGCCTAGCTTCTACATGACTGTGTGACTCGGTTCCCTCTACCTCTATCTTACTCCTACTCATCACACCTGTCTCAGGCCCCACATCTATTTATAGGCCTCAGTAGGTTCACAGTATGCAGAATCTACCAAATATGTTCTAGTAAAAGATACCTAATGGCCCATTCAGCCTGGTTCACGGAGAACCCCTACCCCCTCTACTCTTTTGACAGAGAGGATGAGGAAGACGCCCCACCCACAATACTTCACTGCTCATTCTGGTTTCCCCGCTGAAAGCATCTCCTCTTGAAGCCCTAAGGTATAGGCAAATACAGCTCTCTTTGGTCAGACAAGGTCCTACTCTATGTCTTAGTAGCTTACATCAACAAAATGGCAATCGGGTTGCCACTTGGCATGCTCTCTGCCCACTCAACCCTCCTCCCCATATGTGTTTCACCCAAGTCCTACCCCATGCTACCTGTGTTTAGTTTGTGGTTTCAAGCCCCTTTCCTATTCTTAATAATTTTTGATTATTTTTCATTATGATCATGCTTTTGTTTGTTTTATTTCCTTAGAGACACAGTATTAGCTATTGGACTTAAAAGGTTTATATTTGGTGTAATTGTTTGTTTTGTTTTTGCAAGTTGGAATTAAGGTTTTCTTTATGTCATAGCTAGTGTTACATACAAGTTCTTATACCTTTATTTCTTTTTTTACATATTTTTTATTCTCTTTTTTTATATCATACAGTTATTGTTTAAGGTACAAAACCATGCATGCAGCTTGCGCTATGGCATAACCAAAACATTAATTCTAATGCAATAACCTAGGAAACAACATAATTCCATATGAAGCAATAAGCTCTCCACCTAAGCAGGTATAAAAAATAACCCCAGCACTCAAGCAGAAACTAACCGCCAAGTATAGCCTCCGACCAGCCACCCCAAAACCAACTATTAAGGAACAATAGTAAAATAAACAATCCGCAGTAAAGTAACCCAAGTGCACTATCAAAAGCCTACCTAGGAAATAACGCAGTACAAATTGTAACTAGTAGAGGCCTTGGAAACCAACTTAAGCAAACATAGTAAAAGATAAAAGCTCCTGCTAATCAACAACTGAGAGATGAAGTCAATATCTAGCAGAGCTGTCATAGCCAGTAGAGGACAGGAAAATGCCAGCCAAAGGTAGAAAATAAATAACACCAGCAGAGCATCAAGTATTAACCATCTCAACACCTTCATCATTTCCATCAGAATCCCTAGAGAGACACGCAGGGTGGGTGTGGCAAGAGGGAGAGTGGGGTTCATGGGTGCCATCACAGTTCACATACCTTAGAGTAAAGTGGCTACAGGGATGGCCTTGGATGCAGCAGGTAGCTGTGGGGCAGGAGTGATCCCAAGTAGAGTGAGGAAGACAGTACCACCAGCAGGCAGAGGTGCAGGTGTACTTGTTATTATAGTGGTCAAATGATTGACAGTTAAAGCACTGAGTGAGGGAGTTGAAGCGAAGCTGACACTCAGTCCTAAAGGTTGTGGAGAAGGCTGACAGGTCCCTGTCAACAAAGAAGAGTGCTTTAGGGCTGGTGATGATGATGACAATAGAGGAAGCCACTTTTTCAGCATGAGAGTCATCAGAAGTGAGCCATTTAGGCTGTTGAGTGAGGGTGAGGCCAGTATTACAGTTGATGAGTTCTGCGGCGATAACAGCTAGCATCTCAGCAGTGGGGAGGCCATGTACAATGAGCTGTGTGGCAGTTGTGTCCTGATGGACAGTGGTGGTACCTAGAATCAGATGAAGAAAGGCAGAGAGGCCTTGCTGTTAAACATGGTGGCTCTAACCATCTCTATGGTGGTAAGAGTGATATTGCTTCCTGAGAGGACAACTGTCTGGACAAAGGTAGAAGAGAAAGCCTTGTTAATAGCATTGCTCAGCTCCAATGCTGATGGTGGGAAAGGGGAGGCATCTCTTTTGATGATCAGGCACCACTCCTTCATGATGAAGCACTTCTTTGACTGAGCTACTGTGGAGATAGTTATGGCAGATACTGCCTAGGTAGTAGGCTTCCTGGTGGAGGGGGACCTCTTCTTTCCCTTTCTCACCATTGTCATCCAAGAAGGGAAACCTGTAGAGGTAGGAATAGGGGCAGATTAAGTGGGCATAGTGTGGGCAGGAGGGTGGGAGGTAGGCTCATGAGTGGGGTTGGTGGGATCCAGGATGGGGGCAGGTGGTGACATGATCGAGTGGATCTAGTCCAGCTCTGCAGGAAGGTTGGTCACAGCATGATTGAAAACATCAAACTGTTTTCTGTAGTTGATTCCGATCATGTCCAGCATTCTAGTTAATACTAGCATCTTAGGTGTGAAGTTGAAATCACCCAGTCCTGTGTCAATGGCAACCTTGACGAACAGGCTCTGGAAGTAGCCTATGCCAGAAAGGGCTCCTTCTGTAACCTCCAAAGCGAAGAGAGGAAGAGGAGTGTAAGAGGTGTTACTGTGTATGTATTTAAGCGAGGATGGGCCCTGAGGCGAAAAGATGGGGGAAAGGGTGCCACTGCCATCACCAAGGACAGAGTGTCAGGACCCAGAGGGTGGAGTGGTCTTTCTGTTGTGGTCTCTAGGATTCTTCTTCCCGTTGCTCTTGTGGACATTGAAAGCAGGAGCCCCCGGATCTATCAGGAGTGATGAAATTCTTTAGCCCAGAGAGGGGTAAAGTGCAAGGCAGTGAGAAAAGGTTTTCAGCCAATGAGAGGAGGTCTTGGCTAAAAGTGCGGTGTGGTTTTTTCTTTGATTGTGGTTGTAATGAATACGGAGGATGAAAGTTCTTGTACCTTAACTAAGAATATTTGAAAATAAAAATAAAAATAAAAAAGTTGGTTGTTCCATGGAAAACATGGAAATGAGATGGTTGTAAAGAGAGAACAGAAAATTCAGGTTGGAAACCGACCTCTCACCTGGCATTCAAAACATACGGAGGTATAGCCCCCAAGTATTGTATATTTTACTAGCAAGGGGTGTTCGGCTAGTGCGGGCAAAAGTATGGAATTGGGAGTATGATGACTACCCTATTCACCCCTGACCCCCTGCTAGCAGAACACCACTTGCTAGTAAAATATACAATACTTAGGGGCTATACCTCCGTAAACCCTCAACCACACATAAGAAGGTAGGCTAGCCATTTTTGGCACACCACCTTCACTAGTGTACTCAGATTTTCAACCCCGTTTTGATACAAATTTACGGTCGTTAACTTTGAATACCCTTAACCGTGCCAAGGTTGTGGCTCCGCCACAACCCACTGTTGCTTTCGCAACCTTGGGCACTCTCTGGAAGAGAGTGCCCGACAGCTCAACGTCAGATTCGGCTCAACGTCACTTTCAGGCTTAACCGAAACCAAAGTCCCACCACATAAAAATAAAAGTTGTAAAAGAGCAGAAAGAAAATGGAAGACTTATTTTCCAAGACTTAAAACAATGTGTGAGAAAGCTGGAAGGACATTTAAAGCATCAGAGGATGTTTGGTGGTGGTTTGTAATTCTTAAATTCACATACAAATTGAATCTGACGTTGAGCCGAATCTGACGTTGAGCTGTCGGGCACTCTCTTCCAGAGAGTGCCCAAGGTTGCGAAAGCAACCGAGGGTTGTGGCTCCGCCACAACCTTGGCACGGTTACTCTCTGGAGCATTCAAGACTGAATTTTGCTAAATTAACGAGAAGTAGAAAGTACCTGTAGCCGGGCATCATGTTCTGGCTCAAGCTGATATGGATGGTAATGATGAACGCTCAACCCCTTGAACGCTTGCCAGTTGAGGAAGTCCCAAATCTCAATAATCTACAAACTGCATTTTAAATGGCGACGTTTTTTGTACCGGCGAAACCACGAAAACGGCGAAACTCTCAAACGGTGAAACGGCATCGATTGGTAGGGCAAGGAAGACTCTGGTTGCTAGCGCACAACTTGGGAAGAAGTGGAGAAGTTCTCTCGCTCTCATTCAACACTTCGCACTATCGCTCAGCACAACTAACTAACCAAACGGTAAGGACAGGAGTATATGTCAATCGCGACAAAGGTGCCCTCCTAACTTCCACCGATCACCGGACAAATCCACTCTCATCCACACTCTTCCACACTCGTCCACGCAAGCATCCAATTTCTCCGCATACTCCCATGAAAAAACAGGCTTCACAAAGACTCCCACTGCCCGCCGTCTCCGGACAGTCACCTCTCCGTCCCTTTGGCGTTTCCGTACTACTTCCGCCGGGAACATGATTCGCTTCCACGGATGCGCTACTACAAAGCGCACCTCCAGAACCTCTATCCGAGCAAATGAAAAAAAAAAAACATCACGAACATTCTGAGCATAGGAGCAGGTTCCGAGCACGTCGAACAGCATCCACGATTTCCGACATTGCACACTAACTGGGTAGCTTAAATACGGCACTAACAGTGATAGTCATAACGATGATGAGCATTACCACGATAACAACAGTGGGAGCGCTGGCTCAAGCCCTGATCCGTTTGTCCCCTGGAAGACCTTTCCCAACTCGACAAGGTCTGCTCGGAATGGAGTATTCAGATATGGGATATCGTGCTAATCACTCTTAGACCGTTTCAAATGTCAAACTGAAGCTTAACCACCGGGAATCAGGGCAAAAAAGAGATGAAAGCTAAGATCAAAGCAGTAAACCCAAGTGGCCAGTCCATCCGACTTTGGGCGCGGCCGGACTGATGTAGGCTATTTCAAGGATGGCCGGGCCCGACTACGGGAACGCAGCTTTTCAAACCAAAAGCCCGTCCTGGCCTGGGCATCTGGTGGCTTTGGTTTAGGTTGCTGCAAGATTCGACCGCCGAGCTTTGGAGGCTGTGAATAGTTCTGACAGGACTGGCCCGGGTTTTTCAAAATTATGGTCGGAGTAGTCGCTTGGAATCAATGTGGGAAAAGACCTTAGCAGCAAGCTGGAGAAGAAATCTGATAAGACGGATGGCAAGATTGGCCGTCTGCTGTACGGTATTATCACTGGAATTGTTGTATTCGTCCTGAAAGGCGGCTTCAACAATTATCAAGCCCCAAAAAGCAAGCTGCTATGGCGTGGCTAAGCACGTTGGAGTCCGTTCATTTGAAAAGATTGACGACTGATCGATATGATATAGGTGCGATTCGTTTCTTCGTCCCAAGGTTTCTTGGCTGGCGATGGGGTTGGATAGCCTTTATCTTTTCCCGGTGGATTGGCGCATAAAAAATGGTGTTTCGGGGGGGGGCGGGGTTGATACACTGGGTCGTCAAAGGTTGGTGGAATGAAGCAAGACTTCCGACAACAAGAAAACATACGCCGAGTGATTGATTGTGATGGGGAAGGATCCCACTCTTCGGGAGCTGCTACCAAGTATGATCCCGAGAAGAACATGACAACAACAAATAGAAGGCATAAAACGGAGTCGGGAATAGCTCAATCTTATGCGAACCTGTTGCGATAATGAGAACTCACTGAGCCTTTAATTCTAATTTGTTCAATTGGGTGTAAATTCAAAGCGACTGATCAGGATCTGTGACCCCTGTAATACTGCCCTTCCTCCCAGACAACATGACAGTCCAATCAAATAATCGCTACAATGCCACCACCTAGCTTCAGATTTTTAATGACCCCCCGAACACTTAGTAGATCTTCCTTATAAATAAAGGCGGTTACAGAACGGCCCTAGAACCAAGCGTTAATGGTGGGGAATTAGCTGTACATCACTAGAGTATCATAGTTAGAATCTCCTAGTATCATAGGGCTCTTGCTCGGCTATGATTCCTAAGCTGCCCCTTCATGGCTTTATCAGTGAGTAAACCGAACGCAATCATGTCTTGGCCACTAGAGAGGGCTGGATCCCAGGGAATGTTGGTTTGGCCCACACAAGATATCAATTGGATGAGCACTATTGGATAAACTAAATGATTCGCACTACCGTATCATACGTAGACTAGTGAGCGAGAGGCACGATACCAAACCCGATTACATGCTCTCTAGAATCGATGACGTTGTGAACGTGAGGTGTATGATAGCAAGGTAATTTGTGGGAAAGAAGGTAAGTATTGTGGCCCGAGCGAGATACCGTAAAAACTCGGTAGATCCACTACCTTCGATCGGCCTCTAATCTCGTTTCGAGACAAAATACCTTGAGAAGGAATAGTATTTCCCAGACGCGGTATAGCTTTTGTGTGAATCTATTCAGCTAAGTCTATTGTGGCTTAGTAGGGTCGTTCCCATTGCTCATACTCCCCGGCAAGCGCGCCAAGTCCCCGATCCCCGATAGTGGATCTACCGAGTTTTTACGGTACTCCTCTTGCCCTCCAAGAAAATCGAGCGATCGATATGACATGGGCAGGGTCCATGCAGTCATTATTGATATACTCAACCTCGAAACCTAGCTGAAATACCGGTACCAGAACCCGGTGGAGGAACCCTGAGGGATTCCGCGGCCAATTGTTACCAGTATCACTCCGAGCAGGCAATCTGGTACTACACATGCCAGTTACTACAGCCTTATGGGAACTGAGAGTGGGGATGGTGCAGCACAGGACATTCTTGAGCGGGCATTAAAGTAGCTACGCTGTAGTCTCGAGCATTATTTTGAAGCGGCATGAGGGGGACAGGCGATCTATATGCCATGACACAGTAATTGCACAGGGCCATACTCGAGTGCGTTTTACTTGTGGTGACTGATGACAAGGAATTTAAATGAATTACGACAAGTGAGAGTCGCGGAACATTGCGAACTAGTCGGTTGCATTTTAGCCGGTATCTGGTGTCTGGTGCCTCTCAGGACGAATACACGAATGAGAGAAAGAGGCACCAAAATCCCGAAGCAACCCCGCAGACTACTGTGCTTGTAACCCTTAGGATAGGATAGACCCCCCTCATGTTGAGGCTTTTTTCTGCACTCGGCACGGGCAATCCATTCGGGGGGGGATAGCGGTACTGTTCCTGGGCAGTTGAGTTACATTGTGCCTTCGAAGTGGTATCGGCAACGCCGAAGAATTTCGGCGTCGCCGACACCAGAGCTGCCTATTCATGCAGCTCTGTAAGAGTCTCTCAAACATTTCGCTTACATTCTCCGCCTTAAAGTTGCCTAAAATGGGAAAGTTCTGCCCATCCCGAGTGCTCATAATCGTATTCCATATCCAAGTGGGAGGGCAGAATTTCGGGAGAACGAAGGGGGGAAAATGGTGCTCTGCTCATATCATGCGACTCGGAGTCCTTTTCATTTTTTTCATTCCATGCTCTTGGTGGGACAGTTTCGTATTACCCTACCTGAAGCTAGGCGCCGTTGTCAGAATTATTACTTTATGGAGGATTTGGCAGTGGGATATATGTTGGATGGATTCCGCTGCGTTGCTCACGTTGGCATACGGTGCGAGTTCACTGCTCGAGGTAGTCGCAACTGGCGGTATGGAGCAGCAGAAGCACCGTTAGGCTAAGTGTTTTCCTTTCATTTTAATAAATTCGGTAGTTTCTTAGAAACTGACAACCTAATAACCAGAGAGTTAAGGAAAACTATAACCATATTGCGATCCCACCACCCATTCCACCGTTCACTCGAGGGAGAAATAAGGAAAATGGAAGGTATCGATGAAAACCGCAGAGGTCAAAAGCAGAAACACTACTAACCCTGACCAAGAGATCAATAAAATTGTGGACTCTCATAATCTGGGATCCATTGCCTCGTTACATCAAACCGCTGTAAGGATTCGTCCTGGAGGATATTCAATAGCTCATTCTGCTGCTGCTGTTGGTTAAGCACGTTTGCAGCATCGATACCGATAGGTTGTCCGTCCATAGTCCCCAACGCTTCGATACCTTGTGCATCGGCTGCGCCACAAAAAAACGGGTTTGTAGGGTCCCAGCTACCCAAGAACCCTGGAATGCTATTTGTTGGAAACACATACATTGAGGCTGGATCGAATATGCTTGGCAAATCTGCGGCTTCGGGCAACTCTGGCCCTGGGGGACTATGGTTCTGCTCATTCTCGTAATCGGTGGAACGAAACCCAGTGGAATATGAGGCACCATGAGAAGCAGATGTTCCAGATGTTCCAGGACTAGGTGTCATTTCCTCCACCGAACGTGAGCCAGACGAACTTTCGTACGTGCATGGGGAGGAATGGCTGTGGGGGGAGAAGCTAGCCCTCGTTGCTGGCGGAGATCCGGCGTGGGAGTGATGCGACCCGGTGGGAGGTGTTTGAGTAGAGTGTCTACTATTCGCGGAATAGCTCTGCAAGGCCGCCTGACCCAGTCTGTCAAATAGGTCTGCCGCTGCTTCTGTGCCTGGCCAACGCTCTGCGAGCCTAGCCAACAAGGAAAGACTGATCCCCAGATTACGCTCCACTTCCTCCCGATGGTGCATTCCACGAATTTGGCTGCTATACAGAGTCCAGATCAGGGTGATAGTCGCAGTGTAGATCTGGTGAAGGTAGACCCAGGTGAAGTCGATTGACTTTTCTTCAAACATTTTCTTTTGGAGATGAATTCCTTTTATGGCGGAGTTATAACAGTGCGAGACCGCCTCTGCTGAGGGTTGAGGTATCTGAGGGCTTGGGCGATAGGTGAAGATGATCATAAGATGGTATCTGTAATTCAGTCAGTGCGGGTAGGATCTTATCATTTTGACTTATCAACTTGCCTATGATCAAACCTACGTACTGATATTAGTATAGATATCGAAAGTACGCCAAAAGAGACCTACCAGTCTGGATTCATAGTACCACCGTGCTCATCTACAGGACAAGAGGCTCTCCAGTTGTCAAGTTTCGCATGAATTTGGGCAAACCAAGGGTCGCTGTTATTTTTCGGGTGCTCCCTTGGGTTTTGATATAATGTTTGTCGAATCTCGGCCTGTAGCCTCCTCATGCGGAAGAAATGCATGGATATCAGTTTTTTAACTGAAACAGGGCCTGGTAGGATTCCACCAGCTGTTATGTACACATCATCGACTGGTTCATAAAATCTAACGTCCACAAAGGCGTCTGCTGTTGCAAATGCCGATGGCCGGCCTAATACATGGGAAAGCCCATATCTACCGATGAGTTAGTTTGCAATACTTTCATGGTGGCTTGGGACGTTGAGGCTCCGGGAAAAAAGAAGAAAAAGTGTAATCGTGACAGGCATCACATACTCCATAGAGGCAGACGTCCAAAACCATCTTCTTCTCATATCTTTGGTTACCGGATCGAGGGGGGTGGCACTGAGCATGATTGTTCGCTCCTGGTGATACCCAAGTTGTATGCACAGCCGGACTGCAATCCCAACTATGTGATAGACCTATCCATTATGGTCAGATATGGGGCCACAAGGGTGGGGGGGTGGCGGGGGTATCAAGATTACCTACCGCCATGCGAGTGGGGGTTACTAGAGCATATTGTGCCATTACAAGCAAGCACTGGAGCGTCCTGTGATCCATAGCCTCCAGGACGTCCTCCATGTGCTGCAAGCCGGCGAGGAAATAGCTATCAGCAAGACCAGCATAGTGCTTCGATAGCTTCTGCATACTAATCGCTAGTACCATCTTCAGTTGGAAATTTTTGAAGGGATCCCCCGAGCCGGCATACACATCGGCTACATCTTGGACAAACGTAGGCTCATGAAGTACGGGGAGTTGATAGAGTGCTAGGTTTAAAGGATCAGTCAGACAAAACAGTTCCCGGGCGATGATCGGGACGGACCTCTTGCACAAAAAAGCTCGACTAGCTTATCAGTGATCTCACGGCTGGGGAGTCTGGAAGCCGGAAGAGAGCTGAGATTTGCGTATGAATCACCTGGATCTGGGTTGGTTCGCAGCGCATGTCGAAAAGTATTTCGATGTTGGGTAGTTAAATCCTTAAATGCCTGAGAATCCAGGTTCTTCTTCGTGGCCTCTAGGACCAAGCGGGTCACAGTAACTCCACTGGAGGAGCCTACATATCGTGGTTCTTTATAATGTTCGTAGTCGGCGAAGTTTACTAGGCCGACTCCCCTCACGAGTTCTTCGCTATTTGGAGCCTCAGCTTCAAGGAAAAGGGCCTCCCTGACCCTTATCTGCTCCTCCAAGTCTCGGACCCTATTTTGCAGATGGACGACATAACTTCTCGGGATCGTTTTCTGCTTCGTTGAATCGAAGAATTCGCAGTGTGCACCACTCCG
Source organism: Tuber brumale (assembly GCA_014065205.1). Taxonomy (NCBI): domain Eukaryota; kingdom Fungi; phylum Ascomycota; class Pezizomycetes; order Pezizales; family Tuberaceae; genus Tuber; species Tuber brumale. The sequence continues at coordinate 107,159 of JACCEG010000418.1, read as the reverse complement.
CTCACATGGTCCACATTTTGGTAGACCTGCATCACAGCGAGTTTTTCGCTATCAACAACAGTGAGAAAACAGACTTCAAGCACAATAAACAAATAGCGATAGGCTCTTACACTCCTGCATCGCGTGCAAGCGGTCAAAGTATGGTATAGCTTTAGAGCGTTAGAGCCCTCAGACCCTCGTCCGCTTGCATCGGTACCCCTATCGTCGTCGTTGATCCTCCGACGACCATCAGCAGAACTTCTTCGTCGTTCTGCCTTATTGCTTGCCCCTGGGGATTTTCTTGAGCCGTTATTTTCCTTCGCTTCCATTGAGAACGCATGGAGATTGGTTAGAGTCAGATTGATCGTTGCGACCGAGATGCTTATTTCCCGTGTCGATGATGATAGAAGGCGGCCGAATCAGAAGACCTTTTCTTTTTTCCTATCCTTTTTCCTCCTCCTTTGCGACAACCTCGACCCTTTGGCCTGCACGAGGACAGCAGAGGCGCAAACGTGCGGAGGAAACGTACCAAAAAAAGAATAAGACGGAATTCCGTACGATAAACGCCGTAAAATTGGTGGATGCGTCAGGGCTTGGAGCAAATGTCTGCAAGGTTAGCAGTTCTTACTGTCAGCGGTTCGACGAATTTATCAATTCCCCGCCTTCTGCAGAACGTGATCGTGTTGAGCGGTAACACAAGACCGCAGGCTGCAGCAAGGGGTTCTTTGTCTCGGAAAAGGAAAAACAAGGGAAAACAACACCCGATGGAGTGGAATATTCCGAAAAAATTGGTTTCGCGAGCGAGGGCAATATGAACACTCGAGTACTGGTATTGTCTGGTTGCGAGTTGGTATTCGGCTTGTTCCACCAAAGCTCAAGGGGAACAGTGCAATTGGATACGGCGAGAACTCAAACGGCATCTGGGACCCAAATGTATTGGCACTCAAGCAACTTTGACGACGCCCAATTTCTCCTCTTGGAGCCATTGGACGAATGTGGGCCTCTTGGGCCTTTCGGTTAGTGGTGGTTCTCTTCACATGCGCATCCATTTTATGGCACAATTGTTGGTCATGAATTCATGGTACGCAGCAGGGTTCAGAGGCCATGGTAGCGGTACAGAGCTTGCAAGATGTATACAAGTACAGTACCATACCACATACCATAACTTGGTCCAACCTAGAGCCAACTTATTGGATTGAAGCAAAACAGAAGAACCAAACATATCATGATCATATTATTCACCCGTTACTGATTGTTCCCTTTCGCCTTTCTCACCACTCATTCCAGACGGTGCCATAGCACAGGACCCTGGGTTGGGTACAATACCTGTACGGCAGTCTACAGGCTTTACTGCATTTCTCTTGTCGCGATTTTCCTGAGTCGGCGACTCTTCCCTCTCGAGACCAGTGCACAGTGCCGGTCCGGCTGGCAGGTTGGAGTCAGCTCTGCTGTTGTGCTCCCCATCTGATCACAACCTCGAATATTTACTCGAGTACTCGAGTACGGTACTTGTACTCCTCTCCCCATAGTTTCACCCTCCTGTTTTGAAGCAGGGAGGGTTGTGCAACACAACACAGCACAGCCCGGGGGGGGATCGCTCGCGCACCACACGCCAAGGCTGATACCACAGAAGCTTGCAAAGAAGGATGAGGGAACCCTCCATCTGGCCAGGGAATCAATGAAAGCTTGATCGCTTTACTTTTTACTTTTTTCTATTCGCACTTCCGTTCAATGTTATACCTGCACATTGCCGTGGTTTCTTGGATCCCTAGGTGGAATAAGTCTAATATCCCTTGTATCTTTGGTACTGTGGCAACCTCATAGATACTTTCTTTCTTTCTTGCTTTTTCTATTACTGCGGTAATATCCTTCCGCACAAGATGTGAAAAGTGAAAATTTCAACCCTTTTTTCATGGCATGATCCGGCATGATACTGATAGCCGCCTGTCCGCCAGTCATCTTATGTGCAGTTCTCGTATTGACACCCCCGTCCGTCTTACGACTGCCCGGTACTTGTGTGCTTAGGCTGTGGAGCGCGGTGCGCACGTCAAGGAGGGCAGTATCGAGTGGGATAAGGCCGGATGGAGCTGGATGGAAATAGGACTGCGTTATTTGGCGCGGACTCGGAGCCCCGCATTCTATAGGGGGTTGTATGGGTGGGTGGATGAGATGAATACGGATGATAGATAGGATGTGAATCTTTTTTTCCTCATCTTGGTGCTCGGATGAGTCGAGTTCGGATCCTGCGGTGCTCGTCTGGATGGGGGAAGACTGTTCTGTGCGGGGATTGCATCAGAGAATGATACTCGAGCCAGTGGATGGTGGAGTTGAACTACCAGCTATTAAGCTAATCCCACAATGCCCAAATACTGTGGTTAGAGAGGAAGTTATCATAACTAGGCGGTCATAAGGCATATTCTATCGAGATTTACGAGATCTGATTGCGTCTGATGCGGGGCGAAATGCGGGCCGCCGCCTCCACTTTCAATAAAAAAAAAGCCTTTTCTAGGTACAGCACAGTAGAATACCGGTATTGTATCGATGAATTTCCCCTCGTTTTCTTCCTCTCCAAGGATGGATTCGATATTAACTTTACAGAGTCCTCCCTCCCTTTCCTATTCGAGGCATTCAGCCCGTGGTCGAGAAAGTGTCCCCCCGAGTGCCAAGGTTTAGGTGGGTCCGCCGAATTTGTCTGCAATAAAGGAGCTACACACACCAAAGTCTTGCAACCCGACAGACTCGCATACAGGGTTTCAACCACCGTGCTGAATGCCTCTATTGTGGTAACCAAAATCACTTCGCAACAAATTTTTTTGCTTCCCAGGAGAAGAGGCGAGGGGCTCACAGTACTTGCCGGGGCATGAATGAATGAATATCAGATTGGCAACAGGGTGATCTGTGCGCAGCCGTTACAACGGCTGTTACCCCTGTGTGTAACGCGACGAAATCCAATCCCGAGCAGGCTGACTTCCTGAGAAAGTGCGGGGAGGCGGAATCAAGCCATGGGAGACGTGTGTGGTTAGGTGGATGGATGAATGGGATGGGGGATGAGGCATTAGGTCAGATCATACCTCTCCCAGCCCATAAGCACCCGAAAACAGGGACTCGCGAAATATATGGTCAAATATCTGAGCCCATCAGAGCCTCCCATCCAATTACCCCCCCCTGTTTTCGGGTACTTATGGCCTGGGACAAGAGCATGTTAAGTTTGCTTTGACTCTATCATACTTGAGTCTTTCTTGATCTGCCTTTCTTCCTTGTTTTTTGCTTGCATAACCGGTGGAGTTGGACGTCAACTTTCCTGGGAGCTGTGCTTCTTTTTCTTTTTCTTTTTTTTTCTAGCAGGGCGCGGGTTTAAACTTCTTTCGAGCCTTTTTTCTCCTCTACCTTTTCTCCGATCGTGTGAGTGTGTGAGAAAGGGGAAACTAGGGGAAGTGACTTAGGGAAGGGAGGAAGAAGGAAAAGGGGAAGATATGAGCAACCTCGCGTCTGATTTGAGTGCTCCACTTTTAAGAGTTAGCAGACCTGTCAGTGCCTGTTCACGATGCAGGAGCGCCAAAGTCAAAGTATTACACGCCTAAGAATAAGAACCAACCTTTCCCCTTCCCCTCCTTTGGACAAAGCGAACAAACTAAAATTCCAACTCTAGTGTGATGGAAAACTCCCCGCCTGCACTGCGTGCGAAAAGTCCGGAAAAGCCACCGAATGTACCGGTGGCAGCGACCAGTTTGCTCGCGGGAAGGAGAGGAGGTGAGTACTTTGAAACCAGGCTCTCGGAGGGTTTCTGATAGATGTGGAAAGCTACATTGCATGGCTAGAGTCGAAGGTGGAGAAGCTGGAGAAGGAGCTTGCTACTCTGGAGAGCCGCAAGGCTCCCTCTGGGTCAGTGGGTGGCAATGGGACTGGCGATGGCGACCCTCGCTTGACCCAGCTGCAGCAGGATAGGGGGGGTTTGTGAAATAACGCCGAGATTGTTTGGAATTTGGTTTACTGATCGAGGATTTTCAAGATCGGCGGGTTGCAACGCCTAGGTCGCCGCTGCCGAATGGGGCGAGGGCGAAGACGAAAAAAAGGGAGGAAGCGAATGAGATTGAAGATCTAGTTGCTGATTTGGGATATATGTGGGTTTACACCTCTATTGCTCGATCCAAGGCGAAGTTGGGAGCAAGGATGGGCTAGTAACTGGGAGTGGATTCATGATCTAGGGCTATCAATGCTACGACTCGGGATTTTTATGGATTTGCGAGAGATATGACCTTTGCGAAAGTCGTGCTGAAGGCATCAACCACTTCGAAAACTCTCGAGTCGAAGCCTCGGGCGAGACTTCCGCCACGCCACACGGCGACACAATTGATACAGCACTACTTCGACAGGATATTCACCACACTTCCGTGTCTGAACGAGGCCAGTTTCTTCGGCGCTGTGGACTCGGTTTATCGCGATGAATCGACGTGCTCTCCCTATGATATTTACACGGTTTACATGGTGCTTGCTATCGGGACGATGTCACTGTCAAAAAGCAGGGACTCCCCGGCAGCGCATAATGCGGCGTGCTTTGTAAAATCTGCACTTAAGCATGCGGATGCTGTGATTTCTCCTAGCGCTATCACCGGTGTTCAGGCTGCCCTGCTCCTGGTCCAGTACTCCATGCTAGAACCTGCGCATTTTAATAGTTGGTATTTGATTGGGATCGCGTCGCGGATAATGGTGGACTTGGGGCTTCATCAGGAGCCAGCAAAAAGTCTGAGGAAGAAGTCGGCTGACATGGACTTGAGAAGGAGAATTTTCTATTGTGTGTATACTTTAGACAGGTATATTGAGCTCAGAATTCCTGCTAGCAATATTTTTACTGACTTCTGCAGGTCAATCAGTATGGCTCTTCAACGACCATTTACATTCTCGGATGATTCAGTATTAGTCGACCTCCCAAAACTTGAGGACCCAAAGGTGGCAAAGCAGATAATAGTCCGGGGAACGTTAACGCCTATGGCTGCCGCGATCCATCTCTTTCATCTCCGCAAGCTGCAATCGGAATGGTATCAATTCCTGCACCTCTCGGGCTCGGAGCCCGTTCAAGATCCGACCGCCTACTTCCGCAGCAGAACTGCGATCCTGAAAGAATGGCTAGGTAAAATTCCAGAGTCAATAAACAACTCCACACGAGATTGGCTGTATTTAGAATGGTACTACCTGAATGTCTACACCGCAGCACCCTGTCCTAAGATCCCAAGACCTTGCGACGAAGCCATGGTCCAAGTCTTCCAGAACTGCGTAAACTACGCCCTCATGTTCCGCAGCATCCTCCAAAACTCGAATGTCCGCTTTGTATACACGTACCACGACGCACTTCGAACATACTTTATTGGGAACAACTTCCTCCACGCACTGTGGCGCTCGGAGGACACCATTATCACGGGCGCGAATGTGACATCAACCATTGACGCCATCAAAGCCATCATATTCGTCCTCACCTCTATGGTCGTGCGCTGGCGGGAGGTCGAAGCCCTCAGAGATAAATTCCGCGGGGAATCGAGCTGCATGTTGGGGAACCTGGAGGCACGACAGCAGGCCCTATTGGTGCCGCCTAGCCCCCGGGTTACGAGGGAGGAGGCGGAGAGGGCGCTTAGGCATCAACTGAACAATGAGTGGGGGGAGATCGACAGCTTCAATCCGCAGCTGTATAATCCGTCGGGGCATATTGCCATGGCGGATTTTGGAAATGTGACGTTTTATCGGTATGCCTAAGCGCACCACATAGTTGGTGGATTGGCGGGGGGGAAGGCGAGTAGGAGGGGGAGGAATCACGACCCGCATGGCGTAGTATTAGGGGTTTATTTATTTCGAGTTATTTTCTGTTTCTTTCACGATGCAACGATTCTTACTATATATAGTCTTTGAAATCATTTGGTTCTCGGTCTTAGCTGGTGGGTTTTTTCAAATGATATTTGTGTCCTTGATTTCAGAGGGGGAACGGAAGTGGAATTGCTACTCGCGTTCCCGGCACACTATTCCATCAGTCACCGGCTTTGCCGCGGCTCCATTTGTGATAGTCAGTATAATTCAATTCTTTTCTAACTTATTCGGGCGTAAGGGTATTTGCGACGCAGTGGCACAAGCACCCTAGCCTTCCCCCCCCGGTTGCCAAGCACAGAAGCCGAATGGAATAACTAAGGTCCTTTTCGGCACGTCACTTTTATAGTATAAATTTATGCCACGGGTCGGCAAACCACCATAAAATAAAAAAAAGCAAGCCATATTGGTGAAAAGAGCATATTTTGCAAGGCAATAACAATTATTAACATAAATGCAATTCTGGTAGTACAGTTAGATAGAGAATAGGAATCTACACATTATGTAAATTTCAATCTAATCAGAGATATAATGAATAAGGGGTGAGAGAAATGGTAATGTTGCAAAATATTATTTTATATTTTGCAACATTACCATTTCTCTCACCCCTTATTCATTATATCTCTGATTAGATTGAAATTTACATAATGTGTAGATTCCTATTCTCTATCTAACTGTACTACTGGAATTGCATTTATGCTAATAATTGTTATTGCCTTGGAAAATATGCTTTTTCCAGAAATATGGCTTATAGTTTTTTATAGAGGTTGGCCGAACAGGGGTTTAAGCATATTTAAGTTTTCATAATATAGGGATGTGTGTCATGATTCTAGACTGACAGATAGTAGACAGAGAGGTTTGTACTATGAAGAGGATATTCGTCATGGGGTTTCATTGGTTATATTATGATTTGATGCACATGACCTATTCAGAGGTTATAAGGGCTGTGCACAAGAGTAGGATGGCTGTGCACTATGATTTACTTTCACGCACCTGACCTATTAAGAGGTCATAGTGGCTATGCACATGACTAAATAGGTGGTGCAGGAGGATTTGTTATTTCACACACATGACCTATTAAGAGGTCATATAAGTTTTATGTTATGCAAGTATATGAGTCGCGATTGCAACTCATAGTGGTTCAGATTTGTAAGCAGGGTGAGTGAAGAACTATATAAGTAGGCCCATAGGGCTTGGTGGTTAGCCCGGGCTGGACCAAATACCCTACTTGGTCTGGAAGAAGGTCCACTTGATCAACCCGAACATCCTCACATCCCTCCTGGGTCCCCTGGTTAGATATGGGCACCACCCCCCCTCCCTGAAAAAAGCCAATGGCATAGTGCTGGACAAACCTGGCAAACCCTCATACGACACCCCTACATTGTTCCGCATCATTGTCCTCCTGGAGACTGTTTCCAAGATCCTGAAAAGGGTGATGGCAAACCGACTTTCAGCCCTGGCATATTTCCTGGGCCTCCTCTCCCCCAACCAGACTGGCTCCCTACCTGGTCTGAGTACCTTTTACGTGGCAGCTACCTTCTCCCATGAGGTCCAGCTGTTTATGCGCCCCAAGCTCAAGGTCTCGACCCTTTTCCTGGACATCAAAGGAGGCTTCGACAATGTCTCGGCCCCGATTCTTTGCAACAGACTAGCCACTAAAGCAGTCAACCCCTACATGGTCTCGTGGATAAGGTCTTTCCTCCACGGCTGCACCTGCCGCCTGGTCTTCCAAGGTGCGCCGCAGATCTTCTCACCCGTCTCGGTTGGTACCCCTCAAGGCTCCCCGATCTCCCTCCTCCTTTTTGTTATTTACTTCTCCACCCTTCACTTCCCGGTCCCCAGGGGCCTCATCCTATCATACGTGGACGACTTTGCGGTCACGGTTGCCTCGGGCTCTTACCGGAGGAATATCCAAAGATTGCAAGGCATCACCAAGACCCTGCAGTGAAAGGCTGGCAGGCTGGGTGTGTCTTTCTCGATCCCGAAAACAGAACTCATGCACTGGGAGACCCCCTCTCAGAAAGTCCCCCCGCCCCAAATCCCGGTCCTGCTGGACGACCTCGTTTTCCGCCCCTCTAAACTAGTACGGTGGCTCGGCTATTGGTTCGAGCCCTCCTCCACTTCAGGCACAAGGGGTACCATGTCCCACTTTGTTAGAAGGCTCGGACTGGCCCAAGGTGCTTCCGCCACTATCAAGAGACTATCTAGACCTGGTAAGGGCCTTCCTCCCTACCTCTGCCACCGTCTGGCAGCATCATTGATCTCCCCGATCCTCCTTTACGGTGCGGACCTCTTCTCCCCAAGTCTTACCCTCCTCGACCGCATGTCGGTCTTCTGGAGGGCTGTCTCGAGGTGGGTCACGAACTGCTTCTCCTCAACACCTATCAGCACCCTTGCTTGCGAGTCAGCCCTGCCCCCCATGCCCCTTCTGCTACGCCACCGCCAGAGACTTACAGCCATAAGGCTGGTCTGCCTCCCGCGGGAGGCCAACCCAGCAACTGCCAGGCTCCACCCCTCCTTCCCAACTTCGTCCCCCTTCAGGGCCCTTGACGACCACTGCCACCACACGCGAGGCCTGACATCGGTCTATGCTCCTCTCTCGTGGAGAACCGCTGTCCCCTCCGCGCCGATAAGGAAACACCTTCCAATTGATGCTATTGCTCACTGAACCCTCCCCTTCATCCCCGCTTCTGGCCCTCTACCGGTGGCCTCCCCCGACCTCCTCCTGCCTGCCTGTCTTCCAATTGGAGAGGGCACCCCCTCCTACAAGTCGATCAAGCTTAAGATCAGATCGGCGCTAGTCAAAGACTGGAACGACCTGTTCCCGCCGCCCCCAACCTACCCTTACTCCGTGACCCTAACGCCCCACCCTTTCGTGGGGCTTGGTAGGTTCATGGCGGGGAGGATCCACCAGATGCGCTCAGGCAAGAGCTACCTCGCTGCCCACCCATCGTGGTTCACGGAAGACCCATCTCCCCTCTGCCCGTTTTGCGAGGAGCATGAAGAGGACTTCACCCATGCCATCCTGTCCTGCGTGTCCCGCAGGGAACCTCGTGAGCGCCACCACCAGGGTCTCACTTCATTAGATAGGTACAGCCCCCTTTGGTCGAACCCCTCCACTCTCAACTCCCTCACTAGGTACATAAACGTCACAGCGACAGGCTTCCCACCAGGCATGCCCCCGGCTGAAAGGGACCCTCAGCGCCCCCCAGACGCGGATGCGTCTGCTCTACCAGTCCACGGTTTCGCTCCCTGAGAAGGGGCCGGCCTCTGCCCGTTATGTTTTCTTGCTTTGCCAGGGGATTATTTTTCGTCATGATTATGCGTTTTATTGTTTTATTTCCTTAGGGATTTGGTGTCAGCTATCGGACACGCTTAAGAGGATTTCATAGTTTGGTGCGAGAGTTCTTTTGTTACTTGCTGGTTTTTGAGATTAAGGTTTTGTTTATGCCATAGTTTCCCACTCTTTGAATGGCCCTGAAACGGGATTCGGGACAAAAAAACGCTGTGATATTTGGCCGGCTGTGGTGGTGGTTTTTTTTTTTTTT
>JACCEG010000418.1:60124-95625 GCA_014065205.1 Tuber brumale | reverse complement strand
GGTTTGTCAAGGACCACACCATTGGCTCGTTTCATGGATGGTGGGTGGTAGCCATAGAGGAGGAGGGGGGACAGGAGGGAAGGGAGAAGGAGCTTGTTGGCGCGATGAACCCTTTTCCAAGCTCCATAAGGTATGCAGTCTGGACCTGGTGCTGAAGACGAGGAGGAGCGGCGAAGGACAAGGGAAACTTCCTCAGCCGTGACAGGAGGTGTGTTGGAGAGGGGTGCCATAGCTAGCGCTGCATGCAAGTTCTTGTACCATAAATCAATGAATACATGAAGATAAAAAAGAAAAAAAAAAGAAAAAAAAAGAAAAAAAGGCTTGGTAGTTAGCCATCCTCCGTCTCCTCTATTTTCCTCACGCTTGAAATCAACCTTCAACGCCTGGAGTTCACGAACCATCCACCCTCGCTCTCCTCCCACGATGGCTTCGGCGTAGGAGTGACGGCCATTTCCCTCCTCCCCTCACTGCCCTCTTCTGCTCTTTCAAGATGTCAGGGCTTTCATTCCTCTGGGTGCCGGTATGCCTTTCATGTTGCCCGTTCTCGCCCCCTTCCTGGATTAGCGAGGCCCATCTACATGGTCGGCGACCGTTCGCTTCACATGCTTCAGACGGCCGGGAACAAGGTTTGCGGTACGCGAGAACTCTTCAATAGGCCCACGGGTCGATCTCGCCTTTTCCCACGGTCGGCTTAAGCAGTGGTATTCCATCCACTAAGTGACACTATCTCTCGGAGAACAAGGGACTACATGAGAGATGTGGTAAAACGCTTGCCTTCTGCCAGTGGGGACTGCCTAGTCAGACACGAACACGATTACCGCGAGTTGACACTGTCGCGTTCGGTTTCTGCCCTGTTCCGGCAGTTGGATTGGCTTGCACCCTACTGCTACACCCATACTCAGCTTGCACCCTATGGCTCCCCCCTCTTTCGCCGTCCCCCACAGGCGGTCCATTTTCTCAGTTGTGTCGCGTTCTGCGATAACTTCTACAGTTTCTACTGCCAGCGCGTGTACCTGGCATGGTTGTTGTGGGATCTACGGTGTGGTTTTTTCTTTTGTTTCTTTTCTGTGATATTCCATGTGGTTACCTTCCTATGTTTTCCTGCTTGTCCTTAGTTAGGCTTCTCCTATTCTCTGAGTTCGCTCGCGAGGTAGGGATGGGTTTCTCTTTGGGGCGAGATGTCTGGTTAGGACCATACCAGAGGGTCCTGGGGATACGGTTGGGCCTTGTGGAAGGAGGAATGGGGATTGTTTATGCCATAGCTAGCGCTGCATGCAAGTTCTTGTCCCCTAAATAACAACGAATACATAATGATAAAAAAAAAAAGAAAAAAGAAAAAAGGTTTGGTAGTTAGCCACGCTCTGCTTTCACTATTTTCTCCCATTCACACTTTTATCTCGTCTTCAGCACCATTAGCGTCTGGTGTACCCATACGTCCTTGCTATCCTAAAGACCCCCAGACCAAAGCCTCCCTGCCACAACAAGAATGGCTTCATTTCCCCTTCCCACCTCTGAACAGTCCTCTGTGTCGGGAGTCCGTCCTCACGTCCCCCTCCTCCTGGAGCTGCTTGAAAGATCCTCAATGGACGCAGGAATATCCACCTAACCTTTCCCCTCCATCAGTTCTACGGAGCTTGACGACTTCTCCTCTGGAGAGGCTTTCATCCTCCCCCTCCTGTGCACCTCCCTTCTGGCATCAAGGTCAATCTCCACTCAAATTGACAAACTGGAGCACGAAATCGCATGCCTTTCAGGACAAGTCGACGAACTCTACTTCCGTTGGGACAAGCCTCAACGTCCTCCTGCTCCCCCCACCCAGAACGACACCACAGCAGTGGCGCTCTCCACTCTCCAGCTGTCAGTTTGAGATCTACCATCCCGGCTGACCACCCCTCTCCCCCAACCAACACGCCACCAACATCCTCCACCCCAACACTCCACACCTGCGCCACTTGGCATCAATACGGCTTGGGCTGCTCATTCCCAAAAGGGTAAAGCGAGGGCCATGTCCCCCCCCACCGCATCCCTTGCCGATGAGCTGACCATCCACTACGAGGGTGGTGGCAACATAGACATCCCCTGCGACAGCACAAAAGACCAGAAATGGTACGGCAACTTGGCTGCATATGCAGCAAAACTCCCTCACCTCTGGGAGGCCCAGACCTACAGGGAAGTGAAATAACCCCTCTCTCACGGAGTTCTACCCTGTCCCACATCCGTCGGCTCAGTCCGGTGCCTCCTCCTATGCTCAGGCCACTTCCACTGGATAGAAGAAGAAAGGGAAAGCAAACAAAGTAAAGAATGCTCCCTTGCCTGCCCAGGTAGTGTCTGGCTCGGCCCCTGCGGCCTCCTTCAAAGGTCCGAGGAGCCTCCCAGCCACCAAGAGACCATTCTTGGCCCTGGATCATCTCCCTTCCCGGACTCTCAGTCTGATCGTCTAGTTGCCTCCTTCCCAGACATTGCTGCCTCCGTCCTTTGGGAAGCAGGCTGCATCCTACTACTGTCCATCTCTGCTCGGGTCAACGATAGGGGAGTAGTTACCCTTCTTGCCCTCTCTCCATTTGTCCCCTCTGCCGCATACGCCCCCTACTATGATGCACTCACGGCCAAGTTGAACCAGTCCTTTCCGACCAGAAATGCCCCATTGCTCCAGTTCTGCCCTGCCCCTAATGAGGTCCAGCTCCCAATACACTCCCTCCCAATCGCATACCTCCAACAGGACAACGACGACCTCTTGCAGTCCCTCAGCAACACTATCTTGAAGGTCAAGAATGTTCAGGTCCTCTCCACCCACTACTTGAATCCCGATCATGACTCCAAAATCTTCAAAAAGGCTACTTCCATAGTAGTAACAGTTGCGCCAGAAAATATGGCTACAATGTTAGGCAACACTTATTTTCTTTCCTCACGATGCAAGATCGAGAGAGCATACTCGGCTAACAGCATCACTCAATGCTGTAACTGTTGAGAATACAGACACTATTTGGCTAGATGCAAGATTGACCACCCAGTCTGTCCAATCTGCGCCCTCTCCCACAGAAAGCAGGCACATAGGTGCCAAAACCCCACCTGGCTTGGGGGCAGTAACCTCAGAGCAGTAGTCGACTGCTGCCCAACCTCTCCCCCGATGTGCGGGTTCTGCAAGGGCCAGCACCCGGCTTCCACTAGGGAATGCCCATCGAGACCCCCCTCCCTACTACCCACGGGGAGTGCTCTGTACCGCTGAATGAGTAAGCTATGGACACGATGAATGACCTCGGTGAGGGCCCTTCAACTGCTGCATGACCCCTCCTACTCCCCTTCGATCCTGAAACACCCCGTCCTAGGTTTAGTGATGTCCCCCCAACATGTCATCCTGTCCTAGCCCTAAAACCCCAAGCAGGTACCCTGCCGAATCCTGCATGGTAGGAATCTCCCTCTCCCTTTCCGCACCCTGAGACGCTGGAAGGCGTGTACTGGTTGGTTACACCTCTCCTGTGAGTTCTGCACTGGAGGCGGCCTCCCATAACCCAAGGTCCATTCTACAACACAACTGCTTGCGAAACTGGGATGTGTTTATTTCCCTTTTTAATTCCTTTTCTCTTTTGGATTTCTCCCCTACCCTCGTTGCCCTTCAAGACCCCCCTCTGCACAGAAACAGACCTGCGTCGTTCGCCCACTTCAAAGCCTTTTTGCCCCCCTGCCCCAATGGCAGCAAGCCTAGAGTGGCCTACTACCTTCACCTCTCCTCCACCCAGCAGCATTCAGTTCTCCCGGTCTTTTCACAGGTAAGGGACTGGATGGCGGTGGACTTTTACTCTTCCATTGGTTTCTTTAATTCCTTTGTCACCAAGTTTTGGGTTGTGAACCTCTACAGCACATGGGATGGCTCCCCCTTCCGCCCAACCATCTCACAAGAGCTTGCCTTCCCTCACACCACCACACCAATGCTGGTCATTAGGAACTTTAAGATCCATCACCCCTCAGCAGATCCTGATAGCCTCTTTTCGATCTCAGACCTCGGTGCCTCCACCCCTTTCTTTAAGAAGGCGGCAGAAGAAGGTTTCTGCCTTTTGAACGCCTCTGGTACCCTTACCTACATCCCCTTCAATTCTGAGTTACGCCCCTCAGTTATAGACCTACCCTTTACCAATGCCCCGCTGTCCCCTAACTTCCCATCATGGGGGACGCCCGTCTCTCCAACAGGATCTGACCACGTTCCGATCCTTATAACACTGTTGGAGCCTTTGGCTCGCCCACCCACTCCTGCCCCTGCATGGACGCAGACTGACTAGCTTTCTCTTGAGGAAGAGATTAAAGCCCGGAGATTTGACCCCCCTCCCCTTCTCCCGACACTACACACATTCTCGAATTCGTTTGACACAGCCCTTGGCAGACTAAGGGCTGTGCTCAGACTCCACACTCTGGATAAGAGGCCTTCCAGCAGGTCCAAACCATGGTGGACCCCCAACCTCACAGCACAGAGATCGGCATCCCACTCAATGGTCTGAGCAGCACGGCAGGACCCCCTCCCCTCATCAAAGCAGTAGTGCAGAGTGGCGTGGCTTCTATACTTCAAGGCCATAAAAAAGGCCAAGACTGAATATTGGAATAACTTTCTGAAAACGGCCAGCCCACACACACTCTGGACCGCAAAGCACTATGCCTTCGGTAGACCTCCGGATAGGTTCCCACAGATACCTGCGGCTGATAGCCCCACAGACATAAAAAAAGCCCTTCTTTTTCCTTGCTTCACAGAGAAGCAAGCCTCAAACCCACCAGCCATTCTACCAGAGTTCAGGGATGTTCCACCACTGTCGGGGGAGGAGATAACAGGTTGCCCTCCGCAACTCCTCCTTATCCTCTGCTCCCGGCTCAGACCAGATTCCGTACTCTGGTTGGATGAGAGTGCACTCTGTGAACCCCAATATCCTGACATCCATCCTCGGCCCCCTTGTTCAGTACGGGCACCATCCCTCTTCCCTGAAGAAAGCCATCAGCATTGTGTTAAGTAAGCCACGGAAACCCTCTTACAACACCCCAGCCTTGTTCTGTATCACCGTTCTCTTGGAAACTGTCTCCAAGATTTTTGAAAGGATCATGGCAACCCAACTTTCTGCACTCACCCACTTCCTGTGCCTCCTGTCCCCCCACCAAATGGGATCCCTCACGGCTCTGAGTACCTTCGACGCAGCGGCAACCCTCTCCCATGAGGTTCAGCTTTTTATGCGCCCCGAGCTCAAGGTCTCACTCCTGTTCCTTGACATCAAGGGCGGTTTCGACAATGTCTCGGTCCCCTTACTTTGCGACAGGCTTGCCACCAACACAATCAACTCTTACATGATCTTGTCGACAGGGTCCTTTCTCTTCAGACGCTGTTGCTGCCTGGTTTTCCACGGGGTCCCACAAATCTTCTTCCCAGTCTCGCTTGGCACACCGCAGGGCTCTCCGATCTCCCCACTTCTGTTCATTATCTATGTCTCATCCCTTCACTTCCCGGTACCCGGGGCCTCATCCACTGCTTCGGGGATGACTTCGCGATCACGGTCGCCTCTGGTTCATATTGGAGGAATTTCCGCAGATTGCAGGGCATCAACAGCATTCTCCCGGCAAAGACCAGCAAGATGGAAGTGGCCTTCTCGATCCTGAAGACCGTACTCATGTACTGGATAAGCCCAGCGCAGAAGGTCCCACCTCCCGCGATCACAGTCTTGATCGACGGCCACCTCTTTAGCCCCTCCAAACTGATACCCCGGCTTGAGTATTAGTTCGAGCCCTCAACCACCTCACACTTCACGAGGAGACTCGGCCTGGCCCAAGGTGCCTTCACAATGATCCAGAGACTCGCCAGGCCTGGTAAATGCCTCCCCCCCTTCCTGTGCCATCGTCTGGCATCCTTCCTAATCTCTCCAATCCACCTTTATGGAGTGGACCCCTTTTCACCAAGCCTCACCCTCCTGAACCGAATGTCCGTCTTTTGGAGAACTGTCCAGAGGTGGGTGACAAACTGCTTTTCTTTGACCCTGTTTGGCATCCTGGCATGTGAATCGGCTCTCCCCCCCCTCCCACTATTAGTCCTCCACCGACAACGACTAGCTGCAGTCCGACTGGTGTGCCTCCCCCCGAGACCAACCCGGCAACTGCGTGGCTCCACCCCTCCTTTCCCACGTCTTCCCCTTTCTGGCCTCTGGAAGATCACCGTCACTTCACATGGGGCCTGATGTCTGTCTATACCCCTCTCTTTTAGAAAACCCCCCCACCTGCCCTCCTATAAGAAAGCACCTTCCCCTAGACGCCATTGCACACCTCACTCTCCCATTCATTGTTGCCTCAGGCCCTGTCTCGGTGGCCTTGCCTGACCTTCTTCCTCCTGAACAACTCCCCCTGAGAGAGGAGGTCCTGTCCTACCAGTCAATCAAGGCACAAGTGAGAGTTGCACTCGCCAAGGATTGGACCTCCCAGTTCCCCTCCCCACCCAGTTACCAATACACTGTGACCCTTTCGCCCCATCCCTTTATGGGCCTGGGAAGGTTTATACCGGGCAGGCTATACCAGATGCGCTCGTGTAAGAGTTACCTTGCTGCTTACCCTTCCTGGTTCACTGACAACCGCTCCCCCCTCTGCCCCCAATGCGAGGAAGCCGAAGACGACTTTGCTCATGCCATCCTGTATCGCGAGTCCCGCAAGGAGCCTTGTGAGCGCCACCTCCGTGGGCTCATAGACATCAGTAGCGACAGCTCACTATGGACAGACACAAATGCCCTCCACTCCCTGGCCAGGTACCTCAACGTAACCGCCACAGGCTTTCCCCCTGGCATGCCACCTGCATGCTGAGACCCCCCACCCAGACCCTCTCTCTGAAGCACGGAGCTCCTGATCTATGGTTTCAGGCCCTGAAGCGTGACGCCCACCATCTGCCTTGATCCACCCGAAGAGAGCTTTGTTTTTGTTTTTCTTTGATGGTTGATTATATTTTTCTTTTTGATTTTTGTATTTTGTTGCTTTAGTTCCGCAGGATTTCGTGTCGGCTATCGGATACTACTAGCAGGATTTTATATTTTGGTGTGAGTTTTTCCTTTGTACTTGGGTTTTTTGAAATTGAGGTTTTGTTTATCCCATAGCTAGTACTGCATGCAAGTTCTTGTACCGTAATCAATGAATACATGATGATAAAAAAAAAAAAGCAAAAAAAGCAAAAAAAGGAGGCTTGGTAGTTAGCCCATCTTCTGTCACGTCTATTTTCCTTGCGCTTGAAATTAAACCTCAACGCAGAAATCTCACAATCGCTCCCCACCCCCCCCTTTTTCCTCCTGCGATGGCTTTGGCCTAGAAGTGACGGCCATCCTCATCCTCTCTTCACTGTCCTCTTTCACATTTCCACATGTTGAGGCATTTCCTCCCTCGGGTCCCCGTACTGCTTTCTGCTGCCCATTCCCTCCTCTCTCCTCATTTCGCGAGGTCCCACTCACAGTTAGTGCCCGCTCACTTCCCATATACCAGCTGGTTGGAAATGCAGTTTGCGGTATGTGAGAACTCCCAACAGGCGTTTTAGTCGATCTCATCCTTCCTCTTTGGTTGGCATTCAGTGTTATCCTGTCCACTAAGTGACGCTATCTCTTGTAGAACAAGGGACTATATGAGAGACGCGGTAAAATGTCTTTCCCCCCATTAAGGACCGTCTAGTCAGATACGAATATGATTACCGACAGGTGATACACTTACATTCAGTTACTGCTCCTTTCTTACAGTCAGATCAGCTGGCACCATACTGCTACACATTATCCTCACTTCGGCATCGTTTACGCATCATGTCCAGGTTTCCTGGCCTGGATTTCACTCCTCTCTGTGCCTTGTCACTGGTCCTTTAGCCTTCCACTAGGATTTTCCCTTCGGTCTCCTACCACTTTTGCCAAGTATATCTACATTGGCTGTAGATATATTTATTGCAGGTAGGTTAAGGCTTTAGCTATATGGTTGGGGTTCTGGTTGTTTGGGCAGTCTTTTCACCACGGATTGTGGCTACTGTCAGTGTGGAGTTTCCTTTGCTATGATGAGTTGAGGGGCTTTTTTTTTACAGGCTTTACCGTTCGTGGATACTACAGGTTTGCTAAGTGGGGGAGCTTTTTCAACTGCATAGGGTGTTGGAGTCAGTAGCTCTAGGCAAGATCCTTCTGCATTCCGGTTGTGGGGCCTTTGGGCAGGGCACCTGGTTGTTGATGTTGAAGAGTTTCATGACTGTTTTTCTTTTAGCTGCTTGGGAGCTGGTGTAGGGGTGGAGGTGAGTGCGTCTGCTATAGCATGATGAGCTGCATGTGGACCATGTACCTTAAACATAGAATAACATTGAAGATAAAAAAAGAAGAAGAAAAAAGTGAAGACTTGGTAGTTAGCCATCCTCTATCCACTCCTTTTTTCTTGGGCATGAAATCAACCCTCAACACAGGAATCTTAAAATCCCCCCTACCCCTCCTCTCCTCCTATGATGACTTCGGCCTAGGAGTTACGGCTATCTTTACCTTCTCCTCACAGTTCTTATTGACCTGTTTACACATTGAGGCTCTTCCTCTATTGGGTTTCGGTAATGCTTTCTGCTGCCTATTTCCTCCTCTCTCCTCGCTTAGTGAGGCCCCGCTCATGGTCGGCGACCGCTCGCTTCCCATATGGCCAATGGCTGGTAATACGGTTTGCAGTATTTGAGAGCCTCCCACAGGCTTTTCAGTCAATCTCGCTCCTCCTCTTCAGTCGGTGTACAGTGGTATTCCATCAACTAAGTAACACTCTCTCTTGCACAACGAGGAACTATATGAGAGATACAGCGAAATGTCTTGCCACCCATCTGAGGACCTCCTAGTCAGATACAAATACGATTACCTATAGTTGACACAGTCATGTTTGGTTTCCGCTTTTTTCTCATAGTCGGATCAGCTGGCACCCTACTGCTATATAATATCTCGACTTCAGCATCCTTTGGGTGTCACCTTTAGGTTTTCTAGCCTGGATTTCACTAGTCTCTGTGTCTCGCTACAAGTGCTTTTACCTTCTGCTTGGGTTTTCTCTTCAGTCTCCCACTACCTTTGCCGGGTATATCCCCGTTGGCCGTAGATACATTTATCGAAGAAGGCTTATGGCTTTGGCTGTATGGTGGGGGTTCAGGTTGTTTGGACATACTGTTCACTGTGGGTTGTGGCTACTGTCGGGGTACAGGATTTCCTTTACTTTGCTTGGTTGGGGGGCTTTTTATTTACGGTCTTTACCATTCATGTATATTACAAGATTGCTAGACTGGGGAGTTTTTTTGACTGCATAGGGTGTTGGAGTCGGTGGCTCAAGAGCAGGCCCTTCCACATTCAAATTGTCGGGCTTTTGGGCTGGGCACCTGGTTGTCGATGTTGCAGGGCTTTGTGGCAACTTTTTTTTTTAGTTGCTGGAGGGCGGGTATAGGATAGGAGATGAGTGCCTCTACCATAGTATGTCGAGCTGCATGTGGATGGTGTACCTTAAATACAGAATAAAATTAAAGAAAAAAAAATACCAAAAAAAGAAAGACTTGGTAGTGAGTCATGCTCTACTCCACCTATTTTGTCCCCCCTACATTTCTACCTTGTTTTTAATACCATTAGTGTCTAGTGTACACTGCCCACTACACTATTACTCCCTTGGCTTCTGGACTTCATCTAACCATTTGCTTGACTATGGCTTTCAGCCAGCTGTCTGACCATGGTTCCCACTACATGTCGGTAGCAGACCTCCCTCCCTACATCCTACTCGTCTCTGCACTTTTGGAATCAACAGGTCAGGACACCTAACTCTCTACACAGCTTTTCCCTCCCCTGAGCCACTGTGAACTCAAAACCCTCTTGGCTAGTGAATTGCTCATCCTCTTCCTTCTCTGTCGCTCACTACTTGGCCTGAAGACTCTCTTCACCCTTGTGGAGAAGTTTGCGCTAGAGTCTTCCCGCCTCTCTGGCCCACAGGACAACCTCTCCTCAAGTCATCAAATTGTCCCTTAATCTACCCTATCAGGTGCTAACCTCTCTGCCTCGATTTCTGCCATCCAGGTTACGATGAGAGACCTTGTATCCTGGCTGACCACCCCCTTCCCTCAAGCCGCGCGCCTCCAACCGCCCCTACTACAATAGCCCCCACCTCAACAGAACACCTCCAAAGCTTACAAAAATGCCCTCTGTAGAAAAGGCATGAAGGTGGTGAGCTCAGCCCTCGCAGATAAGCTGACTTCCATTTATGAAGAGGAAGATGCTTCCAACATCTCCTGCTCCAGTACCAAAGACCAAAAATGGTATGGAAACCTAGTGGCATACACTGCGATGTTTCTGCGCTCCTGGGAGGCCCTGACCTACAGGGTGGGCAACTTTCCCTACTTATTAAAATTCTACCACAACTCCAGCGCAGCACCCCTGACAGCCGCCCCCATATCTACCACCAAATCCACACTCTATTACGATGCACTCTCTGTAAAACTCAACCAAAGTTTTCCATTTGGCTCCACCCATTGGCTTTCTTTCCATCCTACACCAAGTGAGGTGCAACTTACCATCCATTCACTCCTCATCGCCTACCTGCCAGCAGACGATGGAGACCTTCTCACCTCCCTGAAAACTACAATTCTGAACGTCAACAGCATTCAAATCTTCTTCGCTCAGTACCTTAACTCAGACTGCTCCTCTAGGGTCCTCAAGTCTGCCACCTCACTGCTTGTTACAGTGGCTCTAGAAGATGAGACCGAGATGCTGGTAAACGCCTTACTTTACTCTAGTCAATGCAATGTCGAAAGGGCTTACTCAGCTAACAGCCTCACACAGTGCTATAACTGCTGGGGCTATGGCCACCACTCTGTGAGATGCAAGGTCAACTACCTAGTCTGCTCTATCTGCTTCCTGTCCTACCGGAAACAGGCCCATAGCTGCCAAAACCTAACCTGCACAAAAGGAGGAAACCTTCGAGCAGTAGTCACCTGCTGCCTCACTTTTCCTCCCTGCTGCATGGTCTGTAAGGGTGGGCTCTCCACTTTTGAGAAGGAATGCCCCTCAGGACCTCCTCCCTATTCTATGTATAGGGAGTCTCCTATCCTACTGAATGTGAAAAATATGTAGATGCAGGACGACCCCGGTGACGGCTCTTCTACTGCGGCACAATCCCTGCTTTCCTTCTTTGATCCTACAATACCCCACAGTAGGAATTTCCCTTCCTCCTTACTATGCCCCGCCATTTCTGCCCCAAAACTCCCAGGAGACCCCTTGCTGAACCCGCTATGGCAGCTGACTCCGACTCCTATTCCACAGCCTAAGATGCCTCAAGGTGTATAATGGGTGGTCCACTTTCTCCTAGGAGGTCTGTACTGGACATGGGCTCTAGTAACAAGTTATTCATTCTTCACCACAACTGTATGAGAAGCTGGAATGTGTTCCTATCCTTATTCAGCTCATTTAATATTTTTTTATTTCCTCTTGTTTTAGTTGCCCTTCAAGATCCTCCCTTTTTTACAGCTATCTCCGATCTTTTCAGGGATACAAGTCATTCGCTCCCCCCTGCCCTCTGGACACTAAGCTGAAAGTGGTACTTTAGCTCCTCCTCGAAGTATCTTTTCACCTCTTTGTCCTCCTAGTCTATTTGGAATGTAACGACTAGATGGCTATGGACTGCTCCTCTCCCAGTGGCCTCTTTCACTGTTTTATTACGTCTCTAAGGATTATCAACATATAAACACCTGAAGTGCCATTCCTTTGATAAGAACAGGGTCTCCAGAATCTGCCTTTCCTCATTTGTCACAACCCATGCTGGTAGTGGGTGACTTTAATCTCTATCACCACCTAAGAGACCCCAGAAGGGCATTCTCTATCGCAGAACTGGCTTCGTCTACCCCCTACTGTCAAAACGCAGTCTGGAAAGGCTTCTTACTCTTAAACAAGTCCGCCACTTGGACATATTTTTCTTTCGACACAACCTCAAGCCCCTCGGTACTCGACTTGGCATTTGCCAATGACACTCTAGCTAAAGACTTTGAAAGTTGTAGCACATCCCTCCCCCCTGCATGGTCAGAAAACATACCAATCCTGGTCATCCTTCAGGCCCGGATACAAAAGCCACCCTCACCATCACCCTCCTTGTCCAAACATAACTGGGAGACAGTCTCCCCTGAACTAAAACCCATAATGTTTGCTCTGTCCTACCCCCTTCCAACCTCAACTAGCTTGGCAATCTGGTTTGACCTGGCCATGATCAAACTTGCAACTATGCAGCGCATGAATATTCCTCCAAAAAAATATTTCCACTGCTCCAAGGCCAGGTGGTCAGTGGACCTGACTGCCTAAAGGGCTGCTTTCCACTGGACAATCTAGTCTACATAGAAGGTCTCCCTTGTTAGGTATAAGAAAATCTGAAATAAGTACACAGACCCATGGTAGGGTAACTGTTGACAGACATGCAATTTACCGAAGACCAACACCCACTCTGGCCCCCTTATGGGACCCATGCATTATTAGCGAGATTTCAAGAGTTGCATCCGGTAACTAAAAGGTCAGATCAATGGAGCCCACTTCAAAACACCATATAGGTCACCACTACCCATCTGACCGCATGCTGTTCACAGGATATATAAGTGGGGACCTTTGGCGACATCTGGGAAGTGGAATGGCAGAATTCCGTGAGAGGGAGATTGAGATAATAGGCTTCAAGGTTAGGCTTTCAAAACTATAAGCTGAAGGTAGCGGGACATTTTCGGCAAAATCCTCTAAGAGGATGTCCCTGTAGTGAAGACTATTGAGGACATACCAAATCCACCCATACACTTTTGAGATCAGCTGTACGTTGGTTGGTCCTAGTAATAGGACCCCTCTACAGAGGACAGCGGACCAAGGAGAAGCGTGTACAAAAAGGAAGACCTAGAGAAGTCGGAGACTCTTAAGGCATTGACATGTTGGGCTTGCGCTTGCAATTGGCACTAGGTGATCTGGCATGAAACTGTTGACTTCATGACGGAAGAGACTACTGGCACGATGGTTAACAGGACCAAAGTAATATGATAGTCTATGCAGACAACTAAGGTAAAGGCCGCTGTTTGGTATAATAAATAGTGGAGTCATCTCAATGGAGGAATACTATTTTGGAACTGCAAAAGGGGTGTCATAAGTTTCTGGGTCAAACGGTGCTTGCACTTAGAAAATTCTGGACGTTTGCGTATTAAAACCAGAGTGGGACATCGGAGGTATAGTAGTTAGAAGTAGTCCGTGAATACACAGGTACAGGATATAAATATCGAAGTGCCTCTAGAGCTTTACAGACATCATCAAGCAATGGAGAAGAGATCTTATTATTAGAAAATAGTTTGATGTTTTAAATCTCTTTTTTATTTTATTTTTATTTTTTTATATCATATATTACTTGATTAGGGTACAAGAACGTGCATGCAGTGCAAGTTATGGCAAAAAGTAAACCCTTAATTTCAAACATCCCTCTCCCCGCTAGGTAAAAGCCGTCCATTCCACGCCCCTCTGGTATTCCGCCAACCGCACATCTCGCCTCCAGCCAGAGCCATCCCTACCTCGCAAGCGAACCTGGGGAGTATGAGAAGCCTAACAAGACACAAGCGGGAAACATCAGGAAAAACCCCGCGGGAAATCTCGGCCCGAAGGCACAAAAGAAACCAAATAGTATCCCATAATGCACCCCCTATAGGGATGACTAGCCAAAGAGTAAAGTCGGGGCGGTAACGCCTCGGCCGGTGTGGGCGCACAAAAAGGTATGGAGGCATGTGTCGGCCTTGTCACCAGGAGGAGGAAGTGTGAGGCAGGAGGGGAATCGCCTCTCGTAAACCCTGAAGGGTTGTAGCAGTAAGGTGCTAGCTGGGGGTTGGTGGGTGCCGGAAGAAGCTCTAGCAGAATGGAGGCAGCAGTAGGGTGCCAGCCAGGGTAGCAGTAAGGTGCCAGCTTGGGTGGAGGGGCGGGTGCAAAGCACGCGAAGAGTAAACACTGCAGTAAGATGCAAGCTATCTGGTAGCAGTAGGGTGCCAGCCAAGGTGTGGCGTAGCAGTAGGATGCCAGCCAATCGCAGCCGTGAGAAGTATAGATGGAAGGCAACTGTCCCTAAATGACAAAGAGGTTGTCGGTATCATGTTCGTGTCTTACTAGGCGGCCTCCAATGCACCCAAATAAAGCCAGCTGTTTTACCACGTCTCTCATGTAGTCCCTTGTTCTCAGAGAGATAGTGTCAGTATAGTGGATGGGATACCACCAGCTGAAGCCATGACTGAGGAATGAGGGTAGCGAAATCGACCATAGCGTGTTGAGGAGACCTGGCACAACTCTCCCAGTTCTCTAGGAGGAGAGATACAGAAATCCATCGTAATCACGTACCGCAAACTGTAATCCCAGCCGTCTGCCAAGATGAAGAAAGGGTTGTAGCCGACCATGCTGATGCTAAGCCAAGCTATAGCAAAAGTGGGGTAAAGAGGTTTCTGGACATCGTGAGATGCCAGAGAGGAGGATAGAGCATCCCAGGGGGATAGACCTCGAGGGAAAGGGATGTAAAGACAGACTCGAAGTCCAAAAGGATGGGTAGAGATAGCCTACACCCCCCCCAAGAGGAGTGTACGGACCGAAAAGTGGTGATAGTTTGGTGGGGTGTTGAGTCTATCCCAAATAGGAAATAAATTTCAATCACCGGAGGTGTAGCCGAGATGGAGGATGTGATGATTTAAATCTTTACTTTACCTATTTTATCGAGACGAGCCTACCTTGACAACTTCTCCTAACAAAGGATTTTGGCCTACGTGTTAGGCATATAAGAATGGGAGACAAGTACACAGACCCACGGTAGGGTACCTTTGAACAGACCCTCGATTTGACGAATGGCCAGCACCCCCCTCTGGCCCCCTGACGGGGCCTGCACATCCTTGGTGAGATTTCACGAGTTGCGTCCTATAGTTAAATAGTCACAGCAATGAAGCCTACTTCATACTACCATATACGATACCACTGTCCATCCAACTACATACTGTTTGCAGGATAAATGAGAGGAGACCTTTGGTGATATCTGCGAAGTAGAACGGAAGAGATCCGTTGGAGGCGCATTGAGATAGTAGGCTTCAAAGGTAGGCTTTCTAAACTATAGGCTGAAAGTGGAGGGACATTTTTGGGGAAATACTCTATGAAGATGTCCCAGTAGTGGAGACTATTGACGACATACCGAATCCTCTCATATCCTTCTGAGATCAGTGGTATGTTGGTTGGTCTTAGTAAATAGGACCCCTCTAGGGAGGCCCGCGCACCAAGTGGAAGCACACTCAGACAAGAAGACCTAGATAAGTCAGAGACCCTTCAGACATTGACATGTTGGGCTTGGACTTGGGATTGGTACTAGGTGGCCCAGCATGAACCTTATCACTTCATGACTGAAAAGACTACGGGAACAATAGTCAATAAGACTATATTAAGATAATAGTCTATCCGGACAACTAGGTTGAAGGCCGATGTTTGGTATAACAAATAGTGCAGTCATCTCAAGAGAGGAATACTATTCCATAACCAAGAAAGGGTGTTATAAGTTTCTGGGTCAAATGATGCTTGTACTTATAAGATTTTGGATGTGTGTATATTACGACCAGAGTGGTACTTCAGAGACATAGTAGTTAGAAGTAGTCTGCGAACACTCAGGCACAGGATATAAATATCAAAGTGCCTGGTGAGCTGGGAAGACATCATCTAGCAACGGAGAAGAGATTGTATCTATATAAAATTGTTACAGTATAAATCTTTACTTCACCTATTTTCTCGAGACGAGACTTCTTTGACAGATTCTCTCAACAAAGATTTTGGCCTACACCCCTCTGTTATACTAGAGCCTGGTGCCTGTCTAATAGTATATTGATAGTTCTCCTGTTACCAAGGATCACTATATGAACTATGAGTTCACTTAAAACTGCACCCTCAGCTCACGCTTCGATTACATTTTCATAGCACCTCACTATTCCATTTATATTCATACATTCAAGAAAACTTTTAACCTTGAGCTATTTGTAATTGAAGAAGAGTTTACACAAGAACCCTTCTGCTTTAAAATACCTTTTGGGATCCCAACGAGGGATCAAATCAATCACGTATATGGTACCTCCCATAGTTCGAATTTCACGTGGGGTTCTACTGAGTCAAAAGACCTCCTCGATTGGAGTACCCAGTACTCTAAAGACACGAAACCAGGCATGATTAGCCAAGGACCATCCACCACCTCGGCTTGGGCCCAGAAACTCATATATGTACTACAAGTACTTTTTGAACCTTGAAAAAGGGAAATTCAGGTCCTGAATCCAGAATCAGATTGCATGAACCCTTTTTTACCTACACCTCTAGAACATCTCAGACTTTGCATACCATACATACAGTTCCTTAAGCTGTTTAAGGGATATCAAGAACTCTGGTATGAAGTACCGGTAATCACTCATCAAGCACTATTGGAACAATTAGCCTGTCTGGAAAAGGTAAGAATGGCTGAGATATCACAAGATCAAAGAAAGAGGATAATAGTGGGAGAATCAATAAACACCCAGCTGGATAAGACGGGGACTGATAATTCGGTCATGTGAAGTCTATCCCTCTCAACACCTCACGACTCACATTTTTGGAAAGGAGTGGTACCC
This sequence comes from Tuber brumale, assembly GCA_014065205.1. Taxonomy (NCBI): domain Eukaryota; kingdom Fungi; phylum Ascomycota; class Pezizomycetes; order Pezizales; family Tuberaceae; genus Tuber; species Tuber brumale. The sequence goes on along the minus strand of JACCEG010000418.1, from coordinate 78,998 downwards.
CCCTCCATCTCACCTATCTTCAAGTGTCCTAAGCACATATCAGATATCACGGTCCTCTACTCCTATGGTAGGAGATTATGCTGTGAATCTAGCCAAATTAGCTAGCTGTTGGGGGATAACCTAGACTTGAATAAGGCAAGAAATAGATACCTCCCTCGACCAAGCCAATATCGCCTTCAAACATTTGCAGTGCGCTACCCAAGACAATACCTTAAAATTGCTTAGGGTTCAACAGCAAATTGCGGATGGACAATATGTCCATGACAACAATATTGTGATCTTGTTGATGCAGCTAGTAGGTGTGGGACTTGAGGTTAAGGATATCCAGCAGGAGATGCTAGGGGAAGTAGCAAAGAAGATAGATACACAAGACAAGCATCAACAAGAACATTAAGAGGTAACTACAAGGTTACATGAAACTCTCGGGCAATAAAGCCAGGAGGCATTAGCTCGAGAACACGTACTAGAGCAAATAGTTACCAATGTAAGAATGGAATTCTTAGAATTCTGTTCTCAAAGCATCAATCATGAAAATGATATCAACTGTATCCTAGGGCAATAGTGTTTGGACTACACAACTCATCAGACGTAGATCCGCAATTTCCAAAACCAATAACGGTGGCAAAATGAAGAGACCAATAATACTTTAAGAGTATTAAGGGAGTCGGTAAATAAGACACTGCCTGCCGTACCAAGCCAAGAAGCAGCCAGATCCGCACCATTATTCGCAGTTGAGGAGGAGAATGACGAAGATTCCTACACTCCACCTACGCGAAGGGAAAATGGGAAAGGCAAAGAGGCCACCAATGCATCCCCCTCAGGGGCTGAGAGATCTTATCCAGGAGATCCTAGCGATGATGATGACGATGATGATGAGAGAGGTAGAAGGAGAGGAACTCCAAGCTGGAGCCGGTAAGGACAGATGTCAGAATAGTCTGGTATAGCAGAGACACTTGCCAATATGATGGTGCTTAATGTGAAGTGACCATCAAAATCACACCTATTCTGTGAGAACAAATCCACCGAAGACATATAAGTCTGGATTATACAATGCACAGACTATTTCGGAAGAAACCTGCAAATCTGGGATGTGGACTCACTTTGAACATGCCATGATCAAGCGATTTCCTCCCATGGAAGCCAAGAGACAAGTGCTTCGAGAAATATAGCTAGTCAAGTACGAGGGCACTATTTCGCATCACCTTACTATCATGCAAAATCTAAACATTAGGGTACGCATGACCGGAGAATCCTGGCAGGAGGAAGTCAAATCCCAACTTCCAAAACAAATTGTCTATAGGTTGTCAGCCTTGCAATATAAAACGGATCAAGAATGGGAAGAAGTCCTTAGGCTATGTAGTCAATCAGAAGAGGTACTTCTCCTAGAGAAAGGCTGGCAAGAGACCAAGTGCCCAAGCCAAAGATAGTCCAAGAGTTCAAAAGAGAAGACCGATAAGACTCTAAACCAAAGTAACAAAGGGATAGTAAACCTTATATCAAGGGAGGTGGAGCAGCATCACGGAAGCGGAAATGAGACAATGAGCCTGAGAAACCAAGGGGGAAGTTAGGAATTATAGCTAGGACAACCCACACAAACTTCGACCAGACCCATACCAGTATTCTGCAGAGTGTGATAGACACACGGAGGCGAGACAGAGATTTTACACATTGTGGAAAGAAAAATTACACTGATCAAACGTGTGGGGAAGACGCTTATATATTGGCAGCAACGGTCAGCTCAAGACCAATAAAAATAGTAACTCGTCAGGTAGGATCGACTATTGAAAAGACCAAATGAGCATGCAGAGTCACTGCCGTCCAGCAATCAGCCTGAATGAATAAGATCTCAGAACTGGCGGATAACGAAGAATTGACCTAGGTCAGTTTATTGCCACCAACAGCAATGGTATTTGGGTATTCAGTGTCTATATGGAACTGGAATCAAAATGGGAACCCCCTTTGGCTGGAGTGTATTAGGTACTGACCATGATGGGGATCTAGTAGTCTGTGTGTAACTATGGCAGTTGAAACTCAAAATGATCAAAGTGGTGCGAAGCAAGTCTCTCCTTTCAAGATTAAAGCAAGTAGGGTCTAAGTGAAAAGTCTCCAGGAGAGACTTAAGAGCTCAAATGCAAGAATCAATATATCGAGAGTCTTGATCGAAAGAAAGGATAGTTCAAATACCCTCATAGCTAGGAAGCTAACAGTATGAAGTTTATTGAGTCACCTGGTGGCTACCTGCTACCCATGTGTAAGCAAGTTACTATACCAAAGAAGTTGGGGTATAGCAATGCAAGATCTACCTGATACCAATATACGACAAGGGGACAACTGACGCAGGCTATTCCACCTACTACCAGACTTTTTTTCTTTTTTTTCTTCTTTTTTTCTTCTTTTTTTTTTTTTTTTTTTTTTTTTCCTTTTTTTTTTTTTATCATCATGTATTCATTGTTTACAGTACAAGAACTTGCATGCAGCGCTAGCAATGGCATAAACAAAACCTCAATCTCAAAAATCACAAGCACAAAGGAAAAACACATACCAAAATATAGAATCCTCTTAGTAGTGTCCGATAGCTGACACGAAATCCCAAGGAACTAAAGCAACAAAATACAAAAATCATAGTGAAAAAGAAAATCAGCCACCAAAGAAAAACAAAAACAAAAGGTCTCTATGGGCAGATCAAAGCAAGTGGCGGGCGTCACGCTTTAGGGCCTGAAACCATGGATCGGGAGCTCCATGCTTTGGGGAGAGGGTCCGGTTGGGGGGTCCCAGCATACAGGCGGCATGCCAGGGGAAATGCCTGTGGTGGTTACGTTGAGGTACCTTGCCAGGGAGTAGAGGCCATTTGTGTCGGTTCATAGTGGGCTGTCCCTGCTGATGTCTAAGAGCCCCTAGACGTGGCACTCACGAGGCTCCTTGCGAGACTCGCAGTATAGGATGGCATGAGCGAAATCCGCTACGTCCTCCTCGTAGTAGGGGCAGAGGGGGAAGGGGTTGTCACTGAACCAGGAAGGGTGGGCAGTGAGGTAACTGTTGCCCAAGTGCATCTGGTGTATCCTACCCACTATAAACCTTCCCAGGCCCGTAATGGGGTGGGGCGAGAGGGTCGCTGCGTGTTGGTAACTGCGTCGGGGGGGAACTGGGTGGCCCAATCCTTGGTGCGTGCAACTATCACCCGTGCGTTGATTGACCGGTAGGACAGGACCCCCTCTCTCAGAGGGAGTTGGTCAGGAGGAAGAAGGCCAGATGAGGCCACTGGAATAGAGCCCGAGGCATCAATGAATGGGAGAGTACGGTGTGCAAGCGCATCTAGCTGCAGGTGCTTCCTTATAGGAGGGCAGGGGGGGGGGTCTTCCAAATGAGGGGGGTGTAGACAGACGTCAGGCTCCTGGTAAAGTGACCATGGTCCTCCAGGGCCCGGAAAGGGGAAGACGTCGGAAAGCATAGGTGGAGCCTCGCAGTTGCCGGGTTGGTCTCAGGGGGGAGGTACACCAGTTGGACGGCAGCCAGTCGTCATTGGTGGAGGACTAATAGTGGTAGGTGGGAGAGAGATGATTCACATACCAGGATGCCAATCGGGGTTGAAGAAAAGCAGTTTGTCACCCACCTCAGGACCGTTCTCCAAAAGACGGGGAATCAATCCAGGAGGGTGAGGCTTGGTGAGAAGAGGTCCGCAGCATAGAAGTGGATCGGAGAGATTAGAGAGGATGCCAGATGATGGCAGAGGAAGGGGAGGCGGCCCTTACTAGGCCTGGCGAGTCTCTGGATTGTTGCAAAGGCCCCTTGGACCAGGCCGAGTCTCTTCAAGAAGTATGAGGTAGTACCTGTGGTGCAGGAGGTGGTTGAGGGCACGAACCAATATCCAAACCAGTGTATCAGTTTGGAGGTGTGAAAGAGGTGACCGTCTATCAAGACGAGGATCGTGGGAGGAGTGACTTTGTGCGCTGGGGTCATCCAGTGCATGAGTTCTGACTTTGAGATTGAGAAGCCCACCCCCAGCTTACTGGCCATTGCTAGGCGAATGCTGTTGATGCCCTGCAACCTCTGGACATTCCTCTGATACGAATTGGAGACGACCGTGACCGCACAGACGTCCACATAGGAGAGGATGAGGCCCCAAGGGACCGGGAAGTGAAGGGAGGAGACGTAGATAATGAATAGGGGTGGGGAGATCGGACAGCCCGGGGGCGTGACAACCAAGATTGGGGAGAAGATTTGGGGGGCCCCCTAGAAAGCCTGGTGGCAGGAGAATCCGTAGCAGAAGGACCTTATCCATGAGACCATGTAGGGGTTGACTGCCATGGTGGCAACCCTCTCACTAAGTAAGAGGGCCGAGACATTGTCCAAACCACCCTTGATGTCAAGGAAGAGGGTTGAGACCTTGAGCTTGGTACGCATAAAAAGCAGAACTTCATGGAAGAGGGTCACCGCTACGTTGAAGGTACTGGGACCCGGAGCGATCCAGTTTGGTGAGGGGACAAAAGGCCCTGGAAGCCGGCAAGTACAGAAAGACAGGTTGCCATGATCCCCTCAAGAATCTTAGAGACAGTTTACGGGAGAATGGTGATAAGGAACGAGGCTGGCGTGTCGTATGAGGGTTTCTCCAGCTTATCCGACATAATGCCGCTGGCTTTCTTCAGGGATAGAAGATGGTGTCCATACCCAACAAGGGGGCCGAGGATGAACATTAGGATATTAGGGTTCACAGGGTGCATTCTTCTCTAAACAGAGTACGGAATCTGGTCTGGGCCAGGGCCAGAGGATGAGGAGGAGGTGCGGAGTGCAACTGTAATTTCCTCTGCCAACAGCGGTGGAACATCCCTGAACTCTCGTAGAATAGCGGGTGGGTTTTTGGACTGCCTCTCTGGGAAAAAATAGGAAAGAAGGGCTTTGTTTAAATCCATAGAGCTATCACCTTCGGGTATCTTTGGGAACCTATTTGGGGGTCTGCCGAAGGTGTAGTGCTTCGTGGTCCAGAGTGTGTGTGGGGTGGCCGTTTTCAGAAAACATTTCCAATATTTGGTCTTGGCCTTTTTCACGGCCTTGAAGTATAGAAGCCACGCCTCTTTGCATTGTTGCTACAATGAGGGGAGGGGGTCCCGCCGTGCCGCTCAGACCATTGAGTAGAACGCCGATCTCTGTGCCGTAAGGTTGGGAGTCCACCATGGCTTGGACCTGCTGCAAGACTTCTTATCGGCGGTGTGGAGTCTGAGCCTAGCCCTCAGTCTGCCAAGGACCATGTCGAACAAGGTTGAGAATGTATGGGGTGTCGGGAGAGCGGGAGGGGGGTTAAATCTCATAGCTTTAATCTCTTGCTTAAGAGAAAGCCAGTCAGTCTTTGTCCATGCGGGGGCGGGTGAGGGTGGGGGAGCTAGAGGCTCCGACAGGGCTGTAAGGATCGGAACGTGGTGGGATCCGGTTGGCAGGAGGGGATCGGAAGTTGGGAGATAGGGAGGTGTTGGCAAAGGCTAGGTCTATTACTGAAGGGCATAACTCAGGATTGAAGGGTAAGCAGGTAAGGGTGCTAGTGGCATTGAAAACTCAGAAACCTTCTTCTGCAGCCTTCACAAAGAAAAAGGTGGAGGCACCGAAGTCGGAGATCGACAAGAAGCGACCAGGGTCTGCCAAGAGGTGATGCATGTTAGAATCCCGAACGACTGGCATCGGTCTGGTGGTGTGAGGGAAGGCAACCTCTGTTAAGATGGTTCGGCGGAAGGGGGAGCCATCCCTGGTGCTGTAGAGGTTCACAACCCGGAACTTGGTAACAAAGGAATCAAAGAAACCCACACAAGAGTAAAAGTCCACCGCCATCCAGTCTCTTACCTGCGAAAAGACCAGGACAACTGAATGCTGCTGGGTGGAGGAGAGCTAGAGGTAGCAGGCCACTCTTGGCTTGCTGCCATTGAGGCAGAGGGGCAAAAAGGCTTTGAAGCTGGCCAATAACGGAGGTCTGTTTCTGTGCAGGGGGGGGGTCTTCAAGGGCAACGAGGGTAGGGGGGAAATCCAAAAGAGTAAGGGAATCAAAAAGGGAAAGAAATACAACCCAGCTTCCCAACCAGTTGTGTTGTAGAATCGATATTGGGTTATGGGAGCCTGCCTCCAGTGCAGAACTCACAGGAGAGGTGTGACCAACCATTACACGCCTTCTGGCATGTCAGGCTAGGGGGAAAGAAGTGGGAGGTTCCTGCCATGTGGGATTCGGCAGGGTACCTCCTTGGGGCTTTGCGGCTTGGACCGGAGAATGTGTTTGGGGGACATCGCCACACCAAGGGCTGGCTGTTTCAGGATCGAAGGGGGGTAGGAGAGGTCATGCACCAGTTGAAGGGCCCTCACCGGGGTCGTTCGTCGTGTCCATAGCTTTCTCATTCGGTGGTACAGAGGACTCTCCGCAGGGAGGAGGGGGGGCAGGTCTCGATGGGTATTCTCTAGCGAAAGCCGGGTGCTGGCCCTTGCAGACCGCACACATCGAGGAGAGGTTGGGTAACTGTCGACCACTGCTGTGAGGTTACCGCCCCTACAGCAGGGGGCGTTCTGGCATCAGTGTGCCTAGTTTCTGTGCGAGAGCATACAGATTGCACGGACTGGGTAGTCAATCTTAGATCGGGCTGAATGGTGTCCGTATTCTCTGCAGTTATGGCATGGAGTGAGAGTGTTAGCCAAATATGCTGTCATGATCTTGCACCGAGAGGAAAAAAGGTAAGTGTTCCCCAACATGGTAGTCTCATTTTCCGCCCCAACTGTCACTGCTACGGAAGTTGCCTTTTTGAGGATTCTGCAGTCATGATCTAGATTCAGGTAGTGGGAGGATAGGACCTGGATGTTCTTGACCTTCAAGATGGTGTTACTTAGAGACTGTAGGAGGTCGTCATTATCCTCCGAGAGGTAAGCTATTGGGAGAGAGTGTATTGTGAGCAGGACCTCATTAGGAGCAGGGGGGAGCAGGAGCTGTGGGGGTTTCCGGTCAGAAAGGACTATTTCAACTTGGCCAAAAGAGCGTCATAGTAGGGGGCATATGCGGCAGAGGGGACAAATGGAGAGAGGGCAAGAAGGATAACTGCTGCCCTATTGTTGACCCAAGCAGAGAAGGACAGAGGTAGGGTGCACTCGCCTTCCTGAAGGATGGACGCAGCAATGTCTGGAAAGGAGGCTGCTAGATGATCAGGCTGACGGTGCGGGAAGGGGGAGGACCTAGGAGCGAGGAAACGTCTCACGGCGGCTGAGAGGTTCCTCGGACCTTTAGAGGGGGCTGAAGGGGCTGAGCCAGACGCTATCTGGGCAGCCGCGGGAGCATTCTTTGCTTTGTTCTCTTTCCCTTTTTTCTGCGGTCTAGTTGAAGCGACCTGAGCATAGGAGGAGGCGGCGGACTGAGCTAACAGCCATGGAAGAGGGTGGAACTCCCAGAGGGGGAGGGTACTTCTCTTCTCTGTAGGTCTGGGCCTCCCAGGAGCGAGGGAATTTTGCCGCATATGTGGCCGAGTTGCCCTACAATTTCTGGTCTTTCATGCTGTAGGAGAGGATGTCTGTGTCGCCACCACCCTCATAGAGGAGGGTCAGCTTATTGGCCAGAGTTGGGGTGGGGGGGGATGTGGCCCTTTCTTTACTTTTTCGAGAAGGAGCTACCTGAGCCATGTTGTTGCCAAGCGACGCAGGCGTGGAGTGCCGCAGTGGGGGTAGTTGGTTGCGTGTTGGTTGGAGGAGAGAGGAGATCAGCCGGGATACTAAGTCTCTAACCGACAGCTGGAGAGCGGAGAGCAATGCTGCCGTGGAGTCATTCTGGGTGGGGGGACTATGAGGGTGTTGGGCTTGTCCCGACAGGAGTAGAGCGCGTCAACTTGTCCCGAAAGGCCAGCGATCTGGTATCGCAGTTTGTCGCTTTGAGTGGAGATGGACCTTGATGCCAGAAGGGAGGTGCAGAGGAGGGGGAGGAACACAGCCTTCCCAGGGGTGAGGTCACCAAGCTCCGTAGAACTGATGGGGGAGAAATGTGGGGTGGATATTCCTGCGTCCGTCAAGGATCTTTCTGGGAGCTCCCGGAGGAGGGGGCTGTGAGGGTGGGCTCCTGACCCAGAGGAGTGTTTGGAGGGGGGAAGGGGAACTGAAGCTATTCCTGTTGAGATACGGAGGCCTTGGCCTGGAGGTCTTTGGGATAGCAAGGATGTATGGGTACACCTGATGCTGATGGTGTTGAAGATGAGGTAGAAGTGTTGGGTGAGGAAAATACCAGAAGGGCAGCATACCACCTATCACATGAGTCTGCGTCATATTATATGTATATACTGACTTGCCTTCTAGCCAGAGTGTGGGGCAGGGATGTACCCCTTTGGTGACCAAGGCCCCTCTGAGGTAGCAGGACGGATAACTAAAACCCCTAGGGAAAGGATCCGTAAAAGTGGGAACCCCACATCTGTGGAGTAAAATAGCTAACAACCACCCAAAAATCTGCTATGAGGCTAGGTCTGGTTTGTTGGGAGATAGAATCTAGCCTGTAAACTGGTTGTACACAATTGCATATTGGTGAAATGCCGCTTAGTATGTAGACCCAGATTGTTAGAGCTAAAGAGTTGCAAGTTTGTTTGAGGAGACCTGAATCATCAAAACAATGCGGGCGTAGTAACAAATATCTTTTTATCTACACCCAACACCAACGGTACCTAAATACAAGAACCAAGAAAATCTAATCTGCGCCAAGCCCGTGGAGTTAGACGCTCCTAAGCTAAAGCGATACTACTACCCTGAGAGGCTCACTCACCTCCATATATACAATAAGTGATACAAAGTTAAAGTCTTATTACACAGGGGATCCCACATATTTCTTATCAATGAGGAGCTAGTTGCAGACCTTAGTGTTCTTATAATTGAACACAATAATCTGATTGATATCTCAGGTTTTGATGGATCATTAGCAGTCTTAGGAGGGAGGTGTTACATCCCATCTATCACATCGAAAATTGGCAAGAACCACCATGTTTCTGAAGTGTCGTGTATAGTGTCTAAAGTAGGTCATTATGGAATGATAATTCCGTTTGATTGGTGGCGTCGTGAACACCTAGTGTTTCACAGAAAAGATGCAGAAAACAGGACTTTTACCGCAAAAAGTTGTGAAAACTGTATGGGAGAAGATGAAGGGATAGCGGATATGTTCGAATATAATGAATCAGTCGCTTGGGGCCTAAGCTCTTGCTGCATCAGACCGATTGGAACCTTTGAAAACAAAGTGGAACTTCAATTTCTACCAAAGGAATACTGGTATTACAAACATTTGTTTGAAGCCCCGATAGCAGAAAAGCTAGTTCTAAGACGAACCTTCAATCATGAGATTAAGTTGATTCTAGGATCAACTCCCACTGGGAGACCAATATATCTACTATCTGAAAAACAGCTTAAGGCATCAAGAGAATACTTGAAAACAATGATCAAGCAGGGAAAAATTATGCCAAGTCAATCCCCTGCAGGAGCACCTATAATGTTGGTACCTAAACCCGCTAGAAAACTACGTCTAGTTGTGGATTATCGAAATCAAAATAAGATTACCATCCTCAACAAACATCCCCTTCTATTAATGTGCGAACTTCAAGACCTAGTAGCTGGCACCAAGATCTTCACCAAGTTAGATCTTAAAGACGGCTACCACTTGATTAGACTTAAGGAAGAAGATGAAAGGAAAACAGTCTGCAGGATGAGATATGGGTACTGCGAATACAAGGTTATGCCATTTGGATTGGTCAACATGCCGGCAATGTTCCAAGATATGATGAACCAAGTACTGAAAGAATACTGAGATGTGGGAGTGGTATGTTATCTTTTTTATTTTCTTTTTTTTACTACTTTTTTTTATCATCATGTATTCGTTATTATTTAAGCTACAAGAACGTGCATGCAGCGCTAGCTATGGCATAAACAATCCCCATTCCTCCTCCCACCAGGCCCAACAGTATTTCCAAGATGCTCTGGTATGGGCCTAACCGCATATCTCGCCCCAAAGCAAGGCCTGTACCAGCCTCTAAGTGAATCCAGAAGACAGGAGAAATCTAACCAAGAAACAAGCGGGAAAACGTAGGAAGGTAACCATACAGGACATCTCAAAAAGAATAAAAGAAAAACAACACCAAAAATCCCACATCAACCACACCAGATATACGCACTGGCAGCAGAAACTGTAGAAGTTATCCCGGAACGTGATGCAACCGCGACATGGGACCGCCTATGGGTATGGTCAGAGAGGGTGGAGCAGTAGGGTGCAAGCCGAGTAACGGTGTAGCAGTAGGATGCCAGCCAATCCAACTGCCCAAAGGGGTCAGCAACTGAAGGGGACCCTGTTGACTCTCGATAATCGTGTTTGTGTCCTGCTAGGCAGTCCTCTATGTGGAAGGTAAGCGATTTTACCACGTCTCTCATGTAGTCCCTTGTTCTCTAAGAGATAGCATCACTTAGTGGATGGGATACGACCACTTAAGCCAACTATGGGGAGGGGCGAAATCGACCCGTAGGCCTATTGAAGAGTTCTCGCGTACCGCAAATTCTGTTCCCAGCCATCTGAAAAATAGGAAGTGAGCTGTCACCAACCGTATGGAGAGGCCTCACTAAGTGAGGAAAGGGGCAGGAATGGGCAGCGCAAAAGGCGTACTGGAACCCAAATGAAGGAAAGCTCCAACTCGTAAGGAGGAGAAGAGGCCAGTGAGGGATAGAGGTAGATGGCCGTCACTCCTAGGCTAAAGCCATCGTGGGAGGAGAGGAGTGGGAAGATGGTTTGTGAAGTCCAACCGTTGAGGGTTGATTTCAAGCGTGAGGAAAATAGAGGAGATGGAGGATGGGAGTCATATGTTCTCTTGACAACATCCTTATATATTCAAAGAATGAAAAGGAATATATCGAAGCTGTCAAAAAGGTTATACAAAGTCTATCAGACTTTAAATTAGTGGTATCGCTAAAAACATCGACCTTCCATGTCAATGAAGTGGAATTCCTAGGCTATATAGTGGCAGTCAACAGGGTGTCTTTGAGAACCCGAAAGGTGGAATCAATAATGGTTTGGAAACTACCTAAGTGGGTTAGAGATGTGGAAGTCTTTATTGGATTCCCCAACTTTTACGGACAACTTATCAAAAACTTCTTAGCTATTTACAAACCTATAACTAATACATTACAAGGAAATCCTAAGAATTTCAAATAGGAAGTCGAGCAAAATATGGCTTTTGAAGAGCTAAAAATACTGATTCATGATTCTGCCTCCATACTTTACCACTTATTCCCAGAAAGAGAAGTAGTAGTAGAAACTGACACTAGCAATTTCATACTCGGTTGCATCCTGTCTCAATACTTTGAGAAAAAGCTACATCCAGTAGCATTCCATTCAAAAAAGTTGAACTCAGCGGAGTGTAATTACAAAATTCATAATAAAGAACTTCTCGCGATCCTCGAAGCATTCAAGCAATAAAGGCACTATGTGATCAGAACAGAAAAACTGATTATAGTCTTTACCGACCATCAAAACCTACAATACTTCTGCACCTCAAAAGTCTGGAGTGGCTATCAAATTCAATGGGCTCAGAAGTTGGTGGAATACAACTTTCGTATTGTATACCGACCAGGAATAGCAGGCGGAAAGCCTAACACATTAAGTAGATGGCCGGAGTACCATCCTGAAGAGGGAGCTATGCATCGCAAACAGAAAACTTTGAAACCAGAAAGTTTCTTGGTATTATTAGTAGCAAGAGCAGGTGATGAAGGAGAAGACTGGGATGGAAATAAGAATTTGGATCTGGAACCTGCAAGAGGTGGAAAGGAACCCGTGATTAAGATCAAGAGATAGAGCAAAATGGCATACTTGCTAAAAAAGGTCTCAAGAATGGTGGCAGGACATGACCTGTATACCATGGAAGATGATATTGTCCTGAAATACGGACAAGTATTAATAAGGGCGGGGATAGGTGCAGGGCTAGGCGAAGGGACTTACGGAAGAGTTGCTCCATAATGTGAATTAGTAGTTTGCAGCGGAATCTCTACCGGAGATGAAGTAATTGATGCTGATTATACTAGTGAACTCATAGTTATACTTTTCAACCGTAAAGATATTGACCGCAAGATAAGAAGAATGAGTGATCGCATAGTCCCACTGGTTGTAGAAAAAATCAATACTTCAGACATGATGGAAGTAGACAACCTGGAAGATACGGGATAAGGAACTGCAGGATTCGTAAGCACATACATAACAATAAGATTCTTGATTGTCAAAGAACATGAACCGAGTATCAGTTACCTACAGGCATCGGCTAAAGACTATGAAGACTGCTACAACATTTCAGAATTACCAGAGAAAGTTCTAATATCCAATTCTATTATCCTACCAAAAGGTATGAAGCAGTTTAATCCTCAATTCTTAAGTGAGGCACAGGCAGCTATGGGGACAGACGCAGCCTGGAGGTAACAGAGGGAAGTACTCAATAAGCTACAAGATGAAAGATAAGAGTTTTCCAAGGATTGGACCTTAACCGATGATCTACCATATTATAAGCAAAGACTATTTGTACTAAATAGTTAGGCACTATACACCAAGATCACAGAATGATGTCACGATGTAAAGGTTGCGGGATATTTTAGACAAGAGAAAACCTGGGAGATCATTATGCGGGACTTCTACCAGAATAGACTTACAGAATGGGTCAATGACGATGTACGATCCTGCGATGAATGCCAGCATAATACATCACCTAGATACGCTAAGTACGGATTATTGCAACTCTTGTAAATACCCTGCGCAGCATGGGCATCTATCTCAGTGGACTTTATCAGACAACTGCTGGAGTAGCAAGGATGCACTCAAATAATGGTAGTAGTTGCTCAAGGGATAAAGAGGGTACATTTGATCGGACTACAGATATCGGCTATAAGCAAAGAGTTCATGAACGTATTCCTGAAAGAAGTCGGAAGGCTACGCGGCGTCCCCAGGGAAATCGTCGCAGATATGGACTAAAGGTTTGCAGGAGAATTCCGGGAATTCCTTTACAAGGCACTTGAAATTGAGCGCAGAATGTCAACCGTATACTATTCTCAAACTGATTGACAAACAGAATGTACCAACTAAGTGCTGGAAAGATATCTTTAAAGTTTTATCAACTATGATCAGGATGACTTGTATCAGCTACAACCACTAGCTAAACATGCCTATAACAACTCCGCAACCAACCCTCACGGAATGTGGCTATTCTATGTGAACTACAGATTACATCCAGTGACAGAGTGGATGAGGCAGTGAGTAGCTCAAAATTCAGGAGCAACAATTTACGAGAACTGGGTTAAGATGATACATAAACAAGCATAAGGATCACCAGAAAAGACAAGGGAAGGAATGTCAAAATACTATAACCGGAAAGCTAGATAACAGCCAGACTTCAAGATCAGGGACAAAGTAATATTAAATGCAAAAGACAGTCGCACGTGACAGAAATCAAGGAGGCTAAGCCCATAGCTTCGTGGTCCCTTTCAAACTTTGGACAAATGAAGATCATGGTCATTCAAGCTCAACGTATCGACTCGTTGGAATATTCACCCTGTATTCCATGTTACACTATTGGAACCATATTACAAATGCGTTCATGATAATCGTCAACAACTCTATAGAGAACTGGAGGACATAGATGGCGATCTACGATGGGAGGTTGAAAATAGTAGTAAGAAGCGAGATTCATTCTTACAGGAAACAGGTATGCAGCCGCTATCAAGAAAAGTGGGAACTGTGGTACTTCGTCAAATAGCAAGGGTGTTGAGAAGATGAGAATACAGGGCAGTAAGCCACCAGTATGGAAAATGCCCAGGAAGTTGTGGAAAACTTTCATAATGAAAATCTGGACATGCCAAGAAGGGCAGAAAAAAGATAGTGAGGAAAAGGTTTTCCTACCATGTCCAAGTAAACACAGAAGGTTTTTTACCCTAACCAGACAGAGTCTGAAAATGTATTTAGATAAATTTATAAAAGTTATAAAGGCATTCGAGGCGAAGACTGGTAGGAGGAAGCTTGTGTTAGGCATATGGAAATCTGAGACAAGTACACAGAACCCTTGGTAGGGTAACTGCACACAGACCCTCAATTTACCGTGAGGACAACACCCCCCTCTGGCCCCCTTATGGGGCCTGCACATGCTTAGTGAGATTTCGTGAGTTGTGTCCTATAACTAAAGAGTTACATCAATGAGGCCCACTTCGTTACACCGTATACATCACTACCGTCTATCCAACCGCATGCTGTTTGCAGGATATACGGGAGGGGACCATTGGCGACATCTGGGAAGTAGATTGGAAGAGGTCTGTAGAAGGCGCATTGAGATAGTAGGCTTCAAAGATAGGCTTCCTAAACTATCAGCTGAAGGTGATGGGACATTTTCAGCGAAGTACTCTATGAGGATGTCCCCGTAGTGGAAACTATTAAGGACATACCAAATTCACTCATACCTTTCTGAGATCAGCTGTATATTGGTTGGTTCTAGTAAATAGGACCCCTCTGCAGAGGCCAGCAGACAAAGGGTAAGTATGCTCAGAAAGAAAGACCTAGATAAGTCAGAGACCTTTAAGATAGTAACACATTGGGCTCGGACTTGCGATTGGCACTTGGTGGCCTGGCATGAACCTAATCACTTTATGACTAAAGAGACTACTGGAACAATAGTCAACAAGACTAACATAATCTAATAGTCTATGCGGACAACTAATTTTAAGGGCGCTGTTTGGTATAACAAATAGTGTAGTCCTCTCAACCGAGGCATATATTAGGTATATGGAAATCTGAGACAAAAACGTGCACAGACCTCACAGTAGGATAACTGCGCACAGACCCTCAATTTTCCAGAGAGCTAATACCACCACCCTCTGGCCCCCTTATGGGGCCCATATGTTACTAGCAAGATTTTTAGAGTTGGGTCCTATAACTAAAATGTCACATCAATGAAGCCCACGTCATAACACCATATACGTCACCACCTTCCGCCTGACCACATGCTGTTCACAGGATATATGAGAGGGGACTATTGCCAACAATTGGAATGTGAAATGGAGGAAAGCCAGGGTAGGCGCATTGAGATAGTAGGCTTTAACGTTAGGCTTCCTTAACTATGGGTAGAATGTGGCGGGCCGTTTTTGGTGAAATACTCCTAGAAGATGTTCCCGTGGCTATCAAGGACATACTGAATCCACCCATACCCTTCTGAGATCAGCTGTATGTTAGTTGGTCCTAGCAATTTGACCCCACTATGGAGGCTAGCGGACCAAAGGGAGGCATGCTCCATACGGAAGAGCTAGATAAGTCGGAGACCCTTAAGACGTTGACACGTTGGGCTCAGACTTGCGATTGGCGCTTGGTTGCCTGGCATGAACCTAATCACTTCATGACAGAAGACACTATTGAAACTATAGTCACCCAGACTACGGTACTATAATAGTCCATACAGATAATCAAGTTGCAGGCTACTGTTTGGGATAACTAATAGCCCAGTCATCTTAATGGCAGAATACTATTCCAGAACCATAAAAGGGTGTAGTAAGTTTCAAGGTCAAACAGTGTTCGTACTTACCAGATTCTGGACGTTTGCGTATTAAACACAGGGTGGCACTTCACAGGCATAGCGGTTAGAAGGAGTCCTCGAACACTCCGACGCGAGACATAAATAACGAAGTGCCTCTCGAGCTTTCCTGACATCGTCAAGCAATGGAGAAGAGATCTTATCAATATAAAATTGTTTTACTCTTTAAATCTTTATCTTACCTATTTATTGCGGTGAGCCTTCCTCGACTGATTCTCCAATCAAAGATTTGGCCTATGTCCCTCAAAATTATACTAGAGTTTTGCGTCCGCCAAACGGAATTCTTTTCCGTAATTGCAAAAGGGTGTGATAAGTTTCAGAGTCAAAAGGTGCTCGCACTTATAAGATTCTGAACTTTGCGTATTAAAACCAAAGTAGTACTTTGGAGGTATAGTAGTTGGAAGTAGTCCATGAACTCTCCGATGTAGGACACAAATATCATAGTGCCTTCCTGGCTTTACAGACATTATCAAGCAATGAAGAAGAGATGTTATCAATATAAAATTATTTACAATATAAATCTGTATACTACCCATTTTATCATGATGAGCCTTCCTCGACAGATTCTCCGAACAAAGATTTTGGCCTACACCTCTCAGTTATACTAGAGTCTGGTGTCGGCCTAATACTGCGTCCCTCACTTATTATTAGGCATATGGAAAATCTAAGACATGTGTACAGACTCACGGTAGGGTAACTGCGCACAGACCCTCGATTTACTGGCATGCCAACACCCTCCTCCGGTCCCCTTATGCAGCCCACATATCCATAGCTCAATGGAAGTATCACGTGACATCTATCAAGAGGTGACATGTTCAACCCACATCGTCATCAAAGTTATTTTTCTTATGAGATATTTTCTACCTGGGGGACATACACGTGCGGAGCTCCCTGCATGACAGCACAAGACCTCCGACCGTGAGGTTTTCTACCAATAGTATAGAGGGGACTCTGGCTAGAACGTAGGAAGTCATCTGAGAGAAATTAATTAGTTGGTTGTTGAGTAATTAAGGACTAAAGACGGAGACCCCAGTACCTATACGGAAGTTGTGGTTGATGATACAATGGACAGACCGATGATACCTTACCTACTGAGATCAGCTGTATGTTGGTTGGTTCTGGTAACAGGACCCCTCTGCGCAGGCTGGCGGACTAAGGGGAAGCACGGTCAGATAGAAGGCCATAGCTGGAGAAGAGTCTATGAGATGTTGGCGCGTCAAACTCTTACTCGCATGAAGCATAGACAGCCCGACATGAACCTGATCACTACGTGGACGGAAGAGATCACTGGAACGATAGCAAATGAGTCTAGAGTATCCAGTATAGTCTATGCGAGCTAAAGATTGGAAGCTCCTAATAGGTAGCTGTGACTAAGCCGCAGAGTGGTGTGCTTGTTCTCAGAATCAAACAGTGTTCGCACTTAATTTGAACTCAAGAAGAAGGCGAGCGGTACATAGTTAGTAGGAGGATTGAAAGTACTGACTAGCTACTATAAGTAAGATCGACTCAGTCTGTGTTGGTGAGCAATCATCAAGCAATGGAGAAGAGATCTTATCAATATAATATTATGTCATACTTTAAATCTTTACTTTGCCTATTTTATCGAGACGAGCCTTTCTCAACAGATTCTCTGATCGAAGATTTTGCCCTATGTCTCTTCGTTATATACTTGAGTTTGGCATCGGCCTAACAATAATGCTAGAGTTTGGTGTTCGCCTAAGACCCCTCTCTTCCTCCATGGATGATATATGTACTGCCAGGAGACTCTACTTCAAGGCAATCAAGGATTCCAAGCATGACTACTAGAAGAACTTCCTAGAGTCTGCCAACCCATAAATGCTCTGGATGGTGAAAAGATTCACCGGCGGAAAACCCTCCAACAAATTCTTACAGATTCCTAGTGTAAACACACTATCCCAAATTAACACCTTCCTCCTTGCCTACTTTCTTCCCGCTTAGTTTTCCCAAGGCCCTTGCACTATCCACAGAGAGTTTAAAGATGTACTCCCACTCTTCACTAATGACATCACTGATGCACTAAAAAGATCCAGCTTCTCCTCCACTCTAGAGCCCGCCACAATTGCTTAGTCAATTCAGAAAGGGGTACACAAGCACAATCCATCTCTTCTCATCTTCCTCCGTTGCATACTGGTCTCCTTCGTGCTCCACCCGCCTTCCTAGAATAAAGTGAATGGTATAGTACTGGACAAGCCTGGGAAAGCGTCCTATGATACTCCTACATCATTTAGGATCATTGTGTTGCTCAAAACAGTCTCCAAAATTTTGGAAGGAGTGATCAGACATAGGCTCTCCACCCTAGCTTGCTGCCTGGGTCTCCTCTCACCTCACCATAATGGCTCCCTCTTTGGCCTAAGTATCTTCAATGCATTCACCACGCTCACTCATGAGGTCCTTACCTTAGTCTGACTTAAGATTAAGGTCTCAACCCTCTTGCTTAACATCAAGGAAGAGTTTTGACAATGTTTCCTACTACTCTCTATGTGAAAGGCTGGCTACCAAGGCAGTCACCCCCTATATGGTATCCTGAGTAAGGTCCTTCCTTCATGGGAGAACCTGCCATCCCATCTTTCAGTGCTTCCTGAACAAGTTCATGCCAGTTTCAGTGGGCACCCCCCAAGGGTCACCCATTTTCTCACTCTTTTTGATTATCTACATTTCAACACTTTACTTTCCTGTCCTAAGGAGTCTGATCCTATCCTATGTAGATGACTTTGTGGTAACCGTGGCCTCCAACTCTTAGGTCCCAAGGCTATAGGACCTGGTAGGCTCCCTGCAACATAAAGTCGGAACAATATGTATGTCCTTTTCCATCCCCAAGACTGAACTCATGGACAGGTCCACTCCTGCTCAAATGATCCCCCCCCACTGAAGATCCCAGTCCTACTAGACAGACAGTTTTTTCACCTGCCAAGTCTCTGGTGGTAGCTTGACTACTGGTTCAAACCCACATCTACTTCCTGCATAAAAGGTACAGTTGTGTCTGAAAAGTCTACGTACCCCCCATGGCAACGCCAATTTATCATACCTTCTCTTTGATTTTGAGTTTCCCATTACATATATTTGTAAAAAATAATCATAGATAAGTTGTAAGTTGATCTATATCTTTTAAAGAACATGAATATGAAATTTGTTAAGTAATAAACAAATAAATAAATGTCAATTAGAAGTGGTTAAATAAATATAGATTTTAAGAACAATTTGATGATAAAAGTAGACACTACCATTCTGGTTCTCACAACAACAGATTTAACTGATAGGTCTTGAATTTTAAATATGTTGTT
>JACCEG010000418.1:21087-51268 GCA_014065205.1 Tuber brumale | reverse complement strand
ATCCCACCACCAAGCAGTGTGAAGGAGGAATGTGGCGAAGTCGACCGTAGGTCGTGGGAACCCAAACCCAGGCCCAGAAGGGCGGGGAGAGAGAAACACCGAAGTCGCCTACCGCGAACTGTAGTCCCAGCCGTCTGGAGAGAGAAACTGTGAAACCCGACCGTGCCAATGTCAAGCGAGGCGCAAAACAACAGCGTGGCAAGAGGAGCAGACAACGTCCTGAGACATCGTAGGAGGGAGGAGGAGGGGCCCAAGAGGGTAGACCTCGAGAACAGGCTTAGAAGTCGATGCCTGAGGGCAAAGAAGTGATGAAAAGGATGGCCAGGACCCCCCAGAGGGGGGGGGTCCTAGACCGAAAAGTGGTGATGGTTGCCTCTGGTGTTGAGTCGTTCCCAAATTGGTAATAAATTTCAACGACTGGAGGTGTAGCGGAGACGGTCGATGGCCATAGCTAGCACTGCATGCAAGTTCTTATACCTTAACTAAGAATATATGAAAATAAAAAAAATAAAAATAAAAAAAATAAAAATAAAACATTTGATAGTTAGTTTTTCATGTAACCACCTATTATACTTTCCTACTTCTTTATCTACTCTGTCATGGTGGTAATTCTGCAGTTAGACTTTGCGGCCTATAGTTTCTATCTCATAATAGTCTTTAAGCTCTTGGGATCCAAGTTTTTTCATCGTTTCTATTCTCTATCTATATGTTCATTGGAAGGCACACCTTCCTTTCACCTATCTTGACTGTACTTTGGATGTCACCTCGCCTCCTTATAGTCGTAATGGTTAAGAGAGGTTTGGTTCCCTCCGCTGCATTATTTGCAGAGTAGTTAGTAGTTCTGTCTTTTGCCATCGAGAAGCACTTTGCCCTTGAGGCGGAAGTCTCTCGCCTTTGGCATCACATTTTAGTCCTTTCGTGATAGCTTGATCACACAATAAAGGAGGTTGCTATCTTGAGGGCTATCTAGAGGCTGTTACTTCTACAGTTATCTCTTCTACGTCTACACTATTTGTAGTCAGGGTGCGGTGGGGTGGGCTAGACCCTGAAAGTTCTCTGAGGCCAGTGGAGGAGATTTCTGCAGTTGGAGAAGATGGTGTGGATAGTCCAGGTAGCCCTGTTCTAAGAGCATGGGAGGATTGTTTGACTGCCTTAGTACCTTTGGGAACTGAAGATGGGATGGCTGGAGTGGCAGACCCAGTTGTGATAGCGTCCTTGCAGGCACCTGACCCCATTGTGGCTGAGCCCATGGCCGAGGGGTAGGTGGGCACCTCTAGTGGCACAGCAGATGTAGCTGTTGGAAGTGATGGTAGCTCGTCTACTATTAACCATTCTTGGCCTGAGTCTGGCAAGTGGAGGAAGAACAAGAAGTGGCAGATACAGCATAATATCACCTTGCCTGTCCTCTTGCTCTCCAACTCCACAGAGGGGTCATCACCTGAGTGGGAGTGTGCACCCACAGTTGTTGTTAGTGGAGTGTTGGGTGATCCTGCAATAGATGCACTATCATTGGGATGTATATATGGGAGGCTTGTGGGTTGTCTGGGCTGTAGTTTGGTTGTTCCTGTGGGTGTTTTGGAGGACATGGCTTTTGTCATACATGACGATTGTTGCGAGTTAATATCACTCCACTCCCTCTTGTACCCTTCCGGTTGGGTTCCTCGCCCTCCCTTGTAATCCAGCTTCCAGTTTCAGATTTGTGACACAGGTAGGTTAGAGTTGAAATTGAGTTGATTCCTTTGTTGTCCCGCTGTAAGTTGGCTTACGTTTGGGTAGAGGTTGGGTTGTAGGACCACTTTGGGTGGCAGTAGTGCTTTTTGTCGTTGGGAATAGGCATTGGTAGGATCATTGAGTGGCGCACCCAGATGGTTAGTTATTTTGGTTAGGATGACTGTCGGTGTTCATTGGGGTAATGAGATGTCGGACTGTAGATAGCTTTGTACTGTAGCCTTACTGATGGGAATCCGGGGGTATTTGTTGGGCAGGCAGGAGGTTCACTATCATGTATTTAGTTTACTGAAGCCGGTACTCATTAACTGACTAGCCGGCAGCCGGACTTGTCGTATGCCAATATTGGTGGTAGAAGTATATATAAAATTAGATTGAACCACCTATTGTACTTTCCTACCTATACATTTAAGGAATAACAACATATTTTACTACCTACTCTCCTATCATGATATGATCAGATTATTAGCATTCAAGTAAGGAATATATGCAACAGCCCCAAAAAAGTAATCAGAGTTTTGATAGGACTTGAAGTGAGAAAGATTATAATGACTAGAGAGAAGTATCCCTAATATATATAAGACTAACTAACTAAGTGTCATTGCTGGTTGCAAGATACATAACAAACAAGATCACAAGTAAGATATCTAACACTTTTTTATATATCAGAGAAAACTGTGTACGATACTTTATATATAGAATAAGATTTCATAAGACTATAATATATCGGGAAACCTTTTACAGTACTTGTAGGTACTATGAAAACTTGCACCTTACTTTAAAGAGAAGGAAAAACTTTAACCACTGCTTACCATAGTGTAAAAGCTTTTGCTATTCATTGATGTACAGAGAAACCTTACACTATATTTTATTACATAGACAAAACTGTTACTTTACATGAATATTAAGATAGAACTTTTACACAGCCTTTATCTACTACTAGAAGTTTTACTAGGTCGTGAAGTACTATGAAAACATTTTCTGTAAATTGATAGACTATGAACACTATTTTACTACTATGATGTACTATGAAAATTTTGACTATACTTTGATATACTTTGAAAACTTTCACTATACTTCAGCACACTGTGAAAACTTTCACAATACTTTACATTTTGGTAAATACTTGAACTGTACTTTGGTGTACAGTGAAAATGTTCTCTATACTTTGATGTACTTTGAAAACTTTCAGAGGACTTTGGTTTACTCTGAAATTATTCCGTGTATATTATTGTTATGTAAGAAATTTTATGGCACTTAGTTGTACTATATAATCCTTTCACTGTACTTAGATCTACTGTTAAAGGTTTCACTCTCATTTAATATATCTTGAAAAGTTTTACTATCTCTTCGTATCTGAAGAAATGTTTTATAGTATATTAATTTATGGCAATATAATTCTGTAAGCTTTCAAGTACTCAGAATTATTTCAGCCAACTATGATATGCTATGCAACCATTCACTGTATATTATTATATTGTGAAAACTTTGATCATAGTTCTATCTACTACGTCAACTTGCAGCAAACTGTAATGTATTATTCTAAATTTCATCTTACTTTATATAACTATGTTACCAGGAATTTTATAACTCTTACATACAAAGTAAAATCAGTTACTGGAACTCATTTCTTCCATCCAATCATTTCTTCCATCAAACAAATCCAGAAATAACAAGGTTTTTAATTTTTGGTACCAATAGCAAATTTGCAGTAAAGGAATTTTGATCCATTGCATAAATATAATACAATACAACTACTGATTATTTAATCATATCATCTTAATCCTTGTAAATTCCCAGCAACCAAATCCTCTAATATACAGATCAGATAACTACAATATTATGACAGCCATAGTTGCACCCAACAACTAAACTATCAACCATTTGAATAAGCAACCAATCTCTCTATACGATATCTTATCTCCAGCAACCAAATTATAAAGGAAGAAGATGACAATTAATGATCAAAGAGGCTGCTAGTATATTGTACTGTAAAATACCAGCTACCTAGAAAGCTAATCTCGCTGTTCAAGTACCATGACTACCCGTACTAAGATAGAGTCTGCTGACTAGCATGGATCAAGATATTAAGTGCACTTAACTCTCAATGCCTATTAGAGTTACACAATCTTGTCACAGTCTAGCAGCAAGTGAGGTCAAATAGGAGAAGTATTATGATAGTG
Organism: Tuber brumale; assembly: GCA_014065205.1. Taxonomy (NCBI): domain Eukaryota; kingdom Fungi; phylum Ascomycota; class Pezizomycetes; order Pezizales; family Tuberaceae; genus Tuber; species Tuber brumale. Next base: position 47,357 of record JACCEG010000418.1, on the reverse strand, counting down.
GAAATTGGCACAATTTTGAGCTAGTCCACCTAATCCTCCTGGTGAAGTGGAAGTGGCTTCTCAATAGTCAGATCAATTTAAGAATATTCAAGGAGATATATTGACCCAGTATTAGATCTGTTAGGCAGATACCAAACTCTAGTATAACTGAGAGAAGTAGGCTAAAATCATTGATCAGAAAATCTGTTGAGAAATGATCGCCATGATAAAATAGGTAGCATCAAGATTTCAAATGTAAAACAATGTTTGTACTCATAAGATCTCATCTCTATTGCTTGATGATGTCTGTAAAGCTAGTGAGGCATTTCAATATTTATATCTCATATTTCAGTATTCGCAAACTACTTCTAACTACTACGCCTCCAAAGTACCACTGTGGTTTTAGTACACAATCATCCAGAATCTTATAAGTGCAAACACTGTTTGACCCAGCAACTTCTCACATCCTTTCGTGATTACAGAATAGTATTCCTCGATTAAGATAACTGTGCTATTTGTTGTACCAAACAGCGTTCTTCAACTTAGTTTTCCGCATAGACTATTATATCACGTTTAGTCTAGTTAACTATCGTTCGAGGAGTCTCTTCAGTCATGTAGTGATAAGGTTCATGCTGGGTCACCAAGTGTCAATCACAAGTTCAAGCCTGATATGTTAACGTCTGAAGGGTCTTTGACCTATTTAGGTCTTCCTGTTTGAGCATACTTCCCTTTGGTCTACCTGCCTCTATAGTGGGGTCCTATTGCTAGGACCAACCAACCTACAGCTGATCTCAGAAGAGTATGGATAGATTCAGTATGTCCTTAATAGCCTCTGCTACTGGGACATCCTCTTGGAGTATTTCGCTGAAAATGGCCTGTCGCTTTCAACCTATAATTCGGAAGCCTAACTTTGAAGCCTGCTATCTCAATGCACCTTCCACAGATTTCTTTTGTTCTATTTCCCCGATGTCACTAGGGGTCCCCAGCCATATATCCTGTGATCAGCATATAGTCAAATGGATGGCGGTGATGTATATAGTGTTATGAAGTGGGCTACATTGATATGACATTTCAGTTATAGGTGGCAACTCTTGGAAATCTTGCTAATGACATATGGACCCAATAAAAGAACTGGATAAGAGTGTTAGCTCCAGTAAATCGAGGATCTGTACACAGTTACCCTACCGTGAGGTCTGTGCACTTTTTATCTTAGATTTCCCTATGGCTAACAAGATTAAATTACAGCTCTTCAACGAACTCTAAAAGCTCCACTTCATAGATAATATATTATCTCCAAGGATGTTTTAGGAGGCCAAAAGAATAGGAGATTTGGCCTAGTACCATTGCTCAAATGTCATGTAATGGTGCTAAGCCAAATCTCTTATTATCGAAAATAAAGCTAAAATGAAGAGAATGCAGACAGTGAGGCAGAAAGAGTGGGAAGAGTTGATGGATAATGGGCTCGAAATCATAAAATAGTAATAATGAAGAGAACAAAAGATACATCCTCCGTCTCCACTAGACCTCTGGTGATTGAAATTTATTTCCTATTTGGGATAGACTCAATACCACACCAAACTATCACCACTTTTCGGTCTGCACCCTCCCCTCGGGGGGGGTGTAGGCTATCACTATCCATCCTCCTGGACTTCGAGTCCATCTCTACTGCCCTCTCCCTTTGGGGTTTACCCCCTAGGGATACCCCATCCTCTTCTTCCAGCATCTCACGATGCTGGGTACCTCCCTTACCCTGCTTTTGCTAGGCCTCGCTTAGCATCAGCACGGTAGGGTTTCCCTCTTTTTATCTCAACAAACGGCTGGGATTACAGTTTGCGGTACGCGATTACCATGGATTCCTGTATCCCTCCCCTAAAGAAACTGTGGAGTTGTGTCGGGTCTCCTCAACAGGCCACGGTCGATTTCACCATTCTCCTTCCTCACTCATGGCTTCAGCAGGTGGTATCCCATCCACTAAGTGACACTATCTCTCGTAGAACAAGGGACTACATAAGAGACGTGGTAAGACTGCTGGCTTTGTTTGGGGCATGCTGGGGGCCGCCTAGTAGGACACGAACACGATTCCGATAGTTGTTTTGATACCCGGGTCTAATCCTCCTCCATACTTCCTCGGTGCGATCGGCTGGCACCCTACTGCTACCACAGGCTGGCACCCTACTGCTACCCCCCCACCTTAGCTGGCACCTTACCGCCTTCTACACTTTCTGCTGGTCTCGGACCAGTACCACCCCCCCTAGCTGGTACCTTACTACCACCTCTTCCTGGTCAGCACTTTGGCTGCTGGCCTCCCCACCAGGTCTGGTTTTCTGGCNCTTACTACCACCTCTTCCTGGTCAGCACTTTGGCTGCTGGCCTCCCCACCAGGTCTGGTTTTCTGGCGGACCTCTGGGGGTTCTTGGGCCCTGCCACATGCCTTCCTCCTACTTCGGTTGGGGTTCTCCTACTTTTGTTTCCCTTGCCCCTGTTGCCAAGTCTATCGGACGTAGGGTACTATTACCCATTTCAGTGCTTAGGGCCGGTTCTATCATAGCGAACTCAGTATATCTGATTAGCTTAGGCCACATGGTGTTCCCTAGGGTTCGGTTTATGGGTTTTCATTAGTTTGGGGTTTCTTGCAGTTGTTTTGGTTGGTCCACTGTCGGGGCTTTGGGATTTCTCTTATGTTGCGCGTCTGTGGAGGTTTTTGGGTTCGTGTACACTGTAGCAGTTATGGTTTGGGGGAGTTTTTTACACCAACTGGCCTTGTAGTTAGACGGTTTTTCTTCAGCCTTGCTGCGCCGGGGCAGGGGTGGAGGTTTAGCTCTACATAGCTTGCACTGACGTGACCTTGTTCCTTGATACTAAATAAAAATGATTTAAAAAAAAAAAGAAAAAAAAGAAAAAAAGAGAGAACAAAAGATACACGCTCCACGTCCTCTATTCACCTCTCGCTGGAAAAATTACCACTTTTGGTCATCCCTAAACTCCTAGTTTTTGGGTGGCAACCAGCTCGATACACCAATTTCCGCCTCTCGCTTAGGCTTCACTCTATAAGCGACTCCACTCCTCACTTGATTCATATCTTCTGCTATGACTCACAACACTGGTAGGGCCTCGCGCCCAGAATCCTGCACCTCTGACCGCTCCCACCCCTATGCAGGAAGAACTGCTCAAGTCCCAGCTGCCCCTGCCTTGGCACCAGCAGCCCAAATCCACTCCTCCCCTCCCTAGAATCCAACACGGTCCTCCTCTGTAGGCCCGCTCGACTCCAACCTCCGTCTCCTCAGAGAGATGTACAACCATACCATCTCCAATCTCGCCACCAACAGAGACGTATTCCCTAGGCTATAGGACGCTGATCTCAGAAGCCTGACAGTGGGAGAAGCCTCAATCCTTCACGTAATCATGACCGCACTCGAAGGAATAGCAGCCCTCCACGCCAGGATCGGTTCCTTAGAAAACAAAATTACAACACCTGCACAACAAGCCCAATCCACCGCGGGCCCCTCCCTAGCCTCTATTCAAGCCACAGTAGCTGATCTCTCATCCAGAGTCGCAGCCTCTCTCTCAGCAAATCCTACAGCTGCGGTCCATCAACCCCAACCAGCAAAACAGCTGAAACAGGCCAGAAGAAACCCGCCTGCCCCTGCCATCCCGACAGCCAGCCCGATGACTGACTTCGACTCCGACATCCCCCGCTACGACACAGCCACAGAGAAGTGGCATGGTGATCCCAACGCCTACGTGGTCAAGCACCCGCGATCCTGGGAAGCCCAGGCCTTTCGCGAGGGGAAGTACAGCGCCTACTTGTTCACCCCTGGCCACCTAGAGCCGTCACTCAATAAGGCTCTTAGTAAAGCCAAATCCAAACTGTCAACCTATGCCCAGGCGGCCACCCCGCAAGGGCAATCTGATGGAAGGAAGTCCAAAAAATCAAAGAGTGGAGACAAGGCCTCTGCCTCTGCAGCCCAAGTCGCAGTGTCGATGGGTGCGGGCCCCGCAGTTAGAGGGCCACCCCCCCTTCCAGCGGCAGACAGAAGGTTCTTCTCACCCCGAGAGACTCCCCTCCCTCACCAGGACGCACTTAGGATAGTCGCAACAGCCCCAGACATAGCAGCCCAAGTACTAAAGGAAGCGAACTGCCCCCACCCTCTATGCTTCAGTGCCTCCGTCAACGCCCGAGGTGCCCTCACTCTTACAACCCGCTCCCTACAGACTCCTGCTACCGCCTACTCCCCCTACTATGATGCCCTCGCCGCAAGGTTCAACAAGGCATTCCCAGTTGGAGAGAACCCGTTCAGGCCATTTAGGCCAGTGCCCAATGTAGTCCAACTAGCCATTCATGGCCTACCTATCACCTTCCTCCCGCTGGACCCAGAGGAGCTTCGCTCTGTGCTGGGAAATTGTATCCTAAATGCAACAGGCGTGACGATCTTCTCCGCGAGATACCTTTAGCCGAACCTTGAAATAAGGGCCACTAAGAACTCTACTTCTATCGTTGTATCGGTTCCTCCTGCTGATGTTGTGAAGATAGGAAGGACCATTTACCTCTACTCCAAGCCCTGCAAAGTGGATGTCTGCCACTCCAAAAGCCGCTACATGCAGTGCCGGAAGTGCTGGAAATTTGGACATCCCTCTCCTATGTGCAAGGAGAGCAGCACAGTCTGCCCACTCTGCTCTGGTTCCCACCCCCACTCAGCCCATTGATGCACCAACCCTACATGCCACAAAGATGGACACCTGAAGGCTGTAGCTGCCTGCTGCCTCACTTCACCCTTGAAATGCCCCAATTGCGCAGGGGATTACTCTGCAACCAATAACGACTACCCCTCCCGACCCAAGCCAGTGGCCAGGGACGACCTGCCACCAGCCCGGGAGGAAGAAGGGATGGATACCGGCGAGGATAACTCAAGACCCGCCACTCCTAAAGGGAAAGGTAAATAGACTGACACCAGCGTTGAGGAGACCCCACGCCAATCAACCTCCCGCACCCTCCCAATGAGCCTGTTCAAGGCCCCAATACTCAAACGAGTTAGCCCCCCCCCATGGGCTGATGCGTTCTCTTCTGAAGACCCCATTACAGGTGCGTAAAGGTGGAGGACTTTACCTGCACCTCGCCCATAGGGCCACCTCCCCCACCCTCTCTTAAGCAACTTTTCTTTGTTCAACATAACTGCCTGGGAAGCTGGGATGTGTTTCTCTCATTGTTTAATAGATTTCAGTCCCTGAAAGCCCCCCTACAGATAATACTGTTGCAGGACCCCCCGGGGTACCGCAACAGGCTCCCCACTTTTGCATCATTTAAATCATTTGCTCCACCATTTAAACAAGGGACACCCCCCAAAGTGGCTACCTACGTCTATGTGGATTTTTTTGAATGTGTTTGCTGTACTTCCTATGTTTTTTAACAGACCTGATTTTATGGCCATTGATGTTTATTCTCCCCTAGGACTTTTTGACTCCAACTACTCACAATTTAGGGCATACAACCTGTACTCAACGGTTGGCACCTCCTCTGGAAACAGAATGGTCAATCCAGCTACATGCTTTCCCCTACATCCCTTCCCCACTCTTGTGGCGGAGGACTTCAACATCCATCATCCACAATCTGATCCCCTCAGGACCATTTCTTCGAACGAGTTTTCAATGTCCAGCCCTTACTTTGAACAAGCACATGATAGCGGCTTCGAACTCGGCAACACCCCTGGAGCATACACCAGATTTCCATTTGACCACAACACTAGGCCTGGGGTTATTGACCTGGTCTTCATTAACTCACCCCTCATTTGCTTCCTACAATCTTGGTCAACCCGCCTACCGGCAACAGGCTCTGATCACCTTCCTATCTCAATCATGTTCATGGCACCTCTACTTAGACCGCCACCTCCGACCACATACTGGGACAAGACAGACTGGACAATCGCTGCGGAAAAATTGAAAGGACTGTCAGTTCCACCACTCCGTCCCAACCCTACCGACCTTGATCTAGACAACTGGCTAGAGAGACACATTCTAACACTCACCACACTGATCAAAGCCTGCACCCCAACCAAAAGAGTCTCCATTCACTTGAAGTCCTGGTGGGACATGACAATCACCCGCCTGAGACAAGCACACCACCGAGCCTCGAGGGAACATAGGAAAGACCCCACAGAACAATCCTTAGAAGAACTAGGATCCCACCGCAACCGGTACTTCAAGGCAATTAAGAAGGCCAAAGCCAAATACTGGAAAGAGTTCCTGGCCCGAGTGACGCCACAGTCAGTCTGGAAAGCCAAGAAGGCGGCCATGGGAAGAGATGAAGACAGATTCCCTGACCTGCCGGGTGCAAACTCCTCTATCAAAATCAATGAAGCTCTGCTAGACCACTTCTTCCCACCAAAACCGCCAACGCAATCGGTGGCCTACCTGCGATTCGACCCCGCACACCCACTACTAGCCTCCGAAGAGATCTCATCTGCCCTTGGCAGATCCTTGAATACCTCAGCCACAGGCCCAGACCAAATCCCGTACGGGGTCTAGAAGAAAGTCCACACCATCAACTCAAACATACTCACATCTCTTCTTGCGCCCCTTTTGGCATACGGGCACCACCCGAAGTGCCTCAAGATGTCCAACGGAGTAGTCCTACCCAAACCAGGAAAATCAGATTGCTCCACCCAGGCCTCGTTCCGAATTATTGTTCTACTTGAAACCTTCTCGAAGATACTGGAAAGGATAGTAGCAACCCGCCTCTCTCTCATCGCCCGCGAATCGGGGCTCCTGAATCCTAATCAGTGTGGCTCACTCGCCGGGCTTTCAACCTTTGACGCCATGGCTGCCATCACCCAAGAGGTTAGGGCACGGCAAAACTCCTCCTGCAAAGCCTCCTCCCTGTTTTTGGACATAAAGAGAGGATTCGATAATGTTTCCTCTAGCCTTCTTACAGCTAAACTCAGAGCCAAAGGTACTCTCAAATACCTGGTAGCCTGGGTTCGTTCTTTTCTTACAGATCGTTCATGTCGTTTGTTGTTTCAAGGAGCCCCTGGAGTTATTTCTCCCGTTCAGATGGCGACTCCTCAAGGGTCACCTGTTTCTCCTTTGTTATTTGTGATTTATGTTTCTGAATCGCATGTTTCCATATCCCGAGGGGTGATTTTTTCCTACATTGATGATTTTTCAATTATGGTTTCCACTGCTTCTTATAGGGGGAATATTAGGTATCTTCAATATTGTTTTTCTTTGCTTCAGAGCAGGGCAGCACGGATTGGAGTTTCCTTTTGAGTCCCCAAGACGGAACTGATACACTGGAGGACGCCTAAGGACAGATCTCCAATCTCTAACCAACCGGTAGTGCTAAACGGCTCCCTTTTTCCACCCTCCTCTTCTCTAAGATGGCTGGGGTACTGGTTCACCCCCACCTTGGAAACAACCACCCGCTTCACCAAACGACTCACAATGGCCGCTGGGGCTTTTTCTGCTATCAGAAGGCTTGCACCTCCTGGGATTGGAATGCCCCCTCATATGTGCCGAAGGCTCGCTATGGGCCTCATCCTTCCTATCGTCACGTAGGGAGCTGACCTCCTAATACCAACACTCGCCACCACGGACAGGATGTCGGTCCTGTGGAACAAAGTCATGAGATGGGTTACGAACTGCTTCAGCTCAACCCCAACGACTATTCTGGCCATTGAGGCATGCCTCCCTCCCCTAGATCTGTTGATCTCCCACCGCAGAAGGATGTCGGCGCTTCACTTAGCCTGCTCCTCCCCTGCCTACAACCCAGCATCAGCTAGGCTCCCCCCAGACTTCCCCTCTTACACCTCCCCCCCAGACAGATCCGTACACAGGAAGCTGCTCAAGGGGAGAACCCAGAACTACATCCCACTGGGCTGGCACCAATACAAAGCTGCACAACCCATTAGGAGGCACCTATCCATTGACTCGCTAGTGCACCTCCTGCTGCAGGCCATGAGACAAACCACAATGTTCTCACCTGCCTACCCGGCCTTGGAACCGGGGCTGGCTCCGCTTCCTCCCACTCCATCGAACTACAAAGCTCTTAAGGCCTCACTGCGGAGCAGACTCCTGGAAGACTGGACACACCAGACCCCACCCCCACGCTACTACCCATACAAGGCCACGCTAAAGCCACACGCCTTTATGGGTCTCGACCGCTTTACAGCGGGACGCATACACCAAGGCAGGGCAGGCAAAAGCTACATGGGTGCGCACCACTCCTGAGAAGACCCCGAGTCCTCCTCCCTATGCACCTTTTGTGAGGAGGACGAGGAGATATTCACACACGCAATACTTCAATGCTCAGCTAAGGCTGATAAGAGGACGCTCTACCTCCATGGAGTTTCTGACATTGGCCAAGGCTCACTAATTTGGTACTCAATTCCTGCCATCATTGACCTAGCCAACTACATCCGAACTACTAGTACCAGATTCCCACCACCCATGCCGCCGATTAGGCCGCTCTCACCCCCTCAGAAGGACCTACCTCCCCCCACTGCCCTGCTTTGAGTTCCACACTGTTGTTGATGAATTTTTATGTTTTTTTACGTTGAAAGTTTGTTGATTTTTCTTTACTAGTTTGAGTAGTCACCATTTGAGGTACTTGCGACGGATTTGTCGCTTTTTGGAGATTTGAGCCCATGGTTTCTTTTGTTTGTTTGTTTGGAATCAAGGTTTTCTTTTCGCCATAGCTTACGCTGCATGCACGTTCTTGTACCTAACAAGCAATATATGATNATCAAGGTTTTCTTTTCGCCATAGCTTACGCTGCATGCACGTTCTTGTACCTAACAAGCAATATATGATTAAAAAAAAAAAGAAAAAAAAAAAAAAAAGAGAGCAAAAGATATAACTGTCTCGACAATTGGTGAACCTGTAATATCAACCAGAGCATCAGTATTGTGGAATGTCTGGCTGCCCATTATGGTGAAAAAATGTAAGATGGTATAAGGGACAGATACCTAATGACCATCTGATACAAGTGTAAACTTAGAAGAATAGCAGCAGTAGTAGTCAACACTCTAGAGACTGGTAGTAACAGGAAAAACATAATGGCATATCAAGATGCATAGCCAATGAGCATAACGTGCAGTGCTGCTTGGGAGAGGGGTGAATATACTGCAACCGTCAGGACCTGGAGAGGGCGATAAGTGAAGATTGATATATGAGCAGAAAATGGACCAGTGGGAGGTATACCGGGTGTAATTCAGATGTCAAAGTATGTGGATGACATGCAGGACATGGTCCAGATATCAGTGTATACCCAGGTCATGCAGGATATATAGGACATGTTGGTCATGGCGGGACAGGTCCTGACATATAGGATGTAGAGGACACAAGGGTTAAGCGACCGGCATCAGAACACCAGGCATGTGTATCAGACGTAGGATGATTTTTTACTGATAGGTATTCTACTACCCCCCTACTACTACCATGTGGCTATCATCTAGTGTCACTCCCATTCCTCTCCTTCAGCTTGAGACTTTATACTCTTCTGGCTGGTACTTTACTACCACCTCTGCATACTGAGCTAGTACTCTACTATCTTTTTCCTCCATTGGCTGACACACTGCTGTCCTCAAGCTGGCATCTTACTGCCTTCTACCTCCTCCCTGACTGGTATTCTACTGCTGTCATTCTGAATTCCAGAATGGCTGTGGGTTCCAAGTTCCCCTGCCCTATATAGGCATCTATATCAGAGATTACTTACCTCCTCCAACCTTTTGTCTTTACTCCCATAACAACTATGACGTAAGTGCCCCACCTCTGGCCATACTATAGAGGATTGGCTGGGTTCAAAGTGTTGTGCCTTTAGGTATCTGTTGGTTAAAGGAGTATATTTCACTTATTTGTATTGCTTTCATTCATTGTCAGACTTGTTGAAGATATTTCAGGATGATTTTGTAGATGTTAGTCTAGGTCTGAGAGGATCAAGATACTGCTTCTAAGGGGCGGTTTTTCTACCCGCATGGGTTTTCAGTGCAGGTGCCAGGACATAGCTGAGGGTAGCAGTTTTTGCAGTCTCATAGCGCGAGATCCATAAGTCTTCTTTGTATCGCTTAAATCAAATAAAAAATTAATAAAAAAATAAAAAATAAAAAATAAAAATAAAAAATAAAAAATAAAAAATAAAAAATAAAAAATAAAAAATAAAAAATAAAAAATAAAAAATAAAAAAGTAAAAAATAAAAAATAAAAAAGTAAAAAATAAAAAATAAAAAATAAAAAATAAAAAATAAAAAATAAAAAATAAAAAATAAAAAATAAAAAATAAAAAATAAAAAATAAAAAATAAAATATAAAATATAAAATATAGTACAAGAATATGCATGCAATGTTTGCTATGGCAAAAAGAAAACTATAACTCCAAAAACATCCTCATCCTATCAGGTCAAAGTAGTCTATTCCAAGCTGCTCTGATATCAAGCTGACTGTACACCTCATTCTCTGAAAGCCTATCCCTACCGCACTAGTGAACTTTGAAAGTAAAAGAAGCTAAACAAAAAACAAGCAGGAAATATCTGGAAAAGCACTTCGGGAAATCTCAGCCTGAAGGTACAAAAGAAACAATTTATATCCCTATGTACTATCCAAAGCAATGACTAGCCAGAAAGTTTCCCCAGAATTGATAACAATACCTCTCCTATGCTGGAAATCTGGTTGGAAAGTAGACAGCAATGGCCCTGCGCTGGAAGAAAGTATGGAAGACCAGTCTGAACATTACCTATCCTAAGCTGAAGAGTGGTAGCTGTTAGGCAGACACCAAACGCTAGTATAATAGGAGGACATAAGACAAATATTTGATCGGAGAATCTGTCGAAGAAGACTCATCTTGATAAAATAGGTCAGGTAAAGATTTAAAGTGTAAAACAAACTTATATTGATATGATCTCTTCTCCGTTGCTTGTTGATATCTGTAAAGCTGGGGAGGAGCTTCGATATTTATATCCCGCATCTGCGTATTTGCGGACTACTTCTAACTACTATGCTCCCCAAGTACCACTTTGGTTTTAATACGTAAACATCTCGAATCTTTGTAAGTGTGAGCAATGTTTGACCCGGAATCTTCTCACACTCCTTTACGGTTCTGGAATTGTATTTCTCCATTGAGATGACTGCACTATTTGTTATACCAAACAGCGGTCTTCAACCTAGTTGTCCGTATAGACAATTACACAACCCTAGCCTTGCCGACTTTCATTCCGGTAGTCTCTTCGGTCATGAAGTGATCAGGTTCATGTTGGGCCACCTAGTGCCAATCGCAAGTCCAAGCCCGATATGTCAAGGCCTTTAGGGTCTTTAGCTTATCTAGGTCTTCCTGTCTGAGCATGCTTCCCCTTAGTCTACCTGCCTCCATAGAGCGGTCCTATTTCTAGGACCAACCAACCTACAGCTGATCTCAGAAGAGTATGCGTGAATTTGGTATGTCCTCAACAGCCTCCACTATAGGGACATCCTCTTGGAGTATTTCACTGACAACATACCATCACATTTGGTCCATAATTCGGAAGCCTAACTTTGAAGCCTATTACCTCCATGTGCCTCCTACAAATTCCTTCCGTTCCACTTCCCAGATGTCGCCAGAAGTCTCCTACCATATATCCTGTGAACAGCCTGCAGTCAAATGGATGGAGACAATATATATGGTATTATGAAGTAGGCTTCATTGAGGTGTCATTTTAGTTATAGGATGCAACTCTCGAAATTGCGCTAATGATGTGCGGGCCCCATGAGGAAGCTAGAAGGGGGTGTTGGCTTTGATAAATCGAAATTCTGTATACAGTTACCCTACCACGAGGTCTGTTCACTTTTGTCTCAGATTTCCGTATGCCTAACAGTAGCAGTAATATGCAAGCTGAAGTGGGAGGTTGCCAGCACAGTGCTGGCTGGAGTAGTAAGGTGCAGTAAGGTGCCAGCTGGATGGTAGTAGTAAGGTAGCAACTGAAGCGAGGTATTGGCCTATGCATCAGCAGAAGTTGATAGAAAGTAGAGAGATGCAACATGTAGGGCAGAGTTAGGAGTAGGGTACCAGCCAATCGCTGCTATGGGAAGTATAGGGGAATGTTACAATTCCTATCCGGTATCAGTTCTCAGCAATGGGTAGACGATACTTCTCTTCTCTTCTCTCTTGACGATAGTTCCTAAACCTATATCTATATTAGGCATATGGAAATCCGAGACAAGAACTGTGCACAGACCCACGGTAGGGTAACTGCGCGCAGACCCTTGATTTTCTGAAATGCCAATACCACCCTCCGGTACACTTATGGTGCCCGCATGTCATTAGTGAGATTTCGAGAGTTATGTCTCATAAGTAAACTGTCACATCAAGGAAGCCCACTTAATAACACCATATACGTCGTGGCCGCCTGTCCAACCCCATGCTATTCACAATGTTTACGAGGGGGGATCTGTGATAACATCTGGGAAGTGGAATGGAAGAAGTCCGTCAGAGGCGGATTAAGATAGTAGGCTGCAAAGCTAGGCTTCCTAAACTATGAGCCTAAGGTGACGGGACATTTTTAGCGAAATACTCCAAGAAGATGTCCTAGTAGCAGAAGCTATTAAGGACATACTAAATCTACCCATACCCCTCTGAGAAGGGCTATAAGTTGGTTGGTACTAGAAATAGGACCCATCTATCGAGGCCATCGGACCAAGGTGAAGCACATTCAGAATGGAAGATCTAGATAGGTTGGAGAGCCTTAAGATGTTGACATATCGGGATCGGACTTGCGATTGGCACTAGGTGGCCCGGCATGAACTTAATCAGTTCATGACTATAGAGACTACTGGAACGATAGTCAACTGGACTAAAGTAATATAATAGTCTATGCGGACAACTAAGTTTGAAGCTGCTGTTCAGTATAACAAATAGCACAGTCATCTCATCAGGGGAATACTATTGCGTAACCACGAAACGGTGTGATAAGTTTTAGGGTCAAATGGTATTGGCACTTATAAGATACAGGACATTTGCGTATTAAAACCAGAGTGGTACTTTAGAGGCATAGTAGTTAGAAGTAGTCCACAAACCCCTAGATGCAAGATATACATATTGAAGTACCTCCCGAGGTTTAAAGACATCATAAAGCAACGGAGAAGAGATCTTATCAATATAAAATTGTTTTATACTTTAAATCTTTACTTTACCTATTTATTGAGATGAGCCTTCTTGACAGATTTTCCTATTAAAGATTTGGCCTACCTCGCAAAAAATTATACTAGAGTTTGTTGTCCACCTGACATTCTCCGATAAGGTAGGAGAGACTCTCGTATCTCTAGTCTTTTTCGCCTATTATGCTCTTTCTTCAACTCTACTCACATAGTCGAGTTCTCATCTTATATAGGTAAATCATAAGGAGTGTGAAGGTTTATATTCATATAAGCTTAAAGTAATAAGTAGGAATATAACTTAGAATAAAGTTTGAAGAGCTCATCTCCTGGGTTTTTTTTTAATTTCTTTTTTATCTTCAATTTTATTCTGTGTGTAAGGTACACCGTCCACATAGAGTACTAGCTATGGTGGACACATAAACATCCCCCCCTACTCCAGCCCAAAGCAGCCAGAAGAAAAACTGTGAATGAAGCCCGAACAGGAACGCTCACTGGCAGACAGGAGCGAAACTCCTGGAACATGACACCCCCCGAACAAACCTCGCACAGTCCAAAAAGCTCCCCCAACCCATAACTTGTAGTATACACAAACAGGAAAAACTATAAAAGAAAGCCACCCAAGTCCATTAAAACAAAAGAAACCCCTGACCCCAACAGTAACCCAAACCTGCAGCGAGAACCCCCTCTGACAACCTTAACTTGAATTATACAGCCGAAGCCCTAGGCCACCTACAACAATGAACATCTACGGCTAAAGGGTAATACCCAGCAAAGGTGGTGAGAGACCGAAGGGAAAAGCCCAAGCAGAAGGAAAGAGGACCTGCGGCAAGGCACAGAGACCAATGTAATCCGGACCAAGAAGCCCGACGGAGATACCGCGATGGTGCCGAGGTAAGGTGGTGTAGCGGTAGGGTGCAAGCTGACTGAGGGTGTACCAGTAGGGTGTAAGCCGATCCATCCGTCAGGTCAGGAAGGAAACCGAATGCGACTATGTCAACTCTTTGAAATTGTGTTCGCGTCTTTCTAGGTGGTCCCCTGAGGCAGAAGGCAAGTGATCTTACCACATCTCTCACATAGTCCATCGTTCTCCAAGAGATAGCATTACTTTTTGGATAGGATACCACCGCTTAAGCCAACCGTGGTAAGGAGCGAGATCAACCAAAGGGCCTGTTGAGGAGTTCTCGCATACCGCAAACAGTGTTTCCAGCCCTCTGAAGCATAGGAAGTGAGCTGTCGCTGACTGTGTGGAGGGGCCTTGCTAAGTGAGGTGAGGGGCAGGAACGGGTAGTGTGAAAGGGATACCAAAACCCAGAGGGAAGAAAGCCTCGACAGGTGAAAAAGCAGAGGAGGACAGTGAGAGGAGGTTGATGGCCATCACTCCTAGGCCGAAGCCATCATGGGAGGAGAGGGAGGGGTGGATGGTTTGCGAGATCCCAAGCGTTAAGGGTTGATTTCAAGTACAAGGAAAATAGAGGAGACAGAATATGAGCTCATCTCCGGGATTTTTTTTTTTCTTTTTTTTCCTTTTTTTATCTTCAATTTTATTCTGTGTTTTAAGGTACACCGTCTGTATGCAGCGCTAGCTATGACCGACGCAAGAAACCTCCACCCCTACTCCAGCCCGAAACAGCCAGAAGAAAAACCGTCACGAAGTCCATCAACATCGGAAACCAGGTGCCCGGCCCGAGAGCCCCACGACTTAAACGCGGAAGGGTCTCGCCTAGAGCCGCCAACTCCAACACCCCACGGAGTCGAAAAAACTCCCCCGCCCCACGACTTGTAGTAGACACAAACGGTAAAGACTGTAAAAAGAAAGCGACCCAAGCCCATCAGAACCAAAAAGAAACCCCAGTACCCAACAGCGTCTTAACAAAAAGAAAAGTACCCGCGGCATTGCTGGGAGAATCAGTGACTTCAAGACCGGGAGGCCCAGAGGGGACACCCAAACGGCGTCGAGGTAAAGTACAGTAGCAGTAGGGTGCAAGCCGAGCGAGGGTGTGAAGCAGTAGGGTGCCAGCCGATCCGACCGTCGGGGCAGGAAGGAAACCGAACGCGACCGTGTCAACTCTCGGTAATCGTGTTCGTGTCTTTCTAGGCGGTCCCCAGAAACAGAAGGCAAGCGTTTTACCGTGTCTCTCATGTAGTCCCTTGTTCTACGAGAGATAGCGTCACTTAGTGGATGGGATACCACCTCTTTAGCCGTCCGTGGTGAGAAGCGAGATCGACCCTGAGGCCTGTTGGAGAGTTCTCGCGTACCGCAAACCGTGTTCCCAGCCGTCCGAAGCATGGGAAGCGAGGGGTCGCCCACCGTGTGGAGGAGCCTCGCTAAGCGAGGAGGGGGGCGAGAACGGGCAGCAGAAAACCAGTACCGGAACTCAGGGGAGAAAAGGCCTCGACGCGCAAAAGAGCAGAAGAGGACAGTGAGGGGGGGAAGGAGGTGGCCGTCACTCCTAGGCCAAAGCCATCATGGGAGGAGAGGGGGGGTGGATGATGGTTCGTGAAGATCAAGCCCGGAGGGTTGATTTCAATCGCCGGGTGTGTAGAGGAGACGGAGGATGAGCTCATCTCCTGGATCCTAGTGACCCCTTATATAGTTACTCTTCATGCTCATGTGACTCACCCCTTGAGCCACGCACCTCATATGACTTACAACTAGGAGTCAGGTAAAATCCTTTCTCAACAAGTCATATGACCAAAGTGGTCATATGCACGAAACTCATTACCACTAATTGAGGTCATGTGCAAAACATAACATATCATCATAACCAATCATATGACCAAAGTGGTCATATGCGCGAAACCCATGACCTCTAAATAAACTCATCTGTGAAATATAACATACCTATGACTCATAACCATGAGTTATGTGAAATCCCTTTCCTAGCTATGCCACGTCTGTGGTATTAGTTCTTCTCTCCCTAAGCTTCAGTCCCTTCGAGCTTAGAATTCTCTATCATAGATACAGTCCACAAATCTCTGGAGGCATTTGTAGTGGTCACATGCCTCACAGCTGTGTCCATGCACCTCGTCGATGATGGCTCTTTGTTTAAACTGTTCTTTCCGCAGGTTCTCTTCGGCCTGTGAAAGTCTGTCATTGTAGGAGGTCCAAACTATCTCCATCCCTCTTCTCGCTTCATCGATCATTGGCTTGTATTTTCCTTTCTCTTCCTTCAACCGTACAATTGTCTCTCTCTGTTGTTTTGTTTCCTTCTCTAGCGGATCCCTTGATCACCACAGTTTTCCTCATTGTTTGGTATTGTTAGGTACATGGAAATCCGAGACATATGCACAGACCCACGGTAGGGTAACTGTGCACAGACTCTCGATTTACCGGAGCCAACACCCCCCTCCGGCCCCGTTATGGGGCCCGCACGTCATTAGCGAGATTTCGAGGATTGCGTCCCATAGCTAAAATGTCACATCAATGAAGCCCACTATATAACACCATATACGTCTCCGCCGTACGTCTGACTGCATGCTGTTCGCAGGTTATAAGGGAGGGGACCTTTGGCGACATCGCGGAAGTGGAACGGAGGAATCCTGTCACAGGCGCATTGAGTTAATGGGCTTGAAAGTTAGGCTTCCAAACTATGGGCCGCAGGTGACAGGACGTTTTCGGCGAAATACTCTAAGAGGATATCCTAGTAGTGGAAGCTACTAAAGGTATACCGAATCCACCAATATCCTTCTGAGATCAGCTGTAGGTTGGTTAGTCCTAGTAATAGGACCCCTCTACGGAGGCCGGCGGACCAAGGGGAAGCATGCTCAGAAAGGAAGACCTAGATAAGTCGGAGACCCTTAGGACGTTGACACGTCGGGCTTGGACTTGCGATTGGCACTAGGTGGACCAGCATGAACTTGATCACTTCATGACCAAAGAGACTACTGGAACGATAGTCAACATGACTAAAGTAATATAATAGTCTATGCGGACATCTAAGTTAGAGACCACTATTTGGAATTACAAATAGTGCAGTCATCTCAACGGAGGAATACTATTCCGTGTCTGCAAAAGGATGTGGTAAGTTTCAGGGTCAAACGGTGCTCGCACTTATAAGATTCTGGATGTTTGCGCATTAAAGCCAGAGTGGTACTTCGGAAGCATAGTAGTTAGAAGTAGTCCGCGAACACTCCGACGCGGGATATAAATCTTGAAGTGCCTCCCGAGCTTTACAGACATCATCAAGCAACGGAGAAGACATCTTATCAATATAAAATTGTTTACTTTATAAATATTTACTTTATCTTTGCTTTATTGAGACAAGCCTTCCTCGACAGATTCTCCGAACAGAGATTTTGGCCTACGTCACTCAGTTATATTAGAGATAGGCGTCCGCCTAACAGGTGTAGTTCCTTCTTGGACACAAAGGTTTTTGTATCGCCCCCCTCCTCAGGTTCTGTTTTCGGAACCTCTGTGCTTTGGGCTACCTAGTCTACTTCCTATTTCTGTCTTTTTTGGTAGGCATAGAATCTGCATATGCAGTTCTGCTATAATATTTGGTAGTGTGCAGGGCCAGTAAGCTGATACTAGAATTGTGTTACGCATTCAGACTCGACCGGAATGGTTGGTGGTGACCTTTGTGTCGCCAACTTCATGCTCGGGAAGAAGTTACTTTTCTATTCTCCATCTAGGTGCACCGTACACCTTTCGTCTGTACATGTCGTCCAGTGATAAATGGCATTGTTTCCCTCATTGTCATTGACCACCTTTGCCTACCAAGCCTCTATAGTCTGTTCTTCTTCTTCCTTCTTGATTCTGTCTTCTGCTTCTGCTACAGTCCACTTGGCTATGTTGGGTGGGGAGCTCGTAGGACAACCCATGATTATAAAGCCTTCCAGAGCGTCTTCAATAATCGGTTGATGGCTTTTGTGGGTATCATAGGTAGAAGAGGTTGAAGGCATCTTCAGCGTTGGTAAGGTTGGTAGCTAGGTACCACTCTTGATCGTGTTTGGCTCAATAACCAGTCTACTTCCCTCAGTATTGAAGGTTACCATAGTGTAAGCAGGAGTCAATTATTTCGTCAAGTTCGTAATTGTGTTCTCTGTTTAACTCAATAGGCGGAGTAGGTGTACTCGCCTGTGAGGGAGGCTTGTTGTCTTGATATAGTTTCAAAAGTGAGAAGTGGAATGTGTTGTGTATCTTCATGGACGTGGGTATGTTGAGTTTATATGCTTGCTTTCCTATCTTTTCCAGTATCTTGAATGGTCTCATTTTCTTGTAATCTAATTTCTTGGATAGTCTTATCATCCATATATTCCTTGGTAGTAGCCATACCTTATCTCCTAGTTGTAGGTATCGATTGGGTTTTTTGTACTGATCATCACTTTCTTTCTGTCGCAATTGTGCTGCTGTCATTTCCACCCACCGGGTGTTATGTAATTGACTCATATCTTCTTTCTCCATTATTAGTCCTTTGGTGGTATGACCTATGGCCTGATATTCTGGATCCAGACCATAGTTTGCATAGAAGAGTATTGTCTTAATCATTTCTTGTTTTCCGTTATTTTATACAAACTCTGCTATTAGCAGTAACTCATCCCAGTCATCCTGCTGATAGTTTATATATACCCATAGATATTGTGTCAGTATACTGTTCGTCCATTCGGTCTGTCCATTTGTTTACAGCTGGAAGGCTGTAGATAGCTTCCTTTTGATTCCAAGTTCTTCTGTTATTTCTTTCCATATTCCCAATGTGAATATAGATCTTCGATTGGTGATTATATCTTTTGGTAATCTGTGTACCTGAAATATTTCTTTTATGAACATTGTTGTGAACTGCCGTGCCATCATATCTATTCGCACTAGTATGAAATGGCTCATTTTGGTCCCGCAATTCACCACGACTAGGATCGAGTCGAATCTGTGTGCCTTAGGTGTATCTGTTATGAAATCCATGGATATGAATGCCCCTGGCTTTCCAGGTACCTTGTTGGGTTTCAATAACCCATATAGTTCGTGTCGTACGACTTTCATCCTTTGGTATATGTCGCAACTCTTGACATAACCCTGGACTGATTCTCTCAGTTCTGGCCATTAGTATTTTTGTGTGATCAGTTCCCTTGTTTTAACCATTCCTCCATGTCCTACTGGCCCATCGTCGTGGTGTCATTTGATAAGGTTTGTTCATATCTTCTTATCATCCAGAATCCATATCTTTCCATCATACCAAATATAGTGGTCCCTCCATTCGCATAATTCTAAGGCCACCCCTTTCTTCCCCTTGTCTCCTTTCCTTAGGCTTTCCCTTATCTTATGAAATTCCTTTTCCTCTTCTAACACAGTCCTTAATTCTTCATCGTTTTCGTCTTCTATCTCTGTTGTCTCCAGAGCCTCATAGTATTCTTTTGGGAGCAGTATCCCATTCTTCTGGTTGATCCTTTCATCCTCTTTGCCTTGTTGTTTGTTGCTTGCGATCCTCATTAAGGTGTCCAGTTTTTTTCTTTCATTTTCCGGTTAGTATTCAATTTTGAAGTTGCATTTGCTCTAGCTCTCTATCTATTATATTTATCTGTCGTTAAGCTCCTTTATGGTCATGAACAGGACCAGGTTCTTATAGTCTGTCAAGACTCTGACTTGGTGATCATTGTTCTATATGTATCTCCTTAATTCTTTGAGCACTTGAACTATCGTTAACAGTTCTTTATTTGCGACATCATAGTTGCATTCCGCCAGTGTGATCATTATTGACCAATATCATGCTGGGCACTATTTTCCATCCTCGCAATCCTGAGATAGGATCCTCAAACAGACGTATTTGAATGCGTCTGTTTTAATTATCGTTTCCTTTCAGGGTCAAAGTGCACCAATATTGATGCCGTTGTAAGTTTGGTTCGTATGTCGTCATATGCTTTTTGCTTCCTTTCTCTCCATTCCCATTTGACATCTTTTTTTGTCAGGTTATATAGGAGTTTTCCCATTCTGCTCAACTCCTCAATAAACCTTCAGTAGAAGTTGCGAAATCCCATGAAAGATAGGATGTCCGTTTTGTTATTCAACTTTGCCCAGTCCCATATGGCTGCTGTCTTGATCAGGTCTACTTGAACTCCTTTTCCGTTAATGATGAATCCCAGGTATTCCGCCTCTATTTTGTGGAATTCACATTTAAATAGTTTGATCTTCATCCCCGATTTCCAAATCTCTTCTATAACATTGCTAACATCTCATCGGTATTGCTCTATGTTTTCTGAGTATATGAGAATCTTGTCTAAATAGACAATGCAGCATATATCCTAGCATTTATTCAATACTTGATTGATCCATCATTGGAATGATACCAGTACATTAATCAGGCCACAAGGCATAACCTGGTACTTGTATATCCCGTATCTTGTCGCGAAGGTCGTATTCCACTCGTCTCTTTCCTTTATTCTGATGTTGTAATAGGCACCCTTTATATTCAGCTTGGTAAAGTATTTTGCCGTCCTGAGCCAGTCCAGTGCTTCTCCTATCAGTAGTAGCAGATATTGGTCTTTCTTCATTACCCAGTTGAGAGCTCGGTAGTTCACGCATAGCCTCATTTTTCCATCTTTCTTTTTGACAAACAGGATAGATGATCCTGCTGATGCAAACGAGTGTCATATCCATCTTCTCTTCACATTTTGTTGGATGTATCCTCGTAGTTCATCCAATTCCTTTCCCCCTAGTAGATAGAGGTATTGGTATAGAATCGCCTTCTTTGCTTTCATTTTCTCCTCTTCTTCGATGTGGATCTGGTGGTCCACTCCAGGCCTTCTTGGTGGTTATCTGTTAACCTCCTTTGCCTGAAATAGGTCCATAAATTGCTGGTACTCCAGCGGTAATATGTCGTACCACTCCTTCTCCCTCTGCTATTGTTTTTGTCGTATTGCTAGCTTGGTGCTGATATTGATCCATGCCAGTTCCTGTTTTTCATCTCTTAGATTCCACTTGAGAATTCCGGTGAGGTCTCTTCTCTTGTAATATCTGCCGAAAGTGTGTGCAGATATTTCTTGAATCTGTGCCGACTCCTCTTTCTCTGGTTTCGGATCTTCCATACTGCCAAAGTCTTTCTTTCCTCTTTTTGTCTGGTGCAGTTCTTGTACTTCCTGCATTTCGTCTTTGCTGATTTTCTCGGTAATCAGCTGCACTATCCGATCTCCTTGTCGGATTTCATTGTCGATATCTCTCAGGTTGACCCGAACAACCTTGACTTCTCCAGTATAGTCGGAGTCAATGACCCCCATATTACTAATGAGTCATGTCTTGACTGCTAGTCCGCTGCGTGGTACCATCTGTCCATAGGTACCAGGAGGTGGTCCTTGCGCTATTCCTATTGATATCATTTCTTGGCCTCTCACTTTCACCATCTTGTCTTCATTGGTATATAGGTCATGCCCCGCTACTTACTTTGAGCCATTAGTTGGAGCCAAAGCCCTGTCATACAATCTCTTGAATCTGTTCCTCTTATTTGGTTCTTCCCTCCATTGGTTGAACTGAGCTCTTAGATTCTCCTTTTGTGCTTCTCTCTCTAGTGTCATATACACCACTGATGAACTGTTGCGACATCCTGTCATGCATCGTTTGCTAGGGAATGTAATCTTGTTGTTATTCCAATTGATCATTGCATTGTATTATCTTAACCATGCCATCCCTAGGACAAGCTCATGGTTCTTCAAGTTTGTTACCTAGAAGGTCGCCTCTTTCCTATAACTGCCTATAGCTATAAGTACTTGCACTGTATGGGTTGTCGGTCTCATGGTACTGGATTTTCCGTTTACTAGATAAACTTCTCTCTTCTTCCTTGTCGGTATCAGGAGATATTTGTATTTGTCACAGATTTCCTCATCAATGAAATCCTCTGTTACCCCTGAATCGAGCATTGCATGTATCGTAGTGCCTTTCTTGCATTTATCATATAGTATTGTCTTGATCATGATATGATCTCTTTCTTCTTCCAATAGTGCTATATAGTAGTTTGCAATTGTGATGTTCTTCGATCCTTTCCCATCTGTCCGATTTCCCCTGACGGCTTTCCCCCTCCTCATTTCTGCCAAACTATCTCTTACTGAGGACTGTTTTCTTTCTCCGTTTGATCTTCCTCAGTGGTCATCTCCCTCCAACTGGTCCTTTTCTGCTGCTTGAACCAGTTGTTGTCTCAAGCGGGTATAGTCGGTCTCCTTCGATTATCCGGTCTGCTTCTGCATTCTCTGATTCCATGTCCTTTACCTCCACATCTCAGGCAGTGATTCTGATCCCTTTGCTTTTTGTATTCCTTGTTAGACAAGCCCAGGGGTTGTCTTATTTGTGCATTGTTCATTTCCACTTCTCGGTCAATAGTCGGTCTGAAGCCCTCTCTATAAGCTCTTGGTGCTGGTCTGAACGTTCCATCACAATTCCTTGAAGTGTAGGTCCTCTTCATCTTCTCGTGTTTTTCTCTCTTTAGGTTCATCAAAACTGCCAGTCTGGTTTCTTTCTGAATGGCCAACGTGGTCAATTTCTCAACTGTGTCGATCTCGGAGTTGTAGTGTTCGAATTCTTTCAGCAGCTTCTCTGACATGCCTGCATAGAGCTATTCTGATACTGTTGCGTCGTCCAGCCGTGCCTCCATTTGGTGCAGTCTGAACTCATTCCAGTAATCTGTCATCATCCTAGATCCTTGCTACAAGCTTTTCAACTTAATCCTTGCCACACCTCGGGCATCCACCTCCCCAAACTGCTTCCTTATGGCCTCCTTGAAGCCACTGCCGCTATTCTAATCCATTGGTTTAGTTTTCTCCATGTATGGTGCGAGCCACTTGCTCGCCCCTTTCCTTAAAAGACTCGAGACATAAATGATCTTCCCGTGTCGCATCCATCTTGCCATTCTACTACCCTGAAATAAATCTGCAGTTCCGCTAGGCAGCTTCTAGGATGGCTCCTGTCTCCTCACTATGTTTCCAGTTGTTTCTCCTTTGGTTGACGCTGTCCTATGGTTTGAAGGATTTACTCCATTTGCTCACAGATGAATTCTGGTGCTGCGTCCGGTGCTGGGCCCCTGCCTTTTCTTTCTGCTGGTCCAGAAGCCTCAGTTCTCTGATTCTCTTCTTCTTCCGAGCTGGATTCCTCATGAACTGACTATTTTTCTGGTATTATTGGACTGGGTGTTCATCCGAGTTGTGAGACCGTTTGTTGTAATTCATCTGCTACCTCCAGTAACTCTAATGATTGATCATCGAAAGTGTGGTCCATCTTGGTATCTTCAAAGCATCTCTATAAGTGATACTTCATAATGTTATAATCTCTATCCAGTATCAGTTCTCAGCAATGGGTAGACAATACTTCTCTTCTCCTCTTTCTTAATGATAGTTCTTAGACCTATATCTATGATAAGGTAAGAGAGACTCTCGTGTCTCCAGTCCTTATCGCCTATCATACTCTTTTTTCAACTCTACTCACATAGTAGAGTTCTTGTCTTATGTAGGTAAATCGTAAGGAGTGTGAAGGTTTATATTCGTAAAATCATGAAGTAATAAATAGGAAAATAACTTAGAACGAAGCATGAAGAGCTCATCTCCTAGGTTCTCGCTTTTTCTTTTCTTTTTTTATCATCATGTATTCGTTGTTATTTAAGGTACAAGAACTTGCATGCAGCACTAGCTATGGCATAAACAATCCCCATTCCTCCCTGTGCCCGGCCTGACCGTATCTCTAAGACTCTCTGGTATGAGCCTAATTGCACATCTTGCTCAAAAGAAAGACCTGTCCCTACCTCACAAGCAGACTCAGACAATAGGAGAAGCCTAACTATGAACAAGCAGGAAAATATAGGAAGATAACCAGCGAGAACATCTCAGAAACAAATTAAAGAAAAACTGGTACAGTAGATTCCACAACAACCTGAGCTAGATATGCACGCTGGAAGCAGAAAACCGCTGACATTATCCCGGAATACGATATGACCGAGAAAGGCAGGGCGTCGGTGGGCGACAGAAAAAGAGGGTGGAGGAGTAGGGTGCAAGCCGATCCAACCACCAGAACAGGATGGAAACTGCACACGACTGTGCCAACTCTCAGTAATCAAGTTCGTATCTTACTAGGCTGTCCCCAATGGCAGGAGGCAAGCAATATTACGGCATCTCTCATGTAGTCCATTGTTCTCTGAGAGATAGCGTCACTTAGTGGATGGAATACCACCGCTTAAGCCGACTGTGGCAAGGGGCAAGATCGACCTGTGGGCCTGCTGTGGAGTTCTTGCATAATGCAAACCATATTCCTAGCCATCTGAAGGATGGGAAACGAGCAGACGCCAACCGTGAGGAGGGGCCTCGCTAAGCGAAAAAAGTGGCGAGAACGGGCAGCGCGAGAGGCATACCGGCATCCAGAGGAAGGAAAGCCCTGACACTTAGAAAAGCAGAAGAGGGCAGTGAGAGGAGGATGGAGATAGCCGTCACTTCTAGGCCGCAGCCATCATGGGAGGAGAGTGGGGGTGGATGGTTCGTGGTGTCGAAGCGTTGAGGGTTGATTTCAAGTACGAGGAAAACAGACGAGACGGAGGATGAGCTCATCTCCTAGGTTTTTTCTTTTTTTTTTCTCTTTTTTTTTATCATCATGTATTCATTGTTTACAGTAAAAGAACTTGCATGCAGTGCTAGCTATGGCATAAACAAAACCTCAATCTCAAAACACATAAGCACAAAGGAAACAAAACTAACCAAGTTGTAAAATTATCCAAAAAGTGTCCGATAGCCAACACAAAATCCGTGAGGAACTAAAGCAAGTAAGTACAAAATTCATAACAAAAAATAAAATCAAACAAGGAACAAAAAATGCGCCCTGAAAGGAACAACTCTAACAGCGGGCGTCCCAGCTCAAGGCTTGAAGCCATAGATCGGAAGCTCAGGGCAGGGGAGAGACTACACGGATGGGGGGTACCAGGATGCGGGTGGCATGCCAGGGGGAAAGCTGGTGGCGGTAACATTAAGGTAACTGGCCAGGAAATGGAGGGCAACAGCGTCAGACCATAGTGGTCTGTCTCTGCCAACGTCTGTAAGCTCCTGGAGGTGGCGCTCACGAGGTTCTTTGTGGGACTCACAATATAGGATGGCATGAGCTAAGTCCTCTTTATCCTCCTACTCATCGCCACGGTTTTTCTCTTTTTTTTTCTTTTTTTTTCATCATCATGTATTTGTTGTTATTTAGAATACAAGAACTTGCATGCAGCGTTAGCTATAGCATAAACAATCTCCATTCCGCCCTCCACCTGGCCAGACCATATCTCCAAGACCCTCTGATATGGGCCTAACTGCACATCTTGCCTAAAAGAAAAACCCGTCCCTACCTCATAAGCGAACTCAGGGAATAGGAGAAGCCTAACTAAGGACAAGCAGGAAAACATAAGAAGGTAACCACCTGGAACATCTCCAAGGCAAACAAACGAAAAACTCACACTGTAGATCCTTCAACAATCTGAGTCAGATATATGCGCGGACAATAGAAAACCGTAGAAGTTATCTTGGAACACGATGCAACCGAGAAAAGGGGTCACCTGTAGAGGACGGCAAAGGTGGGTAGAGCAGTAGGGTGCATGCCGAGAAGAGAGTGTAGCAGTAGGGTGCATGTCAATCCAACCACCAGAACAGGGCGGAAACCGAATGCGACCGTGTCAACTCTCGGTAATCGTGTTCGTGTCTTTCTAGGCGGTCCCCAGTGGCAGAAGGCAAGTGATGTTACCGCATCTCTCATGTAGTTTCTTATTCTCAGAGAGATAGTGTCACTTAGTGGATGGAATACTACCACTTAAGCCGACCGTGGGGAATGGCAAGATCAACCTGTAGGCCTATTGAAGAGTTCTTGTGTAGAGCGAACCATGTTCCCAGCCATCGGAAGTATGGGAAGCGCGCGGTTGCCAACCGTAGGAGGAGCCTCGCTAAGGGAGAGAGGGGGTGAGAATGGGCAGCACAAGAGGCATACCAGTACCCAGAGGAGAGAAAGCCCTGATGCTTAGAATAGCAGAAGAGGGCAGTTAGATGAGGATGAAGATGGCCGTCACTCCTAGGTTAAAGCCATTATGGGAGGAGAAGGGGAGTGGATGGTTCGTGAAGTCCAAGCATTGAGGGTTGATTTCAAGCACGAGGAAAATAGAGGAGATGGAGGATGTGCTCATCTCCTAGGTTTTTTCTTTTGTTTTTCCTTTTTTTTTTTTTTTTTTTTTTTTTTTTTTTTTTTTTTTTTTTTTTTTTTT
>JACCEG010000418.1:8116-21011 GCA_014065205.1 Tuber brumale | reverse complement strand
GTATCTCCAAGACCCTCTGGTATGGGCCTAACCGCACATCTCGCCCCAAAGAAAAACCCGTCCCTACCTCGCAAGCGAACTCAGAGAATAGGAGAAGACTAACTAAGAAGAAAGCAAGAAAACATAAGAAGGTAACCGCCTGGGACATCTCAAAAAAGAACAAAGGAAAAATCGCACCAGGGTGAACCCCACAAACAACCAAGCCAGATATACGCGCTGGCAGCAGAAAACCGTAGAAGTTATCCCGGAACGCGACGTAACCGAGAAAGGGAGCCGCCTGTGGGCGACGGCGGGAGAGGGTGGAGCAGTAGGGTGCTAGCCGAGGGAGGGTGTAGCAGTAGGTTGCAAGCCGATCCAACCGCCAGAACGGGCCAGAAACCGAATGCGACCGTGTCGACTATCGGTAATCGTGTTCGTGTGTTGCTAGGCGGTCTCCAACATGAGTAGTCGCAACTTGAACCATAAGACTAGGAGGGTATGGCCAAATCTCCAAGCGAGACAGACCCCGAAGTTACTAGCCGAGGCGTTCCCCCGCGGTGAGCGTGCACACAGGGAGACAGGCGTCCACCACAGCCAACGCCAAACGGAAACGAAGAAGCGAGGTCCCCGAGGTAGGAGAGGAGCGAGGTCGACCATCAGGCCTAAAGAGTAGCCCTCGCGTACCGCAGAAACCATGTTCCCAGCCGTCTGAAGTATGGGAAGTGAGCGGTCGCCGACCGTGAGGAGGGGCCTCGCTAAGCGAGAAAAGGGGCGAGAACGGGCAGCAGAAAGGCAGTACCAGAACCCAGAGGGAGGAAAGCCTCGACGCATAAAAGGGGAGAAGAGGGCAGTAAGGAGAGGAGGGAGATGGCCATCACTCCTTGGCCGAAGCCATCGTGGGAGGAGAGGGGGGGTGGATGGTTTGTGAGTACCTAGCGTTGAGGGTTAATTTCAATTGCCGGGTGTGTAGAGGAGACGGAGGATGTGCTCATCTCCTAGGTTCTAGTGACCACTTATATAGTCACTCTTTATGCTCGCGTGACTCCCCTCTTGAGTCACGTGCCTCCAATGACTCGCAACTATGAGTCTTGTAAAATCCTTTCTCAACAAATCTTATGACCGTAGTGGTCATATGCGTGAAACTCATGACCTCTAATTGAGGTCATATGCGAAATATAATATATCATCATAACCAATCATATGACCAAACTGGTCATATGCGCAAAACCCATGACCTCTAAATAAAGTCCTGTGCGAAACATAACATACCTGTGACTCATAACTATGAGTCTTGTGAAAACACTTTCCTAGCTACGCCACGTTCATGACAGAGAAAGGCAAACAACTGCATTGATAATATGACTATCACTATTGTATTCATGTCTTGCTAGACAGCCTCTAACAAGCCCAACACTCACTTATCTGTTTTACTATATCTCTCATGTAGCCTCTTGTTCTGTGAGAGACAGCATCACTTAGTGGATAGGATACTACCATCAGGCAATGAGTGGAAAGGAGAGTGCCAAAATCGACTATGGCCAGTTAGAAAATCCTCACACACCTCTTACAGTACTTTGTAGGGGGGATACATGAAACCATTACAATTGCCTACCACAAACCATGTTCTCAACTCTCCGTCAAGATAAAACTAAAGGTTGCCAACCATACTGATACTAAGTGCGGCAAAAGCACAAGCGAGGTGGTAAGGAGGTAAAGCATTGTAAGATGTCTATAGAAGAGTATAGATGGCCTAAAGAGGGTAGATCTCAAGAGGGAGAGCAGGAAAAAAGCCCCAAAAGACCAAAGGAATAAAGAGCGATAGCTGCTCCCCTCTCTTCTGAAGGAGGGAGCAGATACAAATAAGTACTGATAGTTTGGTGTAGTATTGAGTTTATTTCAAATAGGAAATAAATTTCAATCAGTGGAGGTGTAGCGGAGATGGAAGATGTCTTCATGGTACTACTTTTTTTTTTGTCTTTTTTTTTTTTTATATCATATATTACTTGTTAGGTAGAAGAATGTGCATGCAGCATAGGCTATGGCAAAAAGAAAACCTTAATTCCAAACAAACAAACAAAAGAAACTATTGGCTCAAATCTCCAGAAACTACAAATCCGTCGCAAGCACCTCAAACGGTGGCCTCTCAAATCAGTAAAGAAATAAACAAATTCTCCACCCATAAACACCAAGAAAATTCATCAAAAGCATGCGTAAATCAAATCAAGGCAGTAGAGGAAGGAGATCTCTAGTGAGGTGGTGAGAGCGGCCTAATCGGTGGCATAGGAGGTGGAAATCCAGTACCTATGGTCCGGATAAAGTAAGAAGGGCCAATAATGGCACGAAGTGAGGACCAGATAGGTGAGCTTTGGCCAATGTCAGAGACTCCATGGAAGTAGAGTGACCTCTTGCCAGCTTTAGCCGAGCAGTGAAGGATTGCGTGGATGAATATCTCATCGTCCTCCTCATAAAGGGTGCATAGGGGAGAGGACCGTGGGTTGTCCCAAGAGTGGTGAGCAGCCAGGTAGCTCTTCCCAGATCGTCCTTAGTGTATCCGTCCAGCTGTAAAGCGATCAGGTCCCATGAAGGCATGAGACTTAAGCGTAGATTTGTATTGGTAGTACTGGGGGTGGGGAGGCTTGGTGTATCCAGTCGGCGAGTAGCCTCTCCCTCAGGGAGGCCTTTAGGGATTTATAGCTTGAATTCGTTAAAGGCATTGTAGATAACCCTGGCTCCAAGGCCGGGTAGGCTGGTGGGAAGGGAGTGTTCTTGTGCAATATTGGCAACAGCAGGTATGCTAGTGAGTCAATTGGTAAGTGTCTTCTCATGCGTTGTTTGGCCTTGTATTGACTCCAGCCCAGAGGGATATAGTTTTGGTTCCTTCCCTCATGGAGTCTTCGATGCTCCGTCCTGTCTGGGTGGAAGGAGGAGGAGGGGAAGTCTGGGGGGAGCCTGGCTGACGCCGGGTTGTAGGCAGGAGAGGAGCAGGCCAAGCGCAGTGCTGATATTCTTCTTCTGTGAGGGATTAGTAGGCTGAGGGGTGGGAGGCATGCCTTAATGGCGAGGATGGTAGTGGGGATCGAGGTGAAGCAGTTTGTCACTCAACGCATTACTTTGTTCCACCGGACAGACATCTTGTTCATGGTGGCCAGCGTTGGTGCGAGTAGGTTGGCTCCATATGTGAGGATTGGCAGGATGAGGCCCATAGCCAACCTGCGGCACATGTGAGCAGGGATTCCAATCCCTGGAGGAGAGAGCCTCCTGATGGCAGCAAAGGCCCCCGAGGCCATAGTGAGTCTTTTGGTGAAGTGCTTTGTTATTTCCAGGGTTGGGGTGAACAAGTATCCCAGCCATCTGAGGCAGGAGGACGGTGCAAAGATCGAGCCATTGAGAGCTATAGGCTAGTTAGAGACCAGGGATCTATCCTTGGGTGTCCTCCAGTGGATCAGTTCTGTGTTGGGGATTGAAAAGGAAGCTCCAATTCTTGCTACCCTGCTCTGAAGAAAAGAAAAAACATATTAAAGATACCTAATATTCCCCCTGTAAGAAGTAGTAGAAACCGTAATTGAAAAATCATCAACATAGGAAAAAATCACCACTTTGGGTATAGAAACATGCAATTCAGAAACATAAATCACAAATAATAAAGGAGAGACAGGAGAGCCCTGGGCCGTGCCAACTTGAACTGGGGTAAAGAGGCCCGGGGCTCCTTGAAACAAGAAGCGGCAGGAGCAGTCTGTGAGAAAGGATCGAACCCAGGTGTTACAAATGTGGCTTTGCAAGGAAAAGGTTTCACATGACTCATAGTTATGAGTCATAGGTATGTTATGTTTCGCATATGACCTCATTAGAGGTCATGGGTTTCGTGCATGTGACCACTTTGGTGATATGACTTGGTTATGATGTTATGTTATGTTTCGCACATGATCTCATTTAGAGGTCATGGGTTTTGCGCATGTGACCACTTTGGTCATATGACTAGTTTATGATGTTTTGATATGACTCACAGTTGTGAGTCAGATGTGGCATGTGACTCAAGGAGTGAGTCACAAGGGCGTGAAGGGCAACTATTTAAGGAGGCCATTGGGGCTGAGTAGATAGGGTACTGGTTCGAGCCCTCATCCACTTCATGCACCAAAGGCACTACCGCACAATTTACGAGGAGACTCGCCCTGGCCCAAGGCACCTTCGCGACGATTAAAAGACTATCCAGGCTCGGTAAAGGCCTCTCCCCCTTCCTCTGCCATCATCTGGTGACCTCCCTCATCACCCCGATCCTCCTCTATGGAGCGGACCTCTTCTCTCCGAGTCTCACCCTCCTGGACAGGATGTCCATCTTTTGGAGATCTGTCCAGAGGTGGGTGACGAATTGTTTTTCATCGACCCCGATAGGCATCTTGGCATGCAAAGCGGCCCTCCCCCCCCTCCCACTCTTAGTCTTCCACCGTCAGAGACTAGCCGCCGTCCGACTGGTGTGCCTCCCCCCCGAGGCCAACCTGGTGACAGCCAGACTCCACCTATCCTTCTCCACTTCCTCCCCCTTCCGGGCACCGGAAGACCACCGTCACTTCACTAGGGGCCTAACGTCTGTCTACACCCCGCTCCTTTGGAAGACCCCACCCCCCTGTTCCCCTATACGTAAGCACTTGCCACTAGATGCAATTGCTCAACGCACCCTTCAATTCATCGACGTCCTGGGCCCTATCCCTGTGGCCTCGCCGGACCTTCTTCCCCCTAAACAGCTCCCCTTGTGAGCGGGAATCCCGTCCTACCAGTCAATCAAGTTGCGACCAAGCAACGCTCTCGTCAGGAATTGGGCTACCCAGTTCCCCCCACCTCCTTACTACCCTTACGCTGCATCCCTAAAGCCCCACCCATTCATAGGCTTGGGGAGGTTCATGGCGGGGAGAATTCACCAAATGCGCTCAGGCAAAAGCTATCTTGCCGCCCACCCGTCCTGGTTCACTTACCACCCCTCATCCCTCTGCCCTTTCTGTGAGCAGGATGAGGAAGATTTCGCTCATGCCATCCTTTACTGCGAGTCTCGCAAAGGACCTTGCGAGGGCCACCTCGGGTGGCTCGCGGACGTAGGCAGAGACAGCCCTCTATGGACCAACACGGACTCCCTCCGCTCCTTGGCAAGGTACCACGACGTGACCGCCATAGGCTTTCCCCCCAGCATGCCGCCCGCAGGGTGGGACCTACCCTTAGAGACCGCTCCCTGAGACGCGAGGCTCCCGATTCACGGCTTCAGGTCCTGAGCAGCAAAGCCCACCTCACGATCTGGCTCGTCCGGCACTCATCACCTTGTAGGTCGCCGGCGTGATTTATTTTCTGTTATGAGTTCTGTACTTGTTTGTTTTAGTTCCTTGGGATTTCATGTCGGCTATCGGACACCTTTAGGAGGATTTCACATTATGGTGTGAGTTTTCTCTTTTGTGATTGCGTGTTTGAGATTGAGGTTTTGTTTATACCATAGCTAGCGCTGCATGCAAGTTCTTGTACCGTAAACAATGAATACATGATGATACAAAATAAAAATAAAAAAAAGGCTGAGTAGATAGGGCTCTTCACGCTTCATTCTAAGTTATTTCCTTACTTATTACTTTATGCTTTTATAAATATAAAACCTTTACGCTCTTTACGAATATCTACCTACAAGACGAGGACTCTGCTATAAGAGTTGAGTTGAAGAAAGAGTACGATAGGCGATAAGTATCAGAGACACAAGAGTCTCTTCCACCGTATCGTAGACATAGGTCTAAGAACTATTGTCGAGAGAGAACAAGAGAAGTATTGTCTACCAGTTACTGAGAACTGACACTAGTTAGGGATTGTAACATCACAAAGCGTCTCTTATAGCGACGCTTAGATGATACCAAGACGGACTACACCTTCAAGGATCAGTCCCTGGAGCTACCTGAAGTAGCGAGTGAACTACAATGAACGGTTTCACAACTTGGACGAACACCAAGTCTGATAACACTAGAAGAAAGATCAACATATGCGGAGTCTAGCTCTGAAGAAGAAGAGAACAAAAGGATGGAGACACCAGGACTGGTAGGAGGAGAAGGGGCAGGCCAGGAGCTAGGCCCAGCCTTGGAACTCAGCTGCGACCAAATGCAACAGTTACTCCAAATGCTGGGACAATACCGACCCAAAGTCAAACAACCAGAGACATATGCGGGAAACAGACACCAGTTCCGGAACTGGGTAGCTGAATTAACAATTTACTTCCGTGCTACGGGATGGCAAGAAGAACACGATGCGGAAAAAATTGTTTGTGTTTCAAGTCTCCTGCGAGGAGAGGCAAGCAAATAGCTTATACCATACACGGAAGGAAACAAACCAACACGATGGAGGAGCTGGGAAGCATTCAAGGAAGCAATCAAACAGCAGTTTGAAGAAGTGGACCCCAGGGGCACAGCCAGGATTCACATAATGAATAGGGAGTAAGGATCCCGCTCGGTGACAGAATACTGGAACGAGTTCAGACTCCACCAAACGGAAGCACTACTGGACGACGCAACAGCATCGCAATACCTGTATGCGGGCATGACGGAAAGACTACAGGATGAATTTGAACATTTCGACACCGAGACCACTACCATGGATGAACTAGCAGCATGGGCCATCAAGAAGGAAACTGGGCCGGCGATCTTGAAGAACCTAAGGAGGGAGAAACCCAAGAAAACAAAAGAGACTTCCACTCCAAGGAACACAGACGGTACATCCAGACCTGCATCACAGACCTACGAAGGAAGGTTCAAACCCACCTTCAATTGCGAGGTGGAAATGAACAAGGCTCAGACACGGCGACCCCTCAACCTATCCAACGAAGAATACAAAAAGCAAAGAGATCAGAATCTCTGCCTGACATGTGGGGTAAAGGGACATCAAATTCGGGAATGCCGGAACAGGCCAGATAATGGACAAAAGCCAATGCCACCTGCCTAAGGTAACAACTGGATCAGACAACAGAAGAGAACCAACTCAAGGGAGATGACCACAGAGGAGAACCAATCGCAAAAAGAAGACGGTCCCTAGTAAGAGATGGTCTGGCGGACAACAAGGGGAGGAAAACCATCGGAAGGATGAACACGAACGGAACGAAAAAGATCACCATGGCAAACTACTACACAGCACTACTGGAAGAAGAAGGAGATTATATTATGATCAAGACAACACTATACAATACGAAGAAGAAAAGCACTACGATACACGCGATGCTCGACTCTGTGGTAACACAAGATTTCATCGATAAGGAAATCTGCGACAAATACAGCAACCACCTAACTCGAGATGAAAGAAACGACAGGTTTATCTAGCGGAGGGAAAGCCCAGCACTATAGGACTCATAACCCATACCGTGCAAGTACCCATGGCTATAGGCAGCAATAGGGAAGAGGCAACCTTCCAGGTAGCGAACATTAAGAACAACGAGCTTTTCCTTGGAATGCCATGGTTACGACAACATAACTCGATGATCGATTGGAACAAGAACAAGATTACATTCGCTAGCGAACGATGCACGACAGGATGTCTCCACAGTTCGCCAGTGGTGTATACGACACCAGAGAGAGAGGCAGAAGAGGAGAACCTGAAGGTACGATTCGACCAACTCAGAGAAGAACCGGATCGAAAATTCAGATTCAAGAAGTTGCACAAGAAGGCGCTGGGACCAACTAAGGGTCCTAGACAAGGGGCAGGACACGAACTATATGCTGGCCAAGACAAGCCGATTCAAGCAAGGGGTCAAGAGACGATATCAACTGGAATAGCGATAGGATTACCTCCTGGTACCTACGGATGGATAGCACCATGCAGCGGACTGACAGTCAATAAACGACTCATTACCAACACCGGGGTCATCGATGCGGACTATACCGGAGAAGTCAAAGTGGTCCTAGCCAACCTAGGCAATGTCAACCAAGAGATTCGACAAGGAGACTGGATCGCACAGTTGATCATTGAGAAAATCAACATAGAAGAGGTGCACGAAGTACGAAAACTTCAGGACACCAAAAGAGGGACGAAGGGCTTTGGTAGCACAGATAGCTCAAAGACCAAGAAAGAAGAGTCGGCACAAATTCCAGAAATATCGGCCCACGCATTTGGCAGATACTACAAGAGAGGAGACTTCATGGCGATCCTCAAAGAGAATCCGCAGGAAGAAAAACTGGAATTAGCACGGATCATCAGCATCAAATTAGCGATAAAACAAAAGCAACAACGACAAGAGAAGGAGTGGTACGATATAATACCACAAGAATACCACCAATTCACAAATCTATTCCAGGAGAAGGAAGCAGACAGACCACTACCAAGAAGACCAGGAGTGGATCACGAAATCCACAACGAAAAAGACGAGAAGACCAAAACAAAGAAAAAGATTCAGTACCAACGACTTTATCCCCTCAGAGAAAAGGAATTGGAAGAACTACGAGGATATATTCAACAGAATATGAAAAGGGGATGGATACGACATTTGTTCGCATCGGCAGTATCACCAATATTATTCGTCAAAAAGAAGGGCGGAAAGATGAGATTATGCGTGGACTACCGAGCACTCAACTCAGTAACAAAGAAAGACCGATACCTGCTACCATTGATCGGAGAGGCCCTGCATCGATTAAGGGCGGCGAACTATTTCACCAAATTGGACATCAAGGACACCTATCACAACATACAAATAAAGGGAGGAGACGAATGGAAAGCGACCTTTGCAATGAGATACAGGATGTACGAGTATTTGGTTATGCCGTTTGGCCTGACCATCACGCCGGCATTATTCCAACTATGGATCAACCAGGTACTCAACAAGTTCCTGGATATATGCTGCATCGTCTATCTGGACGATGTACTCATATATTCAGAAAATCTAAAACAATACAGAAAGGACTTCAGCAGCATAATGAACGAAATTCAGAAATCGGGAATGAAGATCAAACCATCCATGTGTGAGTTCCACAAAAAGGAAACCGAGTACCTAGGATTCATCATCAATGGGAAGAGAGTCCAAGTGGACCCAGTCAAGACAGCGGCTATATGGGACTGGGTGAAGCCGAAACAACAAAACAGACATCCTACGCTTCATGGGATTCTGCAACTTTTACCGAGGGTTCATCGAAGGGTTCAGCAGAATGGCGAAACCCTGTATAACCTAACTAAAAAGGACGTCAAATGGGAATGGGAAGAAAAAGAGCAGAAAGCATTCGACGATATACTAACCAAACTCATAACAGCACCAATATTGGTGCACTTCTATCTACGAAAAGAAATGACAATCGAGACAGACGCATCAAAATATGTTTGCTTGGGAATCCAATTCCAGAAATGTGAAGATGGGAAATGGCGCCCGGTATGCTATCAATCGAAAACAATGACACAGGCCGAATGCAACTACGATGTGGCCATCAAAGAACTATTAGTTATAGTACAAGCACTCACGGAATGGAGGAGATACATACAGAACAATGATCACTAGCTCAGAGTTCTCACAGACCACAAGAACCTAGTTCCCGTCATGACAACGAAGGAACTCAACGATAGGCAAATCTGATGGATGGAAAGCCTAAGCAAATACAATTTCAAAATCAAATACCGACGTGGAAAAGAAGGTGGAAAACCCGACGCCTTAACAAGGATCGCAAGCGATGAACTACAAGATAAAGAAGACGCAAGGATCAAGCAGAAAAATCGAGTTCTGCTCCCAAAGGAATACTTCGAAGCTATGGAATCAATAGAGATCCAAGACAAGGACAACAAAGAACTACGGAAAGCGATCAAGGAAGAAAATGAGTTCCAAGAAATAAGAAAAGGCCTGGAGAAGGGAGACAAGGAGAAAAAAGGGGTGGCCCTAGGACAATGCAAATGGAGAGACCACTATCTGTGGTACGACGGAAAAATATGGATACCAGAAGACGAAAAGATAAGGACAAACCATATCAAGAAACACCGCGATGACAAATCGGCAGGACATGGAGGAATGGCTAAAACAACGGAACTGATCACACGAAGATATTACTGGCCGCGACAAAGGGAGTGAGTCAAACAATACGTCAAGAATTGTGACATATGCCAAAGGACGAAGGTGGTACAACACGCACCGTATGGGCTGTTAAAACCCAACGAAACACCTGGGAAACCATGGGCATCTATATCAATGGATTTAATAACAGATTTACCTAAGGCCAACAGATATGACCCTGTCTTGGTCACGGGGGATCGCCTGACCAAAATGAGTCATTTTATACCAACCCGAATGGATGGGACAGCACGACAGTTCGCAACAAGATTCATCAAGGAAATCTTTCGATTCCATGGACTACCGAAAGATATCATCACCAATCGAGGATCCATATTCATGTCAGAAATATGGAAGAAGATAACAGAGGAACTTGGAATTAAATGGAAGTTATCTACGGCTTTCCACCCGCGAACGGATAGACAAACCGAACAAACAAAGGGCATATTAGAACAATATTTACAAGCCTACATCAACTATCAGCAAGATAACTAGCATGAGCTATTACCAATAGCGGAGTTTGCATACAACAACAGGAAACAAGAAACAATTAAGGGGACACCCTTCTACACAAACTACGGTCACAACACAGAATATCAGGCCATAGGTCATATGACCAAAGGACTGATAACTGACAAAAGAAGATATGAGTCAATTACACGACACCCTACAAGGAGAAATGATGACAGTATAGTTACGACAAAAAGAGAATTACGATCAACACAGAACACCCGATCCACACCTACAATGAGGCGATAAGGTGTGGTTACTACCAAGAAATATACGGACAACCAGACCATCCAAGAAATTGGATTACAAGAAAATGGGACCTTTGAAGATATCGGAAAGGATAGGGAAACGAGCATATAAACTCAACCTTCCCCCATCCGTGAAGATACACAACACATTCCTCATCTCGCTCTTGGAACTCTATCAAGACAACAAGCTTCCTTCACAAACCATTACACCTCCTTCGCCTATCGAACTGGACAGAGAACCCGAATACCAATTCGAAGAAATAATCGACTCACCCTTGCACTATGGTAACCTTCATTACCGTGCTAAGTAGACCGGTTACTCCACTGAAGATGATCAAGAGTGGTACCCAGCTACCAACTTTGCAAATGCTCAAAATGCCCTCATCCTCTTCCACCAACGCTACCCACAGAAGCCATCAGCCGAGCGTCAAGGACATCCTAGACGAATTCGAGCTGGTGAGTAGCCCCACGAGGGCTCCACCTGACGCAGCCAAGTGGGCTGCGGCAGAAGAAGAAACCAGAATCAAGAAGGAGGAAGAGGAGAAGACCATCGAGGCCAAGTGGGCCAAGGTGGTCAACGACAATGAAAGAAACCATGCCGAGTATCACTGGATGGCATGTACAGACGATGGGTGCCCAGTGTACCTCGACGGAAAACAACTAAGCAACCTCTTCTGGAGCAACAAGTCAGCGACAAAACAATCGCCACCAACCACACCAATCCAACCCGAATGGGTGACACAACCACAACCTCTGCCCAGCAGCCCCTCATACCACAAGATCTCGTGGCAGAACTGCATGCGCAGGTACTGCCCCCATCACCGCAGACAACAATGGGAAGCCAAGCAGGCAACTCAAAAGGATCCGAGGACGGAACCTAGTGAGGAGAGGGATACAATAACATTTGTGTCCAAAGAAGAACTACGCTGAACGATCGAGGAATTGTGGCAAGAAAATGACCGGCTAGTGGAGGAAACGAAACGACAACCGGAATCGATCACCCGCTTGGAAAACCAAGAAAGGAGATACCAACAAACGATCGACGCAGCAAGAAGGAAGGTGGAAATACTGAGGGCCGCCTGCAACGATAATATAGAGCAGGCGGAGGAAGTGGTGCAGAAGGAACAGCTCAAGCGGAGAGCCATTATCGACAAGGTAGGCGGACACTATCCAGAAGTGGCGGACAATTCCAAGCGCTTTAGGAGGTTCGCGGACTGCCTCCACGATGAGAGATTCTAAGCTCGAAGGGACTCGAGCTTAGGGAGGGAGCAGCTAATGTCACGAATGTGGCTTATCAAGGAAATGTTTTCACATGACTCATAGTTATGAGTCATAGGTATGATATGTTTTGCATTTAACCTCATTAGAGGCCATGGGTTTCGCAGATGTGACCACTTTGGTCATATGACTTGGTTATGATGTTATGTTATATTTCGCACATGACCTTATTCAGAGGTCATGGGTTTTGGGCATGTGACCACTTTGGTCATATGACTAGTTTATGATGTTTTGATATGACTCACAGTTGTGAGTCAGATGTGGCGCGTGACTTGAGGAGTGAGTCACAAGGGCATGAAGGGCAACTATATAAGGAGGCCATTAGGACCGAGTAGATAGGAGGAGCTGAAACCCCCACCGAGATCAACAAAGCCCTTCTGAAACACTTCTTCCCCGAGAAGAGATCCTCCCCCCCCCCTCGCATCCTTCGAGAGTTTAGAGATGTCCCGGTGCTGTCTAAAGAAGAGATATCGGCAGCTCTTCGGAAGTCCTCTTCTTCCTCTGCCCCTGGGCCGGACCAGATACCGTACTCGGTCTGGAAAAGAGTCCACCTAATCAATCCGTCCATCCTCACATCCCTCCTGGGCCCGCTGATTAAATACGGGTACCACCCCCCCTCCCTAAAGATGGCCAACGGCATAGTTCTTGACAAGCCTGGCAAACCCTCATACGACACCCCCTCATCCTTCCGCATCATCGTCCTCCTGGAAACAGTTTCTAAGATCCTCGAGAGGGTGATGGCTAACCGTCTCTCGGCCCTGGCTCGTTTCCTTGGCCTCCTCTCACCCAACCAAACTGGCTCCCTGCCTGGCTTGAGCACCTTCGACGCGGCGGCTACCCTCTCCCACGAGGTTCA
>JACCEG010000417.1:22287-134284 GCA_014065205.1 Tuber brumale | reverse complement strand
TCGTAGGCACAGGCCTAAGAACTATCGTTAAGCGAGAGAGAGAGAAGTATCGTCTACCCGTTGCTAAGAACTGATACCGGTTAGGGATCGTAACATTTGCGTACTAAAACCAGAGTGGTACTTTGCAGCAATACTAGTTAGACGTAGTCTACAAACCCTCAGATGCATGATATAGATATCAAAGTGCCTCTCGAGCTTTACCGATATCATTACGCTATAGAGATGAGATTTTATCAATATAAAATTGTTTACACATCAAATGTTTAC
Organism: Tuber brumale; assembly: GCA_014065205.1. NCBI lineage: Eukaryota > Fungi > Ascomycota > Pezizomycetes > Pezizales > Tuberaceae > Tuber > Tuber brumale. Next base: position 134,017 of record JACCEG010000417.1, on the reverse strand, counting down.
TTTACCTATTTTATCGACAGGAGACTTCCTCGACAGATTCTCTGAACAAAGATTTTGGCCTATATCTCTTACTTATACTCGAGTTTGGTGCCTGCCTCACAGTATATTGATAGTTCTCCTGTTACCAGGCTCGCTATATACACTACGAGCTCACCTCAAACTCCACCATCACCTCTCGCTTTGATTACATTTCCCTTGCACCTCACAGTTCCCTTTACATTCATACATGCGAAGAAATATTCATCGCTGAGCTATTGGAAATCAATGACATCGAGTTTACACAAGAACCCTCATGGTTTACAACACGTTTCCGGATCCCAATGAGAGATCAATTCAATCACATATATCCTACTTGGTACAATTCGAACTTTGAGTGGAGTTCAACTGAGTCGCCAGATGTAACCGGTACAGGTTACAGGTTTACCATTTTCAGGTATCAGTTGATACTGATTGTGTTTTGAATTTGTTTCAGGAACAGAGGTGTGCCTCTAGCCTGAGAATATAGGGTTTGATACTCTATATGTTTTATGTTTGGTTTCAAGTATTAGTTTGATACTCTATATGTGTTATGCTTGGTTTCGAGTATCAGTTTGATAGTGTATATGTTTTATGTTTGGTTTCGAGTATCAGTTTGATACTCTATATGTTTATGTTTTGTTTCAAGGCTACTGTTTTGGAGTCTTATATGTTATGAGAATAAGGCTCTCAGTAGCCTAAGAAGTGTATTGAAGAACTTCTATTCTTCACGTTAAGAAGAGGCAGACTTCGACACACAGAGTTTTCAATATACTTGGTTTAACAGTTACCTTCTTCCGTTGACTTTGGGAATCTTTAGTTTGAGATCCACCAAACATCTCTGAAACTTCAGTAGTTGTGATATAGTAAGACGTCTCTTCAACAACCTCAGTTAAAGCCTCCAGACTTTGCTTCGCTAGTTACCACTTTCAGTAAAGATCAAAGCCCGTTAACCCTACGTTTACTGCATCTCCCGAGAGGTGGTTACAGCAGACCTCGTCGAGTGGTGTACCCAGTACTCCAAAAACAACAAACTCAGCACGATTAGCCAACGATTATCCATCCCCTTGGCCTGGACCTAGAAACCCACATTTGTACTACAAGTACATCTTAAACCTTGAAAAAATTGAAATTGAGGTCCTGGACCCAGAATCAGATTATCCTATTCGGGCAAAAGAAGTTACACCTTGGATGAAAAGCTCTCGCATCCAATCTAAGACATCCACATCTGGACGCGCCTCCTCTGCTTTTCTCGTCTCATACATCCTACTCTTCTGATTGTGAACCATTTTATTCTCTCACATCCTATGCATTCCAACGCCTCATTTCAATTCTTTCTGCCCCTGCCTGTACACTCCTGGCTTATTTTATTCTCACACTTTCTACATTTCTGATCCAAGTCCTAGTTTTCATCTGGCATACTTATATATAAATATTGTAAATCATACTCATCAGAAGGTAGGTCCCTTTCCCACATTCTCAGTCATTGGTGAACTCAATTCATCTGCAGACACTCATTATGGGACCTTTTTCCTAGTAGCACTTGGAGTCATTGCTTGGGATTCGGCAATTGTCCAGCGCCTCCATGCAGACTCTGGCCATTTCACACTGATTCTCAATCCCATCCGCTTCCCTGAATGCCCAAAAAAGAATGACTTTTCATGAAGGGCGTCCTCATTGTCATGATATACATGCCGCACGATTTGCCTAATTTCAGCTTTTAAAAGAATAAATAGTTGATCGCACATTTTGAGATGCGACTTCACTATTCAGGATGTGCTACTGCCCCCTCTATGAAAGGTAAAAAAAGTAGAGTAGGCTGTGGCGCACCCTGAATTTGTTATTTGCAGCCCATCAGCAGATTGTCCGGCGGTCCCCTGACAACGTAGTCTATCACCCCCAGTAAATCTTATTCCTCTCGATTCTGTCCAATTTGTTTCTACTGTGCCAGTCTTCTTCCCTTTGTTAGAATTAGTATTATTCCTTTTGCCACATCTCTTGGCTAACTGTTCAATTTTCACGATAATTAATCAACACTAGATCTATCATGAGTGTATTTATTGACTTTTTCTTTATATATCGAACTCCATATATATAGAATAAATAATTCAATGTATTTCATTAAACATATGCAGATCCATCCTGTGATTAACTATCTATTGCGTCTCCCCAACGGGAATCAGATGAACCTGGCCAGTCACAGTCCGTATATCAACTATCCGCCTATCCCAGCGTGGGGGCTGCTACCAGACTTCTATATGTCCACTTCCAGTGTGAAATTTCCCCCTGTTCATTGAATTGAGCAATTGAAGCAACACCTGCCAATTGATACCTCCAGCCTCACTCCAGACATCTCATATCTTGACAAGTCCCACTAACCATGCCACTGACCTCCCACGCAGATCTCCACAAGTGTCTGGTCTTCCAACCTGAATCCATACCCAATTGTTTCTGGTAGAAGGATTCCAGGAATTCTTTGCTACAGTACAGCGGGCTCGATGAATCTGAAACACATCACCCTCTGGAAAGTCTGAGACCAGAATCTCGAGATGGGTAAAGTGCTCTACCAGAAACAATCTCAATTTTGTAGAGTCTGCATGTGGCTGCCCTTGATCTATTACAGTCTGCTGGATATAACGCAGCATCTCTCTTACCATGTCAGAATACTGGATTTCAAGTCGGGTGCAAAGGTCAACTAGTGTGTTTGTCTCCTTCGAGCGGCCTCTGAGAACTTGCCAAGTTACACTGTAGCATGAGAAAGTAAGCAGCTCTGAAGCGACATTCCCTATCCTGACTGCATTATTAGTCTTCAAAAGTTTCTCCAGTGTCTGCAGCCTCATCTCCAGGGCCTGCCAGCGGCCATATTGTGACAAGAGCTGTCAGCACGCAGTTTCACTTTTGTTTGACCTCCAATTGCCTTCTTTAACCTGTACCTTATGTGCCAGCTTGCAAATATCAGTGGAATACATTAAAATATACCCAAAACTTCAGACATGGGACTCGAAATGAGTCAGGTAGTACATCTTGATTAAATTGATGTGGTTCTCCAGCAGCATTAAATCTGCCTGCTGATCAATCCTTTAGAAACTCTCTTCTGTCGCAAGCTGATGCCTTTTAGCAGCAGACATACTAGGGGCTACGTTGGCCTACTGATTTTCCATCTGTTTACTCAGTTCCTGATCTTGACTGTTTGCTCAACCACTGGTAGTCTTTGAGGGCCGAAACTCCCGATATATGTCTTTTATTGGATGAAATGTCTGAAGATACATTTCCATGTAGGAGAGTGTCTCCCGTGTATGGCTGTGATACTGAGCCATCAGACTAAAATCAATTAGTATGCTGACACATTTCCAGGCGCGCCAAAAGGAGAGTTACTGAGAACTGTCAGGATTGTGTAGTCCTAACGTCAACACAGCTGAAATATATCGACCCAGGTTTCGTATCTCCTTTTCCTGCTATCGTGTCACTTCACGACAGGCTTTTTTCAGTATCCTAATTCTGGGATATAGGGGGATCGCTTTTCAGGCATCGTCAAATCCCTGCTGCCACTTGTGCTTTTAAAAGAACCCTTCCACCCATTCCATCATATGTTTAAATAGACCAAAGTAGATATTATGTAAAAGGTCCGGCTTGTAGAGGTCCACAGGATCTACCCAGTGAAGGTCTGTGAATACATTATCGCCTATTTTTTACCACAATCTGCTACAGGTATTCTGTAATGCTGGTCCTTCTTACATCCTCCTGCCCCCATACTGTTTTTATATACAAGGTATAGGCACAGATCTGATATGTACATCCTGGATTTCCACGAAGTTCCTCACTCGGAACCTCATACTTCGGGCATGACTTGTAACTCAGTCCATGCACAGCCGCATGCTCGGCATGATCTGCGATCTAGGGCGATAGAATGGGATAACAGACATGCATTTTGCCATCAAAAAGTCCCTTATCGTGCCTTCTTTGATAACCTATTGGAGTGGTGCAAATATGAGATCAAAGACACTCTTTAGGATGTCAGCATTAGCCTGCCGCTGCGCTTGGTCAGTACAGGCAGATTCTCCAGTACCCTTTGGCGGTACTGGTAGCAATGCAAGAAGCAAGATCAGTATCGTACATGGACTGTGTCTGACCTGCCAATGGATATTGCTGATCGCGATATATACCGGTCTGGCTTTTTTATCATCAGAGAAATTGTGAAGGAGGGTCTGGTTCGACAATACAATAATCGGTACTAGTGTTTATCTAGCTGGCAATATTTCCTACAAGTAAATGGGATAGACTGTTAGCACTGGATACTAACTACTGGCACCTTTGCTGCCTGATATCGTACCTCAGTTTCCCACCACTAGTCCACTGTATACATCCCAGAATACAATCGATCTCCACCTGAATCGTATTCCCAAATCAGTGCATATATCATATCAAGTCTATATGCAACTTGGCGAATCAGATAGCAGATGCAGGTGATAACAATTCAATAATAGAAAGTCATTGTGCCTCTTCCGTCCTCCATGGTTGCTTCTGTCCTAGCGAGATACTCACCGAATGGGTCCTGTACTTCGCGTTGCTTTTCCAGGAAAATTCTCAGTTGAAATAATCCGGCATCCTTCTTATGCATGTCTTTTATAAGGTAATCATTTATCTATAACTTGGCTACCTTGCTCTGGACAAACCAGCTAGCCAAATTAAAGTCGCTTTCGGATGAATAAGGGCCCCATCGGTTACCCATTATGGCCTGATTGAGCGGTTCCTATCCGACAACATCGCCGATTGCCCTAACAGTACCGGGAATTGTTAGCTGACTTGACAGGGTTCCCTAGGCCAGTGGCTGGAAATTATCCTCCGTGTCAGAGTCGTGCTCTACGTCGGTACTTGCTGAATCACTCATGGAATCGCAATCTATGATCTCCGGCCCAGGATCATACTCGTAGTCAGAATCACTTTCATCACTGATCGATCCACATGTGATACTACCTCCGCAAGCCATCCACCTGCATAAAGCTTTGCCTGCAGTCATGCGGAGGTATAGCATGATATCAGGATTTATTGTTTGGAGGTTCTTTTCATACACAGCAGCCTGTAAATGGTGCCGCCTGCAATAGGGACAGTTTGTAGTGTTTGACGTCAACATACTTGTATGTAGTATTTCAGTTCTATGGTGGCTGTCAGGGTATGCGTAAGTGAATCAGGCGCGAACAAAGTACAAGCAAATACCCTCCCTCAAGTCGAAAGCCTAATTTCTGTGAGACCTGAATTTGAATCTAGCTTTCATGCTTGTTTAATAGAACAGCTAACAAATCTCCTAGTTTGAGTTGTCCACGCAGCCGTCTTGGCTTTTTAGGATAATTGTTAGTTTTCAAGTTTGCTAGTATTTCTCAGTCTCTAGGTGCATCCCTTGGCGCAGTTTCTGGCAGGTGCAATGCGGCTTATTTGCGGCTTAAAGGTTGATGATACCAGTAATCAATTGACATTTGTAAATACGACTCATATTGTATGACACTACAACCTTGAGGTTTGGGTAGATTTTGTGCCCATATGTAATAGCAGTTGTATTTACAAGTATCAGGCAATTTCTAGTTCAAGTATTTTCATAGTGTTTGCATGGCGTGGGTCTTGGCAGATGGCATGCAGTTCATTTGCAGTTCAAAGTTGATTTTGTGCTAATGTAATCCACTTGTGTGAAGTTTTACTTTTTTTCATAATATTAATATTTGTACTGTAACTAGTACTGGTTACTGGTTTAGGATTTTCCGATATCAGTTGATACTGTTTGTGTTTTGAATTTGTTTCCGGAAACGAGGTGTGCCACTCACCTGATAGTATAGGGTTTAATCCTCTATATGTTTTATCTTTGGTTTCAACTATCAGTTTGATACTCTATATGTTTTCTCTTTGGGTTCGACTATCAGATTGATACTCTATATGTTTTATGTTTGGTTTCTAAGGTTACCATTTTGGAGTCCTACATGATATGAGAATAAGGCTTCAGGTAGCCCAAGAAGTGTATTTAAGACCTACTATCCTTCACGATTAGAAGAGGCAGACTTTGGCAGACAGAGTTTTAAATATGCTTGGTTGAACAGTTACTCCTTTCAGTTCGCTTGGAGAATCTTTAGTTTGAGATCTACTAAACATCTCGGAGACTTCAGTAGTCACGATACAGTAAGAAGTCTATTCAACAATCTCGGCTAAAGCCTCCCGACTTTGATTCACTAGTTAGCACCTTGGTAGAGAACAATGCGCGTTAACCCTACGATTATCGGATCTCCCGAGAGGCGGTTACATATACCTTGTACAAGTTATTTTGAAGACCTGGGACACACACAAGAAGCCCTTGTAAGCCAAAAATTGGCACCCTGCTGAGATCCACGTGGGTTGCCACAATAGTTCATTTAAAAAAAACAGCATGATACTTCGAGTCGAAGGCTCCTTATGGTATTTCGTTTGGTGTGGGTCTTTGTAGATGGGAAGAGGTGGATTCACAGCTCAAAAGTTTATTTGGTACTTACTTAATCATCTCGTACAATGCTCAATTTTCAAGGTGTTAATATTTGTATGGTGTACAAGTTATTTTCAAGTCGAAAAACACCCCCAAAAAACCTTTATAAGCCCTGGCTTCCTACCTTCCTCGAACCCCTCTCCTACCTGTTCTGACCATACAAATGCACCTTTTCAATACCCCCACCATACATTTCATCGCATTTCCACTCAAGAGACATTTGTAGTCCAGCACAGTCCCTCACTCATCCTCGGTATATTCCCTAAATAATTCTGTTTTGTCTTCTTAACAATTGTTTTTGTTTGTATAGAATTCTGTTCACTGCATGGTAAATGCAATCTTTTAGCATATAGACTTGGTCTTAAAAAAGTCCATTCCCCCCTCCAACCCTCTTGACCCTCACAACCTTCCTTTGCTGATGTCATCTTACCAACCACACCCACTCCACTCCAGTCCCTGGTATACTCCCCTGACAATTCTGTTGTTTTCCATTCTGGATTGTTTTCTTTTATCAAATTTTGCCCGCTTCAAAGCTAATCCAGTTTTCTAGTAGACAAACTTTGTCTTAAAAAAGGTTCACCCTCCACCTCCAACTCGGACATTCCTCACGACCTTCTCTCACTCAAGTCACTCCACCAACTACACCTGCTCCACTCCTATCCTCAGTATTTTCCCTAATAGATTCCATTCTCTTCCCTAAAGATTTTTTCCTTGTATCAAATTTTGTCTGCTCCAAGCAAACACAATTTTCTAGCTGGCAAACTTTATTTTAAAAAAGTCCATCCCCCCGGCTGACCCTGCTGACCACCCAACTTCCCCCATCAACAATGACAGTGCCACGATCCAAAGCGGGCCCCCTTCGCCAAGAACTACGAGCCATGAAAATGATGGCGACATCCAGTGGTGCAAACATGTCTGCCGCTTTCCGAATCTGGGCAACCTTTAGCTGGAGTATCGTATCTGGCGGCATGCTATCAAATGCTGGATGGAGAGCAATAGGGTCCAGAGCTGCGGGCACTTGAGCGTGGTGTGATGGGGAAGGCTCCAGGTATATATGCTCACCGTTGAGCCAATCACCAGTAATGGTTGCGCGCAATACTGGGAGAAGGCCACAGGGTGGAGTAGACGTTTTATGGAATATCTGGATTACTTGCTCAAGAATATTGCGAAAAAAACATGCGCAAATAGTGAGGGCGAGTCTAACGCTTTATGGAATGTCTGGATTACATGCTGAAGAATATTGTGAAAAAACATTTGCAAACAGTGACGGCGATAATACAGGCCATCCCTTTTCCCAGTCCTATACCTGCTGCTGTTGTGGCCAATAATGACTGCAGGTTTCCTAAAGTTATCTGCAGCAAGCTTATATACCATATATGCTAATATCAATCTCACAGGTTTGGCTGGCCTATGCTCCATCCGCCTCTGGCTCAATGTCCCCGCAGAGGTCTGGTCTGGCAAAGCACTGGCTCCTGAGCTGGACAATATCTAGTGGAAGACTCGCGGAGCAGTCTACGGGCTCAAGCTGACCGAACCTACCCAGAGGTACCTGCATGAGGAGATCGACAACATAACAATGCCCGCAGTCCAATTTTGCCATCCCATGAGCGCAACCAAGGTTGGCATACTTTTGCTCCACGACAATCCGGAGAGCCCATTCCTCATCTCCAAGATGGTCTTGCTTTGGTAAAGGTGGCATGTCCGTATCTGGTGGTGTTTGAGTACGGCGAACCAACCAATCGACTTTGTTTTCCGTTGTCATCACGACACTAATGACAAAGCTGGAACTCCTGCCCTACCTAGTCAGAGACATTACTGTGAAATACTCAGGATAAGTATGCAGTGGAGGAGGACAAGGCGGAGGTGGAGGAGGTGGAGGCAGAGGTGGAGGAGGGGGCCTAGGAGGAGTTGGAGGAGGTTGGTGGCAGGCGTAAGTGATCTGGCACTGAGCAGTTGCGCGGAGGTCGCGGTTGCGGTGGTGCCACATTTGTGTTCTTTTTTTTTTTGCTAGATATTACCTTTTATTTTACTTTTGGCGTTTGGTGAATTGTTTTTTCGCAGCTATTTTCATTTGGAATCACCTTCAATTTGTTTTTCTGTCCTAGAATATTATCCTATATTCTATTTATTTAGCCTTAAACTTAGCTGTATCCTATACCCTTTGAGATTAGTATAGCAAAATCTTCCCGCAACCTTTCACCATGTTTGCTATAGGCTGCTCGTCAGTTTACATGAACTAGATTAGTCCGCTCATATTAACTTCAATCTCACGAAGTGATAGATAATCCCAGTACCATCCCTCTTTATACTTTGTAACCGTGCCCGTGATAATATGCTACTGTGTTTTGCATTCAAAATATATGTGGTCAATTGATCCAAAATCAAGTGACGACCTGTGCACGTGTACCCCTCTACACATACATCCGGACCAGTTCTTTCTGCTAAATGCAACCTCCATAATACTTCCTTTGTTATTGACATATATAAATTCTCCGACACTCATGCTACATATATTTTACAAACTACCCAATCAAATTGTACATCTATTTACCTTGTCTCAATGCCACAACAGCTGCAACCTAACACTGACAAACTGCATCGGTCATACCAACTTTGGCAAAAGCTAAAGGCGGTCAGCAGCGGACATGTCCCAAAATCCAGATCCATGGAGACATTGGCTACAATACCCTCTACTTTGTCTTCTCTTACTTCCATTCAGTTTGTAAGTCAGAGAAGAACAGCATCCTAGCTTCCGATACGGTAGCCTGATCATCCGCATAATAGAGATGAGAGTCAGGTCAGGGCAGATGATAGTATGGACTCGCATGATGCAGAACATGAGTGTAATGTTATTCAGGGCAGAGACAGCGAGGAGGCGGAATTGATAGAACTCAAGGATAGTGAGGGCTCAGTAGTAGACTGCAGGACACAGAGACCGATACCTGGTCCTGTGTTAGTATGCAAGCGATCAATGATGACAATAACAGTTACCCAAACTCTGAGACCGCAGGGGATTAGTTTGCGCAGACAGAAAATACCAGTACCACTACAAGTTAGCAAAAGTTATTTAACATCAGTGACACCCTCCAGATTGGACTCCGGACCGAATATACCCATAACAGCAGCCATCACACTAAGCCACACATGACTGAGAACTCCAGAACTTAACAGCACAGCCTCAGTTGTAACCAGCAGCCAACGAAATACTGCTGTGGGGATTGAGCTCACCAATTGAGATCAAAGCCCTTGAATTAATATGAGATTGGACACATTTCAAGGCGCCGTTTCCAGACTCCATTACCCTTACTGAAATAGTACGCATGTATTAGAATGATACCTGGCACGAGTTAGAGTTTTCCTACTTTGCAGATGCTAGAGCGGGCTCTAATGATCAGGTAGGTTTTCTTTAATCAATAATCTACTTCTCATTCGCATGACTAAATATATTTGCTGTTGGCCACTCATTGTCTAGATCCTAGCAAAGTAGCATGCGTGCTGATCCCTGTATCTCCATTGTGTAAGGAAGGCTATAACAGAACTCTACAAGCTTAATACGGAGGATCCCACAGCATGTGCACAAAGAGTAGGGTACTTACTCGAAAATAACCAGTTTAATTTCACCCCTAACAGGTATGAGGTATGCTCGTACCTTTTTGTTGCCATTATTCCAGACCACAGTAAGACTGAATCTGCTTAACAAGGCTGGCAGGCACAGTCTCTTAGATTTCTAACCCCACAGATTCCTGCTGTCATATACACACAATTTTATTTGGGCAAGAAAAGGAGAGGCACAATGGATGATAGATTCTTAGGAAAGATTCATGGCAGATTTCTGGGTTTGACTGCGGCCATATTGTGTCATGCTCTCTGGTGTTGGGAGACTGGAAACCTCATTGATGAAGTACTTTTCACGCGTTCCTGTTCTCAAAGAAGAAATAAAAAGTATCTGCTAGAGTCTAATGATAGTCAGGCTAATGGAAAAACAGTGCTACTATAATTTCAGTTAGAAACATGAGGAAATACGCCAGTGTCTTTTCAGACTAAAATCATGGGGCAGATAATGAGGGAATTAAAGGATAGAATTGCAAAGGATCGCAGAACCCGTGTAGAGAGAACCAACAGATATTCAAAAAACCTCGATGCCTTGTACCTAGAGTTAGAAATTCATCTGGAGCTGGTTAGATCACAAGCGGGCGGTGTTGGCCATGGGCGTACTACTCTCACAGGATATAATCCAGGAGTATCAGAACTGGTAGAAATGCAAGGTCTGCCAGTGGGCTTAACTGACTGTGATCTATTCAGTGAAGCTAAAGATCCCCATCGGCGTTTAGATGAAACCAGGTCAGATGACATGGAGGAAAATGAATTTCTTGGTTTATAATTTGGTATCTGTAGTGAAAAAAATAATAAAGTAGATTAAAATTATCACAGAGAAAGTCAGATTCTATGGGAGGTGGGGGGACAGGATCTCATTGAGATCACAGTATAGAGGATATCAGGATAAGAAAACATAGAGCAAATGAATTGTAAATGGAGTGGGACAAAACCTGAAATCACGAAAGGTTTTGGAATACGTCTAGCAGATTTCGTGAAATACAACGCAGGGTTGGAATGTACAGCATAATTAGCAAAGGTGCCAAAGTTGTCTGAGGCTTGCAGACAGGAAAGCAATGTAAGTGGTAGATGTGGAAGAAACGCAGACGATGACAGGCTACTTAGTAAATACATCAGGAGAACACTGAAATACCAAGTAGAATAGGAAGATGGAAACAACATGAGGGAGGACAGGAGAGAAATTAGGGGTGATGCGAGGACTATCAGATGAAAAAGGAAAATATGGTGCAGAATGCCAACGAAGAGCAGATGGAACTAGCTATTAATGGGAAGGAAAGCACTGGCGAGAGCAGATATCGTGGGGACTCACAAAAAAGTAGATCATTGGGAGGCACGCTTTGCAACGGGAATCAAGGGTCAGTTAATACTAGGAGTAACTAGGCCAGAATCAATAAACTAGGAGAATGGTGGCTAGGGATTATCTCCTGGGTACTGTCGGATATGTAAGGAAGAGAAAGGGGTGTGTCCAGGTGCATCACGTCCTGCTGTGCCCATCCAGATTGGGATTTTACGATTAGCTCCTCCTGCGCATCAGACGCAGAGGTAGTACAGGACGTAAGATAAATCTTTTGCTGATCTTTTGAGGATTGACATGATCTATTGTTCTTGGGTAAGATTTATCCTGCGTGATATATACGCAACGTAGATGTGGAGCAGGATTGTAGCTTCCGCTAAGTCGATAATCTCGAATGCCGTTTTAAGGTCCTCTATCAGAGAGCTGGCTTCAGAGGTTTGGGCCACGTATATAGCGATGTCATCAATAGAAACCTATCGGTAGATGTTGTGTTTATTGTGAATGAAGATGCATGGGTCTATGGAGGAAGTCGTAAAGCCTTATGAGATTAAGAATCTAGCGAGGAGAGCATACTACCCTCAATTCACAGATTCCTTAAGTCAATATCGATATCAGTTAACTCGACATCATTTGTTTCTATTACTGTATCCAGGTAACGGTTATATGTAGACATCTTCTTTCAATGCACCGCGAAGGAAAGTGCATTTAATATTGAATTGTTGCAGTGGCCATTGGTTTCTGGGACATACCGCTAGCAGGAAACGGAGCAATTTGTAACCAATAACTACCGCGAAGGTGTTTTTGAAGTCGAAACTAGGTACTTCCGAGAAATCTTTAGTTATAGCTCTTGCACAGTATCTTGACAGTGTACCATCAGCATTTTGTTTTGTTTTGTATACCCACTTACTACCGATAATTTTCTTTCCTATCAGCTTATCTACTTCATCACAAGTCCAATTCTTCTTCATTGCCTTTATCTCAACATCCATAGCTCAGGTCCTTGGTTCCGTAAGTGAGCTAGCGGTCGATTGGTAGTAAGTCAGGAGGTCCTCATTTGCTGGTGCTTCTGTTAGGTATCCTACATATTCTCCGATGTCAATATGTATCCTGCGACAGGCAACAGCTCTCTGTTAGTCTCTTTCTAATAGTGCAATACTTCTCTTCCTTAGTGTGTCGTTACTTCGTTCCTTCTTCCTACCAAGATCTTGATTATTATTCTTAGACCGTTGTCTACGTTCCTCTGTCGAATGCTAATAATCAAGTCGTATCGTGGTAGAATCCTCGAAGTGGTAGAATAGATTCTATTCTTAATAGGGTAGGTAGGAAAGTATAATAGGTGGTTGCCTCAAGAACTAACTACCAGGCTCTACCGGCCTCCTTTTATAGTTCTTCACTCAACCCGCTTATAAATCAAAACAACTATGAGTCATAATAATGACTCATGAAAAACATCATATGACCGCATCATTGGTCATGTGCGTAAACCACCTGACCTCTTAATAGGTCATGTGCATGAAAGTAAATCCAGTAAAACCTCGTGACGAATATCTTCATCATGGTGAAACATCTCCTTCCACTACCTGCCACAAATATCTCCTTCTACTACCTGCCACAAACCCCTCCTTCCACTATCTGCCACGCGACCATGACAATAGCTGCCCTCTCCCCACGGCCTAAGTCCCTTTAGGCTATCGGGAACTTGTCATCCTCCTCGGTTCCTGTCGTCTGCCGGATGAGGCGTCCTACCCGATGCATCCAACTCTTGCTTTCTTTCTGAACCTTTTCCAACCTTCGGATCCTCGCATCCCTTCTCTTCAGTTGGGATTCTGTCTTCCCAACCTTGTATTCTGCCAAACTTGCCCTGACTTGTTGAGCCATCAAGGCGCTTGCCAGTTGCACGTTCTTTTTCTCCCATTCTCTTGCCTTCTGCTCCCACATCGAAGCCTGGCCATGGTAGAGTCCCATCTCTACTTCTGCTATCATTTTTTGTTCGCTGCTCGTGATCAGCTCCCGTTGCAGGCTTTCCACCGTATCCTCTTGTATTGCTGGCGAGATCTGTGATGGTGCTGGGTCCTGTTCCCAGATGACTTTCTTGGATTTTTTGGCCCCCCTCCCCGTAGACTTCGTGGCCGAAATCATGTTCTTATCACCTAGCAGAGGCGATACCTGTGGTGTCCTGTCTCTTTTTTTCGGAAAATAATTTGTTCCCATCTTTTCCGTGTAATGGGTGGGGCATCCGTCGTCTTAGTACCGTGTCCATGACAGAGACTTTTGTGCTCTCTCGTTTTCTGTTTCTTTTATTTTCCTGATCGGTAGGTCCACGAGTTGGACCCAATCTTAGTCGTTGATTTCTTGCTTGATCCAAACCCCGTCCTTCATCAGGCAGAAGTCTGGGCTTGTCGCGGTAGCTTTGGTGGAATTGTTGGACAGCATCGTGAGCGTTGGTGAAGTTAGTGGCTGGATACCACTCTGCATCGTGTTCTTCCGTGTAGCCTGTCCACTTGGCTCTGTACTGGAGTTTGTTGTAGTATAGTCAGGAGTCGATGATTTTCTCAAGTTCGTATTCTTCTTCGCCCTCGATCTCGATGGGTGGCGCAGGGAGTTTCTTCTGTGATGTAAATGTGTTGTCTTGGTAGGGTTCAAGGAGACTGATGTGGAATGGAGGATGAGTGTTGTTCAGCGAGCGTGGGAGGTCGAGTTTATATGCTCTTAGTCTGATGCGTTCGATGATTCTGAATGGTCCTAATTTTTTGTAATCCAGTTTCCTTGATGTTTGGGTGGTCCGTATGTTCCTTGGTATCAACCACACCTTTTCATTGACTTGGAGATTGGGATCGGGTTTTCGGTCTGGATCGACATATTCCTTCTGTTTTTCTTATGCCAGGCATATTTCTTCACGCAATATGTCATGCAATCGTTGCATGTTTTTTGTTTCAATCGATTGCGCTGGTCTGTCGTATCTTGCCGGTTCGTATATTGGATTGTATGCATAGTTCGCAAAGAAGTGTGTTGTTTTGGGTGTTACTTGTTTTACGTTGTTGTATGTGAACTCGGTAGTTGCTAGCATATCGGCCTAGTCGACCTACTGATAATTGGGGTATGCCCGTAGATATTGTTCTAATATGGCGTTCGTCCTTTCTGTTTGTCCATCTGTTTGCGGGTGGAATGCCGTGCGGAGTTTCCTTTTGATGTGCCATTGTCTTGTGATCTCTTTCCAGATATTTGCCTTGAATAGTGATCCTCTGTCTGATATGATATCTTTCACTAGTCCCTGCATTCTGAATACCTGATCCTTGAAGAGGTGAAAGAATTATTGTGTATCCATATCCGTTCTGCAAGGTATGAAGTGGGCCATCTTGGTCAAGTGATCAATTACGACCCATATTGTGTCATAACCTTTTGATTCCGGAAGTCCCGTTATGAAATCCATAGCAATAGATTGCCACGGTCTTCCAGGTGGTTTGATAGGTTTTAGCAATCCATATGGCGTGTGACGTTTTGCCTTCGTCCTCTGACAAATCTCGCAGTTCTTGACATATCTCTTGACATCCTCTCTTATCGTCGGCCAGTAGTATGATCTCCTGATCAGTTCCGTAGTTTTGGCCGTTCCGCCATGTCCCGCTTGTGGTATGTCGTAGTTTCTCCTTATCGTTTCAGTTCGGAGAGGTTCGTTGTCCAGAATTCATACCTGGTTGTCGGACCAAAGGTGTCCATCTTTTTCTTCGTACAGCCCGGGTGCTATCCCCTTCATCTCTTCCTGCTTTTCATTTAAAGCTTTCTAGATTGCTTGTATTTCAGTATCCTTCTCTATCGTGCTTCGTATCCATTCTGTGTGGTCGTCATTGGATAATATTACTGTTTACATCTCCTTGATGCATTGCTTTCTTCCGTTTTCTTTCTCATCTTTCAAGTATCTTTTCTTTGGTAGAAGAATCGTTTTTCTCTGTTGGATCCTTGCGTCCTCTCTGGTCGGTAGGTCTTCTTGTCTCCTTGTAAGGGCATCGGGTTGTCCGCCTTGCTTTCCAGGTCAGTACTCAATCTTGATGTGATATTGAGATAGGGTTTCACTCCATCTCATTTGTCATTGATTGAGTTGTTTGGTGGTGGTCAAGGCGAGGAGGTTTTTGTGGTCAATTACCACCCCAATATGGTGTTCGTTTCCCAGCGCGTATTTCCTCCATGCCTTAAGTGCATGAACTATAGCCAATAGTTGTTTATCGAGGATGTCGTAGTTGCAGTTGGCCTTGATTCCCGTCTTCGATCAGAATGCCACCGGGCGCCATAGGTTGTTGTCGCCTAACTGTGATAAAATCCCCGAGCAGACGTAATTCGACGCATCCGTTTGGATCATGATTGGCAATTTCTGGTCGCAGTATCTCAGTATCGGTGCCGTGCTGAGTTTGTTCCATAATTTATGGGAATGCTGTTCGCTGCTTGTCCGCCCAGTTCCCTTTAGTATCCTGTTTCGTTGTCTCGTACAATGCTTTCGCCACTCTGCTGTACCCTTCGATGAATCGGCGGTAATAGTTGCAAAAGCCCAAGAAGCTTTGTACTCCTTTTATGCTCTTTGGTGGTTTCCATTCGTCGATTGCTACTGTGTTGACCGAGTCGGTTCGTATTCCAGCAGGGTTGATGACAAAGCCCACATATTCGTTTTCCTATTAGTGGAATTTGCATTTTGTAGGTTTTAGTTTGATTTTTGCTTCTCTTAGGGCCTGCATAACGTTACGGATGTCCTCCCGGTGTTGTTCCATTGTCTTCGAATAGATGAGGATATTGTCTAAATAGACGATGTAGCATATATCCCAGAATCTGCGGAGTTTGGTGTTGATCCATCTTTAGAATATTGCCGGTGCGTTGGACAGTGCAAACGGCATTACCAGGTATTCGTATAGCCCATATCGTGTTCGAAATGCCGTTTTCCCTTGGCCTCCTTCAAATATTCTGAAATTGTGGTAGGCATCTTTGATGTCTAGTTTCGTGTAGTATTGGGCTTTTCCCAACCTGTCCAATGCTTCGTCGATCAGCGGTAGTGGATCCCGGTCTTCCTTGGTGACTGCCTTCCATCCTCGAAAATCCACGCAAAGGCTGAGCTTTCCGTCATTCTTTTTGGCGAATAATATCGGTGCTCCTGCTGCTGACAAGGATGGCCGTATTTATCCTCTCTCCAGGTTCTGTTGGAGGTAATCTCGTAGAGCCTTCTACCCTTCTTCTCTCAAGGAGTAAAGTTTCATGAACAGTGCCCTGCCCACTAGGTCGATCCTGTGGTGCTCTTCTCTGTGTTCTGGCAAGTCCGTCCTTTCTCCTTCTTCGAACATGTCTAAGAGGTCGTGGTATTCGCTTAGTACCAGCTGTCTTAGAGTTGCTTTTTTTTTTGTTGCTTCTTGTTTTACAGCTAACCTGATACTGATCGTCGAGGTCTCCGCAATTGTCGTTTCCTTTTCTTCTTGACCCCATTGGAGAACACCGGTCTGTTCTCGCTTCCGATATAGCTTTCCGAAGTGCTTGGCTGATATAAAGTTGATATTGACGCGTCGTCCTTGGGGTTTTGCGAGGCTGGTTTTTCCGGTGCTCCCAAATCCATGATCCTGTCTTCCTGTTTTGTCGAGGCTGACTACTTCTCGTAGTCCTCTATTGTCGATCTTGTCAACAATCAGTTGTGCTATCCGATCGCCTTTCCTGACTTCGTAGTCTTCTTCTTTCAGGTTTATCAGTAGAACCTTGATTTTTCCGCGATAGTCTGCATCTATCACCCCCGCTCCTGTGGTTAGGCCATGCCAGGTAGCTAATCTACTTCGTCGGGCGATTCGTCCACAGGTGCCATCTTGTAGTATAATAGATATTCCTTTCTTTATCCTCGCTTGCCCTTAGGCTGGGATGATTTCCTCTTGGGTGCTGTACAGGTCATGTCCAGCCGCTCTGTTCGACCCTTTGATCAGTAACTTTGCTTTGGGATCCAACCGTTGGATCCGAATATTCTCTTCTTCCCTTCTGGTCTCGGTGATTTGACTGTATTTGTTTTCCCATCGTGCCAGTCTGGTAGGGACTGCCTTGATCCTTGGTGATTCATTTAGGCATACTTGGGTACACCTCTCACTTCTGCAGTCGATCCTTCTTTTCTCCCAGTAGATATTGGGGTTGTGTTTCCTTAGCCATGGTATTCCCAAGATAGCAGTATGTTTGACCATATTTGCTACCTGTAGTATTATCATTTCTTGATGAGGTCCTGTTTCCAGGGCTATTTCGGCCATGTGGGTTATGGGGCCCACTTTGCTCTTTTCTCCATTAACCACTTAGATGTTTCTTGGTCTGTAGATTTTCGTGAGTGGTATCCGGTGGGTATTGCAAAATTATCTGTCGATCAAGTCCTCCATTGCGCCCGAATCGACCATTGCGTTGGTTTCAGTGATCCCGTTTTTTGTGAGTATTTTGATTTTTATCATCAGCTGATCCGATTCATCGTGGTTGTTATGCGTTGTGTTGATTTGTTTCTTGTAGTCCGTTGTGGTCGATATTTGTATAATCTCAGTGGGTTTTTCGTGTTATCCATCCCTCAGACCACTCGTTACTGGAGACTGTTGTCATTTAAACCCTCCTCCATTTCTTCTGATTGCAGGCCCCGCATCTCTCAAATCTTGGCATTCTTGTCTGGACATTCGATTGCTCGATGTCCTGCCTTTCCACACAGGAAGCACAGATTGCTGTGCCTGTGCTTCGGGAATTCTTCCGGTATTAACCTTGCGAGATTCGGCCGTATTAGTCTCCAGGCTTGTCTAAACCTTTGTCCTCGTCCCCGGAATCATTGGGTTGTTCCCCTTATTGCATCAAGGTCTATTGCCTCTCCTCCTTGATTGGTCATTAGGGCCTGCAGTGGTCCCTTGTGCTGTCGGGCCGATCTCTCCCTGTTGCTTCTTCCTTGGTTCTCACCATTCTCGAGCTCCACGAACCCCTGGGCTAGTTCTTTGGTTGTGTTGAATACTCGGTCTGAGTTGGTCCATGCTTCATATAGCTCTTCGTGGACCTCTCTCAGAAGTTGTCACCGCAGGGTGTGTATATCATATTCAGCGTCTGGGGCTAACAGTTGTATGTTGTGCCAAAACTCGATAACTATATTTTTTCCTTAAACCATTTTCTCGATCTGGTTCCTTGCTCCCTGTCATTTGTCCTTATCCTCGAACTGGGCTCTGAGGTGTCTTTCCAACTCTTCTCATTCGTGCCACTCCTTGGAGGTGGTCCCTTCCACAATTGGAGTGATCTACTTCTCTGCTGTTCCCCGGAGTAGAGTCTTTGCAAATCTGATTTTTTTGTCGTCGTGTTCGCTCATCCATTCTTTAGCTTCATAGTATAGCTTAAGCTGTACCAGGAATCCTCTGAGCCTGGTCGGTTTTGCGTCGAAGACGTCGGGATTTCTCAATTTGAGTCCTTCCATAGTCCGTGTAGGTCTGAGTCCTGCTACCATGTATTCCAGTTGTTCTCCCGTCATGCTCAGCACATTCAATGGTGCTGGTGGGGCCGGGGTCGTCCCCATCCCTTCTCCTGCCTATTCTGCCTCCATTTTGCTATTGGGTGTCGCTTTTGAGACGCAACCAAATGTTAGGTATCCTACCTGTTCTCCGATGTCAATATGTATCCTGCGACAGGCAACAGCTCTCTGTTAGTCTCTTTGTAATAGTGCAATACTTCTCTTCCTTAGTGTGTTATTACTTTGTTCCTTCTTCCTACCAAGACCTTGATTATTATTCTTATACCGTTGTCTACGTTCCTCTGTCGAATGCTAATAATCAAGTCGTATCGTGGTAGAATTCTCGCAGTGGTAGAATAGATTCTATTCTTAATAGTATAGGTAAGAAAGTATAATAGGTGGTTGCGTCAAGAACTAACTACCAGGCTCTGCCAGCCTCCTTTGATAGTCCTTCACTCAACCCGCTTATAAATCAAAACAACTATGAGTCATAATTTTGACTCATGAAATACATCATATGATTTCATCATTTGTCATTTGCGTAAACCACCTGACCTCTTAATAGGTCATGTGCGTGAAAGTAAATCAAACTGCGCAGCCTCCTTGGCCTCATGCGCTGCCCCCATGCCCTCTTAATAGGTCATGTGTGTGAAAGTAAATCAAGTAAAACCTCATGACGAATATCTTCGTCCTGGTGTAACATCTCCTTCCACTACCTGCCACAAACATCTCCTTCCACTACCTGCCACAAACGTCTCCATCCACCATCTGCCACGCGACCGTGACAACTTCTACATTTCTGTCAGAGTACTAGAGTCCGTGAATAATTCTTCCAGATCTGGTCTGCATTGCAGGTAGTTCCTCTGGTTGTTCCCCCTATTAAGGTGGTTCTGGGATCACCTCTGGTGTTGTGGGTTCGCCATAGTCTTCTAGATTTTCTGGCAGTCGAGGAGGATGTATTTTGACAGTTGGCTTTGCTGCTGTCTTTTCTGCATTTGATTCTGGTGGCTTATATGGAGTAGAAAACGGTGGGAGAAAGGGACTTGTATAGGTTTCTGGTTCCAGTAATGATTCTGGTAGAGTGGACAGTTGTATTATTCTGTTTGTCTCATGAATCTGTAGTGTTTCAGAAATCTTGCGCTGTTAGGGGATATATATTCAGTATACCTTGTTGGAAGAAGTGTATCAGACCAGGTATTCTTCGATCATTTAGTGCAGTAACTTTGTTCCAGGTTTTCGCATTTCCTCTGGTATATGGACATAGGATTTGGTCCTGTAAGGGCGAAGATGGTTTATCAATGGCTTTTTGTTGTGAAGAGATTCATAGGGCGTTGAGCTTCCCATATATCGGTTAGGAAGTCTATTCCTTGGATATATGGCAGTGGTGATTGCTTCTGCCCATCACCATAGGGGTCATCCTTTTAGCGTAGAATATATCAAGGTGATTATTGTCCACTTG
Organism: Tuber brumale; assembly: GCA_014065205.1. NCBI lineage: Eukaryota > Fungi > Ascomycota > Pezizomycetes > Pezizales > Tuberaceae > Tuber > Tuber brumale. The sequence continues at coordinate 113,673 of JACCEG010000417.1, read as the reverse complement.
TACTATTTGGCAACAACATCAGATTCATGTAAATAAGGGTGGGTTTTATGATGAATAATTCCCAGCTTCTGTAACAATAATAACATATCAGGGTTAACATATTCCAGCAGTAAAAGATTTACCTTGCATCTGGTACCTGTTCTGCATCTGTGTTAGGCATATGGAAATCTGAGACTTGTGCACAGACCCACGGTAGGGTCACTGCGCACAGACCCTCAATTTACCGGAGCCAACACCCCCCTCTGGCCCCCTTATGGGGCCCGCACTTCATTAGCGAGATTTCGAGAGTTGCGTCCCATAACTAAAATGTCACATCAATGAAGCCCACTTCATGACACCATATACGTCGCCGCCGTCCGTCCGACCGCATGCTGCTTGCAGGATATATGAGAGGCGACCCTTGGCGACATCTGGGAAGTGGAACGGAGGAAACCCGTGGGAGGCGCATTGAGATAGTAGGCTTCACAGTTAGGCCTCCTAACTATGGGCCGAAGGTGACGGGACGTTTTCGGCGAAATAGTCCAAGAGGATATCCCAGTAGTGGAAGCTATTAGGGGTATACCGAATCCACCCATACCCTTCTGAGATCAGCTGTAGGTTGGTTGGTCCTAGTAATAGGACCCCTCTACGGAGGCCGGCGGACCAAGGGGAAGCATGCTCAGAATGGAAGACCTAGATAAGTTGGAGACCCTTAAAGACGCTGACACGTCAGGCTCGGACTTGCGATTGGCACTAGGTGAACCGGCATGAACTTGATCACTTTATGACCGAAGAGACTACTGGAACGACAGTCAACCAGACTAGAGTAATATAATAGTCTATGCGGACATCTAAGTTGAAGGCCACTGTTTGGTATAACAAATAGCGCAGTCATCTCAACGGAGGGATACTACTCCGAGTCCGCGAAAGGGTGTGATAAGTTTCAGGGTCAAACAGTGTTCGCACTTATAAGATTCTGGACGTTTGCGTATTAATCCCCGGGTGATACTTCAGGGGCATAGTAGGTAGAAGTAGTCTGCGAACACTCAGACGCGGGATATAAATATCGAAGTGCCTCCCGAGCTTTACAGACATCATCAAGCAACGGAGAAGAGATCTTATCAATATAATATTGTTCTACACTTTAAATCTTTACTTTAACTTACTTTATCGAGACGAGCCTTCCTCGACTGATTCTCCAATAAAGGATTTCGGGCCTACGTCCCTCAGATGTATACTTGAGTTTGGCATCCGCCTAACAGTATATTGATAGTTCTCCTATTACCAAGGCTTACTACATGAACTACGAGTTCACCTCAAACTCCACCCTCACCTCAGACTTCGATTATATTTTCGAAGCACCTCATTGTCCTATCTATATTCATTCCTTCGAAGAAATATTCGAGACCGAGTTGTTCGAAATCGCAGAAGAATATACGCAAGAACCCTCGTGGTTCACAGTACCTTTCGGGATCCCAACGAGGGATCAATTTCGTAGCATATGTCGCACCTGGCACGGTTGGGAATTTGAGTGGAATTCGACCGAGTCAGAGGACTTCATCGACTGGAGCACCCAGTGCTCTTTGAAGACGGAAGAGAAGAATAAGGAAGACCCAGGAACAGTTATCCGGGGGCGAGACATCCCCTCGGCCTGGGCCTGACACACTTTTATATGTACTATAAGTACATCCTAAACCTCGAAAAAAAGGAGATTCAAGTTTTGAGTCCAGAATCGCACCAACCGAACCCTTTTATACCTACACCACGAGAGTGTCTCGAACGTTGGATACCTTACATACGATTCCTTAAACCTTTTAAAGGATATCAATTGCTCTGGTACGAAGTACCAGAAATCACACATCCAGGGCTATTAGAGCAACTAGCCTATCTGGAAAGTATCACAATGGCTGAGATACCTCAAGATCCGAGAAAGAGAATAACGGCGGGTGAACCTATGGATACCCGACCCGACACCACGGATAAGGCGGATGATTCCGCCATTCATAGTCCCTTCCCCTCGACACCTCAGGAACCTACATTTCAGAGAGGAAATATACCCTCTCACCGATCCTCTAGTGTCACAAGCACTGATAGGATATCAAGGGTCCCCACACCATGACCAGGGGAACACACTGCAAACTTGGCGAGACTGGCTGCGCGGCTTGGGATAACATTGGGACAGATAAGACAAGACATCGATACTTCGCTCGACCAAGCCAACATCGCCTTCAAACATTTGAAGGAAGCCACCCAAGATAATACCTTAAAGTTAATTAAGGTTCAACAGCGAATCGCCGGTGGAGAAGATGTCCACGATAATGATATTGCCATCTTGTTGATGCAGTTGGCAGGCGTGGAAAGCGAAGTCAAGGGGATACAAGAAGAGATGTTGCGAGAAGTCGCAAAAAAGATTGACGCTCAGGAACGGCGTCAACAAGGACATGAAGAAGTAACCACGAGGTTACATGAAAGCCTCGGGAAAGAAAGCCAAGCGGCATTAGCCCGAGATCAGACTCTGGAACAGATGGTCATCAGTCTGCGAGCGGAATTCGTAGAATTCCTTGCCCAAAGTGTTACGCGCTAACGAGAAGTCAATCGTACTCCAGGACAAATGCGCACCGATCAAAACACGCGCCAAGCGGAGATTCGCAGGTCGCAAGACCAGCAACAACTGCAGAATATCGAGACAAACCAAACCCTCAAAGGGTTAACTGTGGCAACAAATAAAATATTAGCCACGGCACCAAATCCCGAAGCTGCAAGACCCGCACCCTTGCCCGCAGTGCACGAAACTGATGATGAGGAGTATTACGCTCCACCTACACGCAGGGACAAGGGCAAAGGCTGGGAAACCGCTGATGCATTCCCCTCAGCTGCCCAGCGAGGTAACCCAGGAGATCCTAGTGACGATGACGACGATGGTGATGATGATGAAAGAGGAAGAAGGAGAGGAGGTCCTAGCCGAGGCAGGCAAGGACAAACACCAGAACCGTCTGGTATGGCAGAAATGCTTGCCAACGCGATGGCGCTGAATATTAAGCGACCATCCGAGCCACCCCCATTCTTTGAAGATAGACCCGCACAAGACATATACGTGTGGATCCTTCAATGCACGGACTATTTCGAACGGAACCCGCGAATCTGAGACGATGCCCGGGAACGTGTCATCTACAAGCTCAGCCGTACAAAAGGAGAGATAGTCCTTCCTTATACCATATGGTACCGGAAGGCTATGGACGGACTTCAAGGGGAAACCCAGCAACCAGAGCTGGCAACATGGACTCGCTTTGAACATGGTATGATCAAGCGATTCGCCCCGGTAGAAGCCGAAAGACTAGCCCTTCGAGCAATGAAACTAGTCGCGTACGACGGCAGTATTGAGCACTACCTGACGGTCATGCACAACCATAACATTCGTGCAGGCATGACCGGAGAGTCCTGGAGAGAGGTAGTCGAACACAAACTCCCTGAACAAATTGTCCGCAGGTTGTCGGCCCTGCAATACACAACGGACCAGGAATGGGAAGAGGCGCTAAGGCTATGCGGGCGGTCAGAAGAAGCCCTGCTAGCTAGAAAGAGAATTGGGTGAGACCAACCGTCCAAACCTAAAATAGTCCAGGAGGTCAAAAGAGAAGACCGACGGGACTCTAAACCAATGCGATAAAGGGATACTAAACCTTATGTCAAGGGAGGTGGAGCCCCTTCACGGAAAAGGAAACAGGACGATGAGCCGGAGAAACCTAGGAAAAGGTTAGGAGGTGCAACAAAGACCACCCACACAAACTTCGCCCAGGCCCATACCGGCATCCCGCAGAGTGTGATCGACACACGGAGGAAAGAAGGAGTTTGCACACGTTGTGGGAACAAAAACCACACCAATCAGACGTGTTGGGGAGACGCCCATATATCGGCGGCAACGGTCAGCTCAAGACCAATAAAACTGGGAATTCGATGAGCAAGATCGGCTATTGTAAAGCCCAAATTAGCTCGCAAAGTCGCATCTGTTCAACACCCAGCTCGCGTGAATAAATTCCGGGAACTGGCAGACGACGAGGAACTGACCTAGGTCAGTTCACAGGCACCAACGGCGACGGCGTTTGGGTATTCAGTGTCCTGAGGGAACTGGAATCGAAATGGGAACCCGCTTTGGCTGGGGTGTATTGGGTACCGACCACGACGGGGATCGGATAGTCCGTGTGCAACTACGGGAGATGAAACTCAAAATGATCAAAGCGGCACGAAGCAAGTCTCTCCTTTCAGGATCAACGCAAGTAGGCTCATAGTGAAGGAACCCCACGAGGGACTTATGAGCTCGAACACAAGAATCAATATATGGCGAGTCTTGACCGAAAGAGAGGATAGTTAACATGCCCACATAGCCCAGGAGCCAACAGTACGAAGTTCCTCGAGTCACCTGGTGGTTGCCTGCTACCTGTGTGCAAACAAGTTACTATACCGAAGAAGTTGGGACATAGCAATGCAAGATCTACCTGATAACAAACACATGACAGGAGGACAACCGACGCGGGCCGTTCCACCTACCACACGAGTCTGAGTCGGATTATACGTATGTACTATCTTGCCTTCTGGCCAGAGTGTGGGATAGGGATGTACCGCTTTGGTGCGCAAGGCCCCTCTGAGGGAGCTGGATGGATAACCGAAACCCTAAGGGAAAGGATTCGGTGAAAGCGGGAACCCCTCACCAGGGTAGTAAAATGGCTAATAACCACCCGAAAATCTGCTATGAGCCAAGGTCTGGCGTGTTGGAAGAAGGCATCCGGCCTGAAAACTGGTCGTGCGCAATAGCGTATTGGTGAAACGCCGCTTTAGTATGTAGACCCAGATTGTTAGAGCTAAAAAGTTACTAGTTTGTCAGAGGAGACCTCAATGGTCGAAACTATGCGGGTGTAGTAACAAACATCTTGTTACCTACACCCAATACCAACGATGCCTAAACGAAAAAACCAAGAAAGTCTTATCCGCGCCAAGTGCGCGGAACTAAACGCTCCAAAACCAAAACGATAGAACTGTCCGGAGGGGATGGCTTACCTCCATATACACGATAAGCGCTACAAAATTACAGTCCTATTAGACTCGGGATCAAAGGTGTTCCTTATCAATAAGGACCTAGTTGAAGACCTTCGCGTTCCCTCAATAGAACGCGACAATGCAGTTGATATCTTAGGCTTTGACGGATCATCCGCTGCCTCTGGAGGAAAGTGTTACACTCTTCCCATAAAATTAGAAATAGGAAAAAACCGACACATCTCTGAAGTGTCATGCGAAGCGGCTAAAGGAGGTCACTACGGAATGATAATTCCTTTTGGTTGGTGGCATCGTGAACACCCAGTGTCTCACATAGATGATGCAGAGAATTGGACCTTCTCCGCAAAGTGTTGCGAAAACTGTGCGGAAGAAGATGAAGGAATAGCAGATATGTTCGAGTATGATGAATTGGTCGCTTGGGATCCTAATGCCTGTCGCATCGGAAGAATAGGAGCCATCGAAAATACGGTGGAACTTGAATCATTACCGAAAGAATACTGGAAATACAAGCATTTGTTTGAAGCCCAGACGGCAGAAAAATTAGCTCCAAGACGGACATTCGATCAGGAAATTAAGTTGATTCCAGGATCAACCGCCCCCTCGGGGCCGATATATCCACTATCCGAAAAACAGCTTAAGGCTTTACGAGAATACTTGGAGACGATGATCAAACAAGGGAAAATCACAAGGAGTCAATCGCCAGCAGGCGCACCCATATTATTCGTGCCTAAACCAGATGGTAGACTACATCTAGTTGTGGATTATCGAAATCTAAATAAGATTACTATCCTCAACAAACATCCCCTTCCACTAATGTCCGAACTCCGAGATAGAGTAGCCGGTGCAAAGATCTTCACCAAGTTAGATCTTAAGGACGGTTACCACCTGATTAGGATCAAGGAAGGAGATGAATGGAAGACAGCGTTCCGTACGAGATACAGACACTACGAATATAAGGTTATGCCTTTTGGATTGGTCAACGCCCCGGCAACCTTCCAAGATAGGATGAACCAAGTTCTACAAAAATACTTGGACGTCGGAGTAGTGTGTTACCTTGATGATATTCTCATCTACTCAAAGAATGAAAAGGAACACATCGAAGCTGTTAAGAAAGTTTTACAAAGTCTATCAGACTTTCAATTAGCGGTATAGCGAAAAAAATCAACTTTCCATGCCACTGAGGTAGAATTCCGCGGCTATATGGTGGCGGTTGATGGGGTGTCTATGAGCACCCGAAAGGTAGGATCCATAATGGTCTGGAAGGTGCCTAAGTCGGTTAGAGAAGTACAAGTCTTTATGGGGTTTGCTAACTTCTACCGATGATTCATAAAAAACTTCGCGGCTATCTGCAAGCCAATAACCGACACATTACAAGGAAATCCTAAAAGCTTTAAATGGTGAGTTAAACAGGACACGGCTTTTGCAGAGCTAAAGCACCGATTCACCACAGCCCCCATACTTCACCACTTTTTCCCAGAAAGAGAAACGGTGGTAGAAACGGATGCTAGCGATTTTGCACTGGGCTGCGTTCTTTCCCAATACTTTGAGAAAAGATTACATCCAGTAGCCTTCCATTCCAGAAAATTAAACTCAGCGGAGCGCAACTACGAGATTCACGATAAAGAACTTCTTGCGATCCTGGAAGCTTTTAAAGAATGGAGACACTACTTAATCGGAACGGAGAAACCGATCAAAGTCTTTACCGACCATCAGAACCTACAATACTTCCTCACCTCAAAAGTCTGGAGTGGCCGTCAAATTCGATGGGCTCAGAAGTTGGTAGAATACAATTTTCATATTGTATACCGACCAGGCACAAAGGGCGAAAAGCCTGATACATTAAGCAGACGGCCGGAGTACCGTCCTGAGGAGGGAGCTACGTATCGCGAACAGAAAGTTTTAAAATAAGAAAATTTCTTGGTATCGCTAGTAGCGAGGGTAGGCGATGAAGGAGAGGACTGGGATGGAGATAAAGATTTGGATCTAGACCCTCGAAGAGGAGGAACGGAACCCGTGATTAGGGTCAAGCGATTGAGCAAAAAGGCATACTAGCCGACAAAGGGCTCAAGAATGGTGGCCGGACATGACCTGTACGCCATAGAAGATGACATTGTCCGGAAATATGGACCAGCATTAATAAGGTCGGGTATAGCCGTGGGGCTACACGAAGGAACTTACGGAAGAGTTGCCCCAAGAAGTGGATTAGCGGTCCGAAGCGGAATCTCTACCGGCGCAGGGGTAATCGATGCGCATTACACCGGCGAACTCAAACTCGTACCTTTCAACCATAAGGATGTGGACTGCCAAATAAGAATGGGTGATCGCATAGCTCAACTAGTGGTAGAAAAGGTCAACACCTCAGACATGATGGAAGTCGACGACTTAGAAGAAACGGAACGAGGGACTACGGGATTCGGAAGGACCGATATAGCGACCAGATCCTTAATCGTCAAGGAACAGGAACCTAGCATCAGCTACCTACTGGCATCGGCTAAAGACAATGAACATTGGTACGACATTTCAGAAGTACCCAACAAAGTTCTAATGTCAAATGCTATTCTCCTGAGGAAAGGTATGAAGCAGTTCAATCCTGAATTGTTAAACGAAATACAGGCAGCTATCGAAACGGACGCAGCATGGAGGCAACGAAGGGAAGAACTCATTAAGCGACAGGACGAAGGAAAGGATTTTCCCAAAGATTGGACTTTGACCGACGATCTACTATATTATAAGCAAAGACTATTTGTACCAGACAGTCAGGCGCTATATACCAAGATCGCAGAAGGATGTCACGATGCAAAAGTTGCAGGACATTTCGGACAAGAAAAAACTTTGGAAATAATCATGCGAGACTTCTACTGGAAAGGACTTGCGGAATGGGTCAACGACTACGTACGATCCTGCTATGAATTCCAACATAATAAGTCACCTAGACATGCCAAGTATGGGTTACTGCAACCATTGCAAATACCCTACGCAGCATGGGCATCTATCCCGGTGGACTTTATCACTCAACTACCAGAGTGACAAGGGTGTACTCAGATAATGGTAGTAGTTGATCGCTGTACAAAGATGGCACATTTCATCGGACTACAAACCACGGCTACGGCCAAGGATGTCGCAAATGCATTCCTGAAAGAAGTATGGAGGCTGCACGGCCTGCCAACCGAAATTGTCTCAGACATGGATTCAAAGTTCGTAGGAGAATTTTGGGAATCCCTTTGCAAAGCATTGGAAATTAAGCGAAGAATGTCAACGGCATACCACCCGCAGACTGACGGACAAACCGAACGTACCAACCAAGTGCTGGAAGGTTACCTTAGAAGTTTTGTCAACTACGATCAGGACGACTGGTATCAGCTACTACCGTTAGCTGAACATGCCTACAACAACTCCGCAACCAATGCTCATGGGATGTCCCCATTCTATGCGAATTACGGATTCCATCCACAGACAGAGTGGATGAAGGAGCGCGAAGCTCAAAATCCAGGAGCAACCTTATATGCAAACTGTTTTAAGACTATATATGAACAAGCGAGAGGGTCACTAGAAAAGACACGGGAAGGAATGTCAAAGTATTCTGACCGGAAAGCTAGACAACAGCCAGACTTCAATATCGTGGACAAAGTAATGTTAAACGCTAAAAACATTCGAACCCGACGGAAATCAAAGAAGCTAAGTCCGAAGCTATACGGTCCCTTCCAAATCATGGAGAAACGTGGATCAAGAGCATTCAAACTGAACATATCCGCTCGATGGAACATTCATCCGATATTCCACATCGCACTGTTGGAACCCTACCGCGAGTCAGTTCATGACAATCGCCCACAACCAGCCAGAGAACCGGAAGATATTGACGGTGATCTGGAATGGGAGGTTGAAAAAGTGGTAAGAAGCGAGATTCGTTCTTACAGGAGACGAGTACGCGGTCGCTATCAAGAGAAGCCGGAACTGTGGTACTTCGTTAAATGGCAAGGGTGTTCAGAAGATGAGAACACCTGGGAGCCTGCCACCGGTATGGAAAATGCGGAAGAAGTTGTGGAGAATTTTCATAATGAAAATCCGGATATGCCTTGAAGGGCAGAAGTAAGATAGTGAGGAAAAGGTTTTCCTACCGTGGCCAAGTAAACGCGGAAGGTTTTTTACCCTGACCACACTGAGTCTTAAAATGTATTTAGAAGAAATTATAAAATGGCTATAAAGGCATACGAGGCGAAGACTGGTCGGAGGGAGCTCATGTTAGGCATATGGAAATCTGAGACTTGTGCACAGACACACGGTAGGGTAACTGCGCAGAGACCCTCAATTTACCGGAGCCAACACCCCCCTCCGGCCCCGTTATGGGGCCCGCACGTCATTAGCGAGATTATGAGAGTTGCGTCCCATAACTAAAATGTCACATCAATGAAGCCCCCTTCATAACACCATATACGTCGCCGCTGGCCATCCGACTGCAGGCTGCTCGCAGGATATATGAGAGGCGACCTTTGGCGACATCTGGGAAGTGGAACGGAGGAAATCCGTCGCAGGCGCATTGAGATAGTCGGCTTCAAAGTTAGGCCTCCTAACTATGGGCCGAAAGTGACGGGACGTTTTCGGCGAAATACTCCAAGAGGATATCCCAGTAGTGGAAGCTATTAGGGGTATACCGAATCCACCCATACCCTTCTGAGATCAGCTGTAGGTTGGTTGGTCCTAGTAATAGGACCCCTCTACGGAGGCCGGCGGACCAAGGGGAAGCATGCTCAGAATGGAAGACCTAGATAAGTTGGAGACCCTTAAGACGCTGACACGTCGGGCTCGAACTTGCAATTAGCACTAGGTGAACCGGCATGAACTTGATCACTTCATGAACGAAGAGACTACTGGAATGATAGTCAACAAGACTAAAGTATTATAATAGTCTATGCAGACATCTAAGTTAGAGGCCGCTGTTTGGTATTACAAATATCGCAGTCATCTCAATGGAGGAATACTATTCCGTGTCTGCAAAAGGGTCGGATAAGTTTCAGGGTCAAACGGTGTTCGCACTCATAAGATTCTGGACCTTCGCGTATTAAAGCTAGAGTGGTACTTCGAAAGNTACTTCGGAGGCATAGTAGTTAGAAGTAGTCCGCGAACACTCAGACGCGGGATATAAATATCGAAGTGCCTCCTGAGCTTTACAGACATCATCAAGCAACGGAGAAGAGATCTTATCAATATAATATTGTTCTACACTTTAAATCTTTACTTTACCTTACTTTGTCGAGACGAGCCTTCCTCGACAGATTCTCCAATAAAAGATTTCGGGCCTACGTTCCTCAGATATATACTTGAGTTTGGCGTCCGCCTAACCATCTGACACCTAGTAAGAGCTAAATGTAAACTCCCAATCTGGATAGGTGCGGCTGGACGTGTTCCGTCCAGATGTACCGCTTTCTCGTACAAACTTATTAGACGGTACTCAGAGCACAATACTTAGCAACTATTCCCCTGGTTTATTGACTTGGGGCTAATTACTCCCCGCCTCCGCTGACCTTCGTTTCCCATTGCAAATGTGTACCCCCTACTCATCTACCTTTTTGGGAGTCCCCATGATATCTGCTCTCGCCAGCCCTTTCATTCCCCTTAATAGCTAGTTTTGTCTGCACTTCATCCACATTGTGCTCAGTAATTTCCTTTTTCATCCCGTAGTACTCCTATCACCCCTGATTTCTCTCCCGTTCTCCTACATATTGCTTTCATCTTCCTATACTACTTTGTATTTCGGTCTGGACCCAATGTATTTACTAAGTAGCCTGTCATTGTCGCCCTTATTTCGTCCGCATCTACTACTTACATTCCTTTCCTGTCCGCAGGCCTCAGACAACTTCTGCACCTTCACTAATTGTGCTGTACATTCCAACCCCACGATGTTTGTCCCTAAGTCCGCAGGACATATTCCAAAATTCTTGCGTGATTTCAGGTTTTGTCGAACTCCATCCACACTTCATTTGCTCTATGTTTTCTTATCCCAATATCTTCAATACTGTAACCTCAACCCGATCCACTTCCCCACCTCTCATAGAATGTTACTTTCTCTGCGATAGTTTTAATCTACTTTATGACTTTTTTTCCTTACAGATACCAAATTGTAAACTGATAAATTCATTTTCCTCCTTGTTGTCTGTCCTGGTTGCATCTAAATGCCAATGGGGATCTACACCTGTTCCAGACCGATCACAGTCAATTAAGTCTGCTGGCAGATCTTGCATATTTACCGTAACTGGTACAGGTTACCGGTTTAGGATTTTCAGGAATCAGTTGATACTGTTTGAGTTTTCAATTCGTTTCAGGAAACGAGGTGTGCCTCTAGCCTCATAGTATAGGGTTTGATACTCTATATGTTTTATGTTTGGTTTCAAGGCTACCATTTTGGAGTCTTATTTGGTATGAGAATAAGGCTCCTGGTGGCCTAAGAAGTGTATTTAAGAACTGCTATTCTTCACATTAGAAGAAATAGACTTCAGCTGACAGAGTTTTCAATATACTTGCTTGAACAGTTACTCTCTTCAGTTTGCTTCATGAATCTTTAGTTTGAGATCCACCAAACATCTCAGAGGCTTCAGTAGTCGCGATATAGTAAGAAGTATATTCAACAACTTCAGCTAAAGCCTCTGGACCTTGATTCACTAGTTACCACCTTGGTACAGAACAAGGTCCATTAAGCCTTCATTCACCACATCTCTGGAGAGGCGGTTACATCTACCGGTTCTGGTTCTCCTAGACTATATCCTCGCAGGGTAGTATACCCACTGCTGACACCTACCGCTTGTGATCCAACCTTCTTCGGAGAAGTCCAAACTCCCGGTACAAGGCATCGAGGTTATTTGAATACCTGTCGGTTCTCTCTACACATGTTCTAGAATCCTTCACAATTCTATCCTTTAATCCCCTCCTTATCTATCCTATGATTTTAGTGTGAAAAGATACTAGTGTATTTCTTCACATTCTTAACTGACATTATAGTAGCGCTGTTTTTCCATTAGCCAGACTATCATTGGAATCTAGGGGATAATTTTTACTTCTACCTTGAGAACGGGAATGTGTGAAAAATACTTCATTAGCGAAGCTCTCAGTCTGACAACACTAGAGAGTATGACCCAATATGGCCATAGTCAGATACAGAAATGTGCTATTAATCTTTCTTGAGAATCCATCATCCATTGTGCTTCGCCTTTTCTCGCCTGAATAAAATTGTACATATATGACACTCAGAATCTGTGGGGCTAGGAATCTAAGAGAGTGTGCCTGCTGGTATAGTTAGACAGATTCAGTCTTACTGCAGTCTGGAATAATCGCAGTGCAGAGGTACGAGCATACCTCACACCCATTAGGCGCGCAACTAAACTGATCATCTGCGAGTAAGTACTCTACTTTTTGTACACAGGCTATAGGATCCTCCGTATTAAGCTTATAGAGTTTTGTTATAGCCTTCTTTGTACAATAGAGATACTGGGATCTGCACACACTGTGCTTTGCTTGGATCTGGACAATTAGTGGCCAGCAGCCATTATATTTAGTGATGCGAATGAGAAGTAGATTATTGATTAAAGAAAACCTAGCTGATCATGAGAGCCCGCTGTAGCATCTGCGAAGTAGGAACACTCTAACTCGTGCAGGGCATCATTCTGACATGTGTGTACCATTTCAGTTTGGGTAATGGGGTCTGAAAACTGATTATTTAAAAGTGTACAATCCCATATTAATTCGTGGGCTTTGATCTGAATGGTGAGCTCAATCCCCACAGCAGTATTTCGTTGGCTGCTAGTCACCACAGGGGCTGTGCTGTCAAATTCAGGAGTTCTTGGTCGCGTATGGCTTGGTGTGATGGCTGGTGTTACATGTATATTGGGTCCGCAGTCTAATCCAGAAGGCAGCACTGATGTTAAACAATTTCTGCTAACTAGTGGTAGTCCTGGTATTTTCCATCCAGGTAAACTAATCCCCTGCGGTCTTGAAGTTGGGTAACCGTTATTGTCATCATTAATCCTTCAGATACTAACTCCACACAAGTTATCGGTCTCTGCGTCCCACGGTCTGCTACTGAGTTGTCACAATCCTCGAGTTCTATCAAGTCCACCTACTTGCTGTCTCTGTCCTGACTAATGTTATCCCTGTATCCACTGTCATGTGAGTCCATACTATCATCTGCTGTGGCCAGACTCTCATCTCCATCATGCTGGTGATCAGGCTGCCGTATTTGAAGTCTGGATTCTGAGCTTTTGTGCCTTGCAGACCGAATGGAAGTAAGAAAAGGCCAAGTTGAGGGTATTGCAGCCAATGTCTCCTTGAGTCTAAATTTTCAGACACATCCACTGCGGACCTCCTTCCGCCGTTGCCTAAGTTGGTATGGTTCCTGCCGTCTATAATGTTCACCAGATCGAGAGCAATGGAAACGCACTCTTAGCATGCAACGCTAGGTTAAAAAGGAGTTATTTACCTGGATAAGGGTTTGTTGTTTAGGGTTTATTAGGTAGATCTTTGGGAGTGGCCACGGAATGGTAGTCCAAGAAGATATCCATTGTACGTGTTTGTATTCTCCAGTACTGCTTGACCTCTAGCAGACTGTATCACATCTTCAAGACAGCTTTCTTTATCCTTCTCCAGTGATGAATATATTATCAAATCAATCTACCCTACAAAGTCGAGCCCACTGTGAGCGAATTTGCCTAGCCAACATGCTTTTGGCTAATGCTGCATCTGAAGGACAGTCGTCTACGCCAAGTATTCACTCTCAACCATCCAATGATTCCCCTACCCCCCCAGGAGGACCCAGGAAATGACAAACTCCTGACAAATCCAGTACGTTACGTTCCCAAAGATGGAGAGCTAAGAAGCACGCAGAGGCTCCTATTCAGGCTGAGATTAATGTAAGTAAAAAGACTCTAGAAATTAGGAATAAGTCTATAGATAATTAATTTAAATGTAATTGTATTTAGAATGGCCAGTTGATAATAGAAGGGAATATAGAGTCTCAACATGTTTCAAATACTGAAGAATCTTCGACACAGAGTTCGTCCCAAATATCAGTTCTTAATTACTGGCCATGTCAAGTTGGAAAATGTTCAAAGACTAGGCCATCAAGAGAACGACTTTCTATACTGAAAGCTGCTACAAAAGATATTCAGAAAGTGCTTTTTCCAAACTGCAAGCTATGTCCACTAAGTAGCCCTGTTCTCCGCCAGTATTAGTATGTCTTTAGCTTCCTAAAGATGCAAGCATACCAAGAAAGGCAAGCACTTCTTCACCCAGGATTAAATCTCCTAAGAAATCACAAGAAGCTGGTTCCACAATTGGCTGTAGTTGAAGTCTTGGGAAAGCGCTTGCAGAGAAAGATACTAAATGATGAGGTTTCGTGGGTTAAGAAATGTCAAATAACTCCTACAAGACAAGGATAGCATCAGAAAGTCTAGTGTATATTGCATGATGAGAGCACACTCTTAGCTGTGAGAGAATATATTTCCCAAGGGGGTCAAAGTAAGTATTTCTCTTTGCATTATTTCTCCAAAGAGTGAAAATCAAGTTTGGATTGATAAAACTTTTAAAAGAGTATTACAACTAATACATGTTTGTGCAAAAATGAATGATATAGACTCTCATCAAATGGCAGCAGTTATCAACAAGTACTGGATTAAGGTTAATGATTTGGCAGGAGACCCTGCAAATGGGAGACTGGTTTGCGATATAGCGAAGACTATTAGTAGTCAAACTGGTCTAAGATGGTTGGCAAAGCTTGGGTACAAGTCACGTGAGGTCCGAAAGGCAGTGTTTAATAATAGACATGAATGTGAGTATGTCAAAAAGTACTGGAATGAGGTATTTTTACCAACCTTGAAAGGGCTGGATCCATGTATTATTGAGTGAGATGATGACTTCTATCATATTCCAAAGTTGCAGCTACTTTCTGGTGAATTGCAACCAGTTGTTATTGTAACTAACGACAACTCTGCATTTAATGGCAATGACGGAAGATGTTTTGTCTGGGTTCATGACTCTAATAATCCTATTCGCAAGAACGGAAAAGGCCAAGGGCTTCATAATTCAGACTTTTTGACTCTGATTGGACAGTTGAGTAGTGGAAATACCTGCGAAATCCTCAAGTGTGGAGGTAATATTTGGTACGATGGTAGCATGCTCTTGAAACAGATCACTGAGAAGGCGATTCCTCAGTTTAAAAAAGATTTTCCTAGCTCTCAGGCACTATTTATATTTGATAATGCAAAATGTCATGCAACGTTTGCCAATAATGCCCTGAGAGTATCTAAGATGAACTTAGAGGATGGAGGAAAAAACGCATTGCCAATGCGAACAACTTTTATCAAGGATATTCAAACTGCAGCAGGAGGATGGTACCAATCTATGGTACATGATAATGGTACTGTAAAAGGACTTCGAACTGTTTTAACAGAATGTGAATTATGCCCTACAACTGGATCTCGCTTTTTAACACAATGCAGTATTAACACACTTTCCTGCAAATCTAAACCTAATCCAAACTGTATAAAAGGTTGTTCTTTATATGCTTGTAGGCTTTTAGCCTTACAGCCTGACTTTGCAGGACAGAAAGGCGAAATCCAGGACACTATCGAAGCCGCTGGCCACCTTGTTCTCTTTTATGCACTATTTCACTGCGAACTCAATTTTGTTG
Organism: Tuber brumale; assembly: GCA_014065205.1. Taxonomy (NCBI): domain Eukaryota; kingdom Fungi; phylum Ascomycota; class Pezizomycetes; order Pezizales; family Tuberaceae; genus Tuber; species Tuber brumale. The sequence continues at coordinate 97,976 of JACCEG010000417.1, read as the reverse complement.
AGTACTACTGGGGGGCAGCGAAATATTTTACCCATCAGAAATGTGGATTTGATTTTCCCTCTCGTAAGAGGTTGGTTCCCCAAGTATTAGAACAGGTTCCAAATGCCCTGATCTTGAAATTCTTTAAGAGAACGCGAAGGATAAGGGCAGCATATGAGTCTGGTGAGGTTTATGGCTCTGAAAGCTATAAAGGTTTAGTTTCCTTCAAGTACAACTCTCACCGCAGAGTTCCTCGTAACTCTTGCAGTGCTTGATGAAAATTTTCATTACTATTTGTTTTCTTCCTGTAATGATAATTCAACTTATTCTAAATCTCTCTTTATTCTTTTTTCTGTTCTACAATTATTTCATACTTTGCTATCTATTAGCGAATTTGAGAAAATATTCGGCATATTAAATGGGTGAACAAATTGTCCTAATACCACCTAGCAGTAATTATTTAACCTAGCATTGCATACCAAGAGTACGTCCCCATTGCTCTCGATCTGGTAAACATTATAGATGGCCAGAACCATAGCTGGACAGATAACCGAAACCCTGAGGGAAAGGATCAGTGAAAGCGGGAACCCCACACTAGCAGAGTAAAATGGCTAATAACCACCTGAAAATCTGCTATGAGCCTAGGTTTGGCGTGTCAGGAGAAGGTATCCAGTCTGAAAATTGGTCGTGGGCAGTTGCATATTGGTAAAATGCCCCTTAGTATGTAGACCCAGATTGTTAGAGCTAAAGAGTCACTAGTTTGTCTGAGGAGACCTCAATGGTCAAAACTATGAGGGTGTAGTAACAAACATCTGTTTACCTATACCCAGTACCTGCGATGCCTAAATGAAAGAACCAAGAAAGTCTTATCCCGGCTAAGCGCATAGAATTAGGCCCTCCAAAATCAAAACAATACAACTCTCCGGTGGGGATCACTTACCTCCATATACACGATAAGCGATACATGGTTAAAGTCTTATTAGACTCAGGATCCAACATGTTCCTTATCAATAAAGACCAAGAGAAAAGCTTTCGCGTTCCCATCATTAAACTCAACAATGTGGTTGATATCTTAGGTTTTGATGGATCAGCGGCAGCCTCAGAAGAGAAGTGTTGTACCCTACCTATAATGTGGAAAATTGGAAAAGAGTGACTCATCTCTGAAGTGTCGCGTGAAGTGGCCAAAGCTGGTCATTACGAAATGATAATTCTATTTGGTTGCTGGCATCGTGAACACCCAGTGTCTCATATAGAAGATGCAGAAAATTAGACCTTCTCCACAAAAAGTTTTAAAAACTGTATAGAACAAGATGAAGGAATAGCGGATATGTTCAAATATGACGAATCAGTCGCTTGTGATCCTAATACTTGTCAGATCGGATGAATCAGAGCCATCGAGAATACGGCGGAACTCGAATCATTACTAAAAGAATACTGGCATTATGAACCTTTGTTTGCAGTCCAGGCAGCAGAAAGATAAGCTCCAAGACAAACCTTCGATCATGACACCAAGTTGATTCCCGTGTCAACCCACCCCTGGGGGCCAATATATCCACTATCTGAAAAACAACTTTAGGATTTCTGGGAATACTTGGAGACTATGATCACAGAAGGAAAGATTACTCAGAGTCAATCACTAGCAGGAGCATGCATATTATTCGTACCTAAACCAGATGGCAGATTACACCTGGTTGTAGATTACCAAAATCTAAAAAAGATTTCTATCCTCAACAAACATCCTTTTTCTACTAATGTCCGAACTACGTGACCGAGTAGCCAGCACAAAGATCTTCACCAAGTCAGACCTTAAGGATAGTTACCACTTGAGTAGGATAACGGAAGGAGATGAATGGAAAACGGCGTTCCATCCAAGATACAGATACTATGAATATAAGGTGATGCCTTTTGGATTGGTCAACGCTACAGTAACTTTACGAGATATGATGAATCAAGTACTTGAAGAATACCTTGATGTTGGAGTCATGTATTACCTGGTTGATATTCTCATTTACTCTACGGACGAAAGGGAAGACATCGAAGTTGTCAAAACGGTTTTACAAAGTCTACCAGACTTTCAATTAGGGGTATCGCTAAAGAAATCAACCTTCCATGCTACAGAGGTAGAATTTATCGGCTATATAGTGACAGTTGATGGAGTGTGAATAAGCACCTGCAAGGTGGAATCCATAATGGTGTAGAAAGCACCTAAGTCACTTTGAGAGGTGCAAGTTTTTATTAGATTTTTGAACTTCTACCGACGATTTGTTAAAAACTTCCTGCCTATTTGCAAACCCATAACTTAGAGATTGTAAGGAAATCCAAATAATTTTAAGTGGGGAGTTGAGCAGGATACAGCATTCGAAGAATTAAAACACCTATTCACCACAGCTCCCATACTCTACTACCTCTTTCCAGAAAGAGAAACAGTGGTGGAAACCTACGCTAGTGATTTTGCACTCAGTTGCGTTCTTTCTCAATACTTTGAGAAAAGGTTACATCCAGTGGCTTTCCATTCCAGAAAACTAAACACGGCAGAGCGCAATCATAAAATGCATGATGAAGAACTTCTCACGATCCTAGAAGCATTTAAGGAATGGAGACACTACTTGATCAGACTGGAAAAACTGCTTACAGTCTTTACCGACCATCGGAACCTACAATACTTCCCTGCCTAAAAAGTCTGTAGTGGCCGTCAAATTCGATGGACTCAGAAATTAGAAGAACACAATTTTTATATTGTATACGGACCAGGCACAAAGGGTGGAAATCCTGACACATTAAGTAGATGGCCAGAGTACCACCCTGAGGAGGGAGCTACACATCGCGAATAGAAAACTTTAAAACTGGAAAGTTTCTTGGTATCACTAGTAGCAATGGTAGGCGATGAGGGAGAAGACTGGGATGGAGATAAAGATTTGAATTTGCAACCTTGAAGAGGTGGAAAGGAACTTGTGATTAGGGTCAAGAGATTGAGCAAAAAGGTATACTTGCCAACCAAAGACTCAAGAATGGTGGCAGGACATGACCTGTATGCCATAGAGGATGACATTGTCCCGACATCTAGACAAGTATTAATAGGGCCGGGAATAGCGCTGGGCTAGAGGAAGGAATTTATGGAAGCATTGCTCCAAGAAGCAGATTAGCGGTCCAAAGCGGAATCTCCACCGGAGTAGGAGTAATCAATGCTGATTACATAGGTGAACTTAAAGTCAAACTATTCTACTATAAAGATGTGGACTTCCAAATAAAAATGCGGGATCGCATAGCCCAGTTGGTGGTAGAAAAGGGCAACACCTCAAACATGATGGAAGTAGACAAGTTGGAAGAAACAGAACAAGGAACAGGAAGATTTGGAAGTAGCGATATAGTGTAAAGATCCTCTTTTCGTGAAGGAACAGGAACCTAGCATCAGCTAACTATAGGCATCAGCTAAAGACAATGACCATTGGTATAATATTTAAGTAGTACCAGAAAAGGTTCTAATGGCAAGTGCCTTTATCCTACAAAAGGGTAGAAAAGAGTTTAATCCTGAATTCTTAAGCGAGATACGGGCAGCTATAGGAAGAGATGCAGCGGGGAGACAATGGAGGGAAGTACTCATTAAGGTACTAGATAAAGGAAAGGATTTCCACATGGACTGGACCTTAACCAACGATCTACTAGATTATAAGCAAAAACTAATTGTATCAAATAGTCACGAGCTATACATTAAGATCGCAGAAGAATGTCAGAATGCAAAAGTCGCAAAACATTTGAGACAAGAGAAACCCTTTTTAGATCATTATGTGGGACTTCCACCCAAAAGGACTCGTAGAATAGGGTAACAACTATATTCAATCCTACTATGAATACTAACATAACAAATCACCTAGACACACTAAGTATGGACTTTTGCAACGATTACAAGCAGCCCACGCACCATGGGTGTCAATCTCAGTGAATGTTAGGCGGACGCCAAACTCAAGTATATAACTGCAGGATGTAGGCCAAAATCTTCGATAAGAGAATCTGCCAAGGAAGGCTGGTCACGATAAAATAGTTAAGGTAAAGATTTAAAGTTTAGAACAATATTATATTGATAAGATCTCTTCTGCATTGCTTGATAATGTCTGTAAAGCTCAGAGGCACTTCAATATTGATATCCCACGTCAGAGTATTCGTGGACTACTTCTAACTACAATGCCTACGAAGTAGCACTCTGGTTTGAATATGCAAATGTCTGGAATCTTATAAGTGCGAGCACCATTGGACCCTGAAACTTATCACGCCTTTCCACGGTTACGGAATAGTATTCCTCCGTTGAGATGACTACACTATTTGTTATACCAGACAGCGGCCTCCAACTTAATTGTCCGCATACACTATTATATTACTTTAGTCTTGTTGACTATTGCTACAGTAGTCTCTGCAGTCATGAAGTGATCAAGTTCATGCTGTGCCAGCTAGTACCAATCCCGAGTCCGAGCCAAACGTGTTAACATTGTAAAGGTCTCCAACTTACCTAGGTCTTTCTTTCTGAGCGTTCTTCCCCTTAGTCTGCTGGCCTCTGTAGAGGAGTCCTATTACTAGGACCAACCAACACACGGCTGATCTGTTAGGCGGACGCCAAACTCAAGTATATAACTGGGGGACGTAGGCCCGAAATCTTAGATCGAAGAATCCGTCGCGGAAGGTTCGTCTCGATAAAACAGGTAAGGTAAAGATTTAAAGCGAGAAATAATATTATGTTGATAAGATCTCGTCTCCATTGCTTGATGATGTCTGTAAAGCTCGGGAGGCACTTCGATATTGATATCCGGCATCTGAGTGTTAGCGGACTACTTCTAACTACTATGCCTGCGAAGTACCACTCTGGTTTTAATACGCAAACGTCCAGAATCTTATAACTGCGAACACCGTTTGACCCTGAAACTTGTCACACCCTTTCACGGACAGGGAATAGTATTCGTCCGTTGAGATGACTGCGCTATTTAGTATACCAAACAGCGGCCTCCAACTTAGATGTCCGCATAGACTATTATTACACTTTAGTGTTGTTGACTATCATTCCAGTAGTCTCCATGGTCATGAAGTAAGCAGGTTCATGCCGGATCACCTAGTACCAATCGCAAGTCCGTGCCCAACGTGTCAATGTCTTAAGGGGCTCCGACTTATCTAGGTCTTCCATTCTGAGCATGCTTCTCCTTGGTCTGCCGGCCTCGGTAGAGGGGTCCTATTACGAGGACCAACCAACCTACAGCTGACCTCAGAAGGGTATGGGTGGATTCGGTATACCCCTTATAGCTTTCACTATGGGAATATCCTCTTAGAGTATTTCGCCAAAAACGTCCCTTCACCTATGGCTAGTAGTTTAGGAAGCCCAACTTTGAAGCCTAGTATATCAATGTGCCTTCGACGGATTTCCTTGGTTCCACTTCCCTGATGTCGCCACAGGTCCCCTCTCATATATCCCGTGAACAGCATGCTGTCGGACGGACGGCGGTGACGTATATGGTGTTATTAAGTGGGCTTCATTGATGTGATATTTTAGTTATGGGACGCAACTCTCGATATCTCGCTAATGACGTGCGGGCCCCATAAGGGGGCCGGAGGGGGTTCTTGGCTCCAGTAAATCGAGGGTCTGTGCGCAGTCACCCTACCGTGGGTCTGTGTGTATGTCTCGGATTTCCATATGCCTAATATGAGCTCCCTCCTACCAGGCTTTGCCTCGCATGCCTTTATAACTCTTTTATAATTTCTTCTAAGACTCAGTGTGGTCAGGGTGAAAAACCTCCCGCGTTTACTTGGCCACAGTAGGAAAACGTTTTCCTCACTAACTTACTTCAGCCCTTCCTGGCATGTCCAGATTTTCATTATGAAAATTCTCCAAGACTTCCTCCGCGTTTTCCAAACTGGTAGGAGGCTCCCATGTGTTCTCATCTTCTGATCACCCTTGCTATTTAACGAAGTACCACAGTTCCCGCTTTTCTTGATAGCGACCGCGTACCAGTTTTCTATAAGAGCGAATCTCACTTCTTACCCCTTTTTTCAACCACCAATTGTAGATCGCTATCAATGTCTTCCGGTTCTCTAGGGGGTTGTTGACCGTTATCATGTACTGATTCGCGATAGGGTTCTAGTAGTGCGACATGGAATACGGGATGAATGTTCCATCAATGGGACATGTTGAGCTTGAAGGCTCTCAGCCCGCATTTTTCTATTATTTGGAAAGGACCGTATAGCTTTGGACTTAGCTTCTTTGATTTTCGTCAGGTACGAATATTCTTTGCGTTTAACCTTACTTTGTCCCCAATCTTGAAGTCCGGCTGTTCTCGAGCTTTCCGGTCATAATATTTTGACATTACTTCCCATGTCTTTTCTGGTGACCCTCTTGCTTATTCATATATTGTCTTAATCCAGTTTGCGTAGAGTATTGCTCCTGGATTTTGAGCTTCTCGCTCACTCATCCACTTTGTTTGTGGATGGAAGCCGTAGTTCGCATGGGATGGTGACATCCCATGGGCATTGGTTGGGGAGTTGTTATAGGCATATTCAGCTAGAGGTAATAGCTGATACCAGTCATCCTGATCATAGTTGACAAAACCTCGCAGGTATCCTTCCAGCACTTGGTTGGTACATTCAGTCTGTCCGTTAGTCTGAGGCTGGTATGCCATTGATATTCTTAGCTTAATTTCCAGCGCTTTACTGCGTGATTCCCAAAATTCTCCTGCGAACTTTAAGTCCATGTCCAAGACAATTTCTGTTGGAAGAACATGCAATCTCCATACTTCTTTTGGCAATGCGTTTGCGACATCCTTGGCCATGGCCGAGGTTTGAAGTCCGATGAAGTGTACCATCTTTGTAAATCGATCAACTACTACCATGATTTGAGTACATCCTTGTGACTCTGGTAGTTGTGTGATGAAGTCTAGCGAGATAGATGCCCATGCTGCGTAGGGTATTTGCAAAGGTTGCAGCAATCCGTACTTGGCGTGTCTAGGTGACTTATTCTGTTGGCATTCATCGCAGGATCGTAAGTAATTGTTGACCTATTCCGCAAGTCCTTTCCTGTGGAGGTCCCTCATGATTATCTCCAAAGTGTTTTCTTGTCCGTAATGTCCTGCAACTTTTGCATCGTGACATCCTTCTGCGATCATGGTGTATAGCGTCTGACTATCTGGTACAAATAGTCTTTGTTTATAGTATAGTAGATCGTCTGTCAAGGTCCAGTCTTTGTGGAAATCCTTTTCTTCGTCTCGTAGCCTAATGAGTCCTTCGCTCCATTGCCTCCAAGCTGCGTCTGATCCGATAGCTGCCTATATCTCATATAGGAATTCAGGATTGAACTGCTTCATACCTTTTTGCAGGATAATTGCATTTGACATAAGAACTTTTTCGGGTACTTCTAAACTGTCATACCAATGTTCGTTGTCTTCAGCTGATGCCTGGAGGTAGCTGATGCTGGGTTCCTGTTCTTTGTTGATCAAGGATCTTGTCGCTATATCGGTGCTTCCGAATCACGCGGCTCCACATTCCGTATCCTCCAAGTTGGCTACTTCCATCATGTCCGTGCTGTTGACCTTTTCTACCACTAGTTGAGCTATGCGATTGCCCATTCTTATTTGGCATTCCACATCCTTATAGTTGAAAAGACCGACTTTGAGTTCAGCGGTGTAATCGGGATGGATTACTCCTGCCCCGGTGGAGATTCCGCTTCGCACCGCTAATCCGCTTCTTGGGGCAACGCTTCCGTAAGTTCCTTCCCGCAGCCCCACAGCTATACCCGTCCTTATCAACGCTTGTCCATATTTCAGGACAATGTCATCTTCTATGGCATACAGGTCATGTGCTGCCGCCATTCTTGAGCCCTTTGTTGGCAAGTATGCCTTTTTGCTCAATCTTTTGACCCTAATCACGGGTTCCTTTCCACCGCTTCTTGGTTCCAAATCCAAATTCTTATTTCCATCTCAGTCTTCTCCTCCATCGCCTACACTCACTACCCGCGTTACCAAGAAATCTTCTTTGTTTAAAGTTTTCTGTACGCGATGTGTAGCTCCCGCCTCAGGAGGCCACTCCGGCCATCTGCTTAATGCATCAGGCTTTCCGCCCTTCGTGCCTTATCAGTATACAATGCGGAAATTGTATTCTACCAACTTCTGAGCCCATCGAATTTGACAGCCACTCCAGACTTTTGAGTTGAGGAAGTATTGTAGGTTTTGATGGTCGGTAAAGACTGTAATCAGTCTTTCTGTTCCGATCAAGTAGTGTCTCCATTCCTTAAACGCTTCGAGGATTGCAAGAAGTTCTTTATCATGAATCTCATAATTTCGCTCAATTGAGTTTAATTTTCTGGAATGGAAAGCTACTGGATGTAACCTTTTCTCAAAGTATTGTGAAAGGACGCAACCGAGCGCGAAATCGCTAGTGTCAGTTTCCACCACTGTTTCTCTTTCTGGGAAGAAGTGATGTAGTATGGGGGCTGTTGTAAGCTAGTATTTTAGCTTCTCAAAAGCCGTATCCTGCTCAATTCTCCATTTGAAATTTTACGGATTTCCGTGTAATGTTTCAGTTATCGGTTTGCAAATAGCCAGGAAGTTTTTAATAAATCATCGCTAAAAGTTAGCGAATCCAATAAAGACTTGTACTTCTCTAACCGACTGAGTTGCTTTCCAAATCATTATGGATTCCACCTTGCAAGTGCTCATAGACACTCCATCGACCGCTACCATATAGCCGAGGAATTCTACCTCTGTGGCATGGAAGGTTGACCTTTTCAGCGCTACTGCTATCTGAAAGTTCGAGAGACTTTGTAACACCCTTTTCACAGCTTCGATATGTTCTTTTTCATCCTTTGAATAGATGAGAATAGCCTCTAGATAACACACTACTCCAACGTCCCAGTATTCTTTAAGTACTTGGTTCATAATATCTTGGAAAGTAGCCAGAGCGTTAACCAATCCAAAAGGCATAACCTTATATTCGTAATGTCCATATCTTGTACGGAATGCCGTTTTCCATTCATCGCCTTCTTTTATCCTAATCAAGTGGTAACCGTCTTTAAGGTCTTGCTTGGTGAAGATCTTTGCACCGGCTACTCTATCTCAGAGTTCGGAAATAAGTGGAAGAGGATGTTTGTTGAGGATAGTAATCTTATTTAGATTTCGGTAGTCCACAACTAGGCATAGTCTGCCATCTGGCTTAGGTACGAATAATATGGGTGCTCCTGCAGGCGATTGGCTGCGAGTGATTTTTCCTCGTTTGATCATCGTTTCCAAGTATTCCTGCAACGCTTTAAGCTGTTTTTCAGATAGCGGATATATTGGCATCCAGGGGGGAGTTGATCTTGGAATCAAGTTGATTTCGTGATCCAATGTTCCTCTTGGAGCTAGTTTTTCTGCCATCTGGGCTTCAAACAAATGTCTGTAATTGCAGTATTACCTCAGTATTGATTCAACTTCCACCATATTTTCGATGGCTCCGATTCATCCGATGTGGCAGGCATTAGGATCCCAAGCGCGGGATTCATCATATTCAAACATATCCGCTATTCCTTCATCCTCCGCCACACTGTCTTCACAACATTTTGCGGAGAAGGTCCAATTTGCTGCATCTTCTATGTGAGACACTGGGTGTTCACAATGCCACCAACCAAACAGAATTATCATTCCATAGTCACCTGCCTTAGCCACTTCACACGACACTTCAGAGATGTGTCAGTTTTTTCCTGTTTCCTATTTAATAGGGAGGGTGTAACACTTTCCTCCTGAGGCAGCTGACAATCCGTCAAAGCCTAAGCTATCAACTGCATTTTTTCTCTTTACCGTAGGAACGCGAAGGTCTTCAACTAGGTCCTTATTGATAAGAAAGACGTTGGATCCCGAGTCAAACAAGAGTTCAACTTTGTATCGCTTATCATCTATGTGGAGGTAAGCGATCCCCTCTGGACAGTTGTATCATTTTGGTTTTGGAGCATCTAACTCCAGGAGGTTAGCGCAGATAAGATTTTCTTGGTTCTTTCATTTAGGCATTGTTAGTGTTGGGTGTGGGTAACAAGATGTTTGTTACTACACCCGAGTAGTTTTGCCCATTGAGGTCTCCTCATACAAACTAGTAACTCTTTAGCTTTAACGATCTGGGTCTATATACAAAGCGGTGTTTCACCAATACGCAACTGTGCATGACCAGTTTTCAGGCTGGATGCCTTCTCCCGACACGCCAGACCTAGGCTCATATCAGATTTTTGTGCGGTTATTAGCCATTTTACTCCCCTGTTGTGGGGTTCCCGTATTCGCCGTATCCTTTCCCTTAGGATGTCGGTTATCCGTCCAGCTCCCTCAGAGGGTCCTTGCGCACCAAAGCGGTACATGCCTGTCCCACACTCTGGCCAGAAGGCAAGATAGTACATCCGTATAATGCACCTCAGACTTGTGTAGTAGGTGGAACGGCCCGCATTGGTTGTCCTCCTGTCCTGTATTATAATCCGGTAGATCTTGCATTGCTATGTCCCAACTTCTTCGGGATAGTAATTTGCTTGTACACTGGTAGCAGGCAACCACCAGGTGACTCGAGGAACTTCGTACTATTGGCTCCCGGGCCATCTGAGCATGTTAACTATCCTCTCTTTCAATCAAGAGTCTCCATATATTGATTCTTGTGTTCGCGCTCTCCAGTCATTCGTGGGGTCCCTTCACTTGGAGCCTACTTGCATTGATCCTGAAAGGAGAGACTCGCTTCTCGGCGCTTTGATCATTTTGAGTTTCGATTCCCATAATTGTACACGGAATACCCGAGCCCCGTCGTGGTCGGTACCCAATACACTGCAGCCAAAGGGGGTTTCTATTTCGATTCCAGCTCCATTCTGGACACTGGATACCCAAACGGCGTCGCCGTTGGTGCCAATGGACTGACCTAGGTTAGTTCTTCGTTGTCCACTAGTTCCTAGATTTTGTTCACTTGGGCGGTGTGCTGGATGGCCACGACTTTGCAAGCTAATTTAGGCTTTACAATAGCCAATCTTGCTCGTCGAATTCCCATTTTTAACGGTCTTGAGCTGACCGTTACCGCCGATATATGGGTGTCTCCCCAACATGTTTGGTAGGTGTGGTTTTTCTTTCCACAATGTGTACAATCTCCGTCTCGCCTCCGAGTGTCCATCACACTCTGCGGGATACCGCTATGGGGCTGGTCAAAGTTGTTCTAGGTGGTCTTCGGTGCACCTCCCAACCTTTTCCCGGGCTTCTCCGGCTTGTCATCTCTCTTCCGTTTCTGTGGTAGGGCTCCTCCTCCCTTGACATAATGTTTAGTTTCCCTTTGTCGCTTTGGTTTAGAGTCCCATCGGTCTTCACTTTTGACCTCCTGGACTACCTTGGGCTTGGACAGTCTGTCTCGCTCAACTTTTTTCACTGGCCAGAAGTCCTTCTTCCGAGCGACCGCACAGCCTTAGAGCCTCTTCCCATTCTTGATCCGTCATATATTGCAGAGCCGACAATCTGCGGACAATTTGTTTAGGAAGTTTATCTTCGACTTCCTGCCTCCACGACTCCCCAGTCATCCATGCACGGATGTTGTAGTTATACATGACCATTAGGTAACGTTCAATGCTACCATAGTACTCGACTAGCTTCATTGCTCGTAGTGCTATCCGTTCGGCTTCCAATGGAGCAAATTGTTTGATCATATTGTGTTGAAAATGAGTTCACGTTGCTAGTTCCAGTTGTTGGATTTCCCCTTGATGTCCATCCATAGCCTTCCTATACCAGACAGTATAAGGAAGTACTATTTCTCCTCTCGTGCGACTGAGTGCATATATAACCCGTTCTCGGGCATCGTCCCATATTCGCGGATTCAGCGCGAAATAGTCTGTGCATTGAAGAATCCAGACATATATGTCTTGTGCGGGCTTATCTTCAAAGAATGGGGGTGGCTCTGATGGTCGCTTAATGTTTAGCGCCATCGTATTGGCAAGTGTCTCTGCCATACCAGGCTGTTCTGGTGTCTGTCCTTGCCTGCGTCGGCTAGGACTTCCTCTCCTTCTTCCTCTCTCATCATCATCGTCGTCATCATCACTAGGATCTCCGGGGTCACCTCCTTGGGCACCTGAGGGGAATGCATCAGAGGCTGCTTTGCCCTTTCCCTTGTCCCGCCACGTAGGCGGAGCGTAATATTGCTCCTCATCCGTTTCTTGGACGGCGGGTAAGGGTGCGGTTCCGGCAGCTTCGGGACTTGGTGTGGTGGCTAGTATTTTATTTATGGCCGCTGTGAACCCTTTTAGGGTTTGGTTTGTCTCGATGTTCTGCAGTTGTTGCTATTTTTGAGATCTGCGAATCTCCGCTTGGCGGGTCGTCTGATCCGTACGCATTTGTCCTAGGGTACAGTTGACCTCTCTTTGGCGAGTGAGGCTCGGGGCATGAAATTCGACGAATTCCGCCCTTAGACTAAGGACCATCTGTTCGCGAGTCTGATTTCGGGCTAATGCCACTTGGCTTTCTTCCCCAAGGGTTCCATATGACCTCGTGGTTACCTCTTCATCTTCATGTTGATGCCTCTCTTGGGCATCTATCTTCTTTGCTTCTTCTCGCAGCATTTCCTCTGGTATCCACTTAACCTCTGATTCCACACCTGCCAGCTGCATCAGCAAGATTGCAATATCGTTATCGTGGACATCTTGTCCCGCAGCGATTTGCTGTTGGACCTTAATCAATTTTAAGGTATTATCTTGGGTGGCTCCCTTCAGATGTTTGTAGGCGATATTGGCTTTGTCTAGTGAGGTATCTATATCTTGCCTTATTTGACCCAAGGTTATCCCAAGCCGGGCAGCCAACCTTGCTAAATTTGCAGCGTGGTCTCCTCCTGGTTTAGGCGTGGGGGCGCTTGATATTCTATGAGTGCTTACAACACTAGAGGATCAGTGATATGGTATATTTCCTCTCCGGAATGTGGGTTCATGAGGTATTGATGGGGAGGGACTCCATATTGCCGAATCATCGGTTTTGTCCACTGTATCTGGACGGGTGTCCATGGGCGCTCCTGCCATTTTCCGTTTTCTCGGGTCTTGAGGTATCTCAGCCATTGTGATGCTTTCCAGGTATGCTACTTGCTCTGATAGCCTGGGATGAGTGATTACGGGTACTTCATATCAGAGTTCTCGATATCCTTTAAAAGGTTTAAGGAATCGTATGTAAGAGATCCAACGGTTGAGATACTCTAGGGCTGTAGGTATGAAAGGATTTGGTTGGTCCGATTCCGGGCTCAAAACCAGAATCTCCTTCTTTTCGAGGTTCAGAATGTACTTGTAGTACATATAAGGATTTATTGGGCCCAGGCCAATGGGATGTCTGATCCTCGGATGGCGGTGCCTGATTTTTTGTCTTGGGAGTACTGGGTACTCTAGTCGACAAGGTCTTCTGACTCAGTGGAACTCCACTCAAAGTTCAAACCATGCCAGGTGCGATATAGGTGTTTGAATTGATCCCTCGTTGGGATCCCAAAAGGTATGGTGAACCACGAGGGTTCTGTGGCAAACTGTTCATCGATTTCGAATAATTCGCGGTCGAAGACTTCTTTAAATGTTTGAATATAGATGGGACAGTGAGGTGCTGCGAAAATGTAATCGAAGTCTAAACTGAGGGTGGAGTTTGAATTGAACTGGTAGTTCATATAGTGAGCCTTGGTAACAGGAGAACTATCAATATACTGTTAGGCGGACGCCAAACTAAAGTATATAACTGAGTGACGTAGGCCCGAAATCTTTGATCAGAGAATCTGTCGAGGAAGGCTCGTCTCGATAAAATAGGTAAGGTAAAGATCTAAAGCATGAAACAATATTATATTGATAAGATCTCTTCTGTATTGCTTGATGATGTCTGTAAAGCTCCGGAGGCACTTTGATATTTATATCCCACGTCTGAGTGTTCGCGGACTACTTCTAACTACTATGCCTCCCAAGTACCACTCTGGTTTTAATATGCAAACGTCCAGAATCTTATAAGTGCGAACACCATTTGACCCAGAAAACTTGTCACACCCTTTCACCGACACAGAATAGTATTTCTCCATTGCGATAACTGCGCTATTTAGTATACCAAACTGCGGCCGCCAACTGAGATATCCGCATAGACTATTATATTACTGTAGTCTTCTTGACTTTCGTTCCAGTAGTCTCCTCGGTCATGAAGTGATCAGGTTCATGCCGGGCCACCTGGTGCCAATCGCAAGTCCGTGCCCAACGTGTCAACGTCTTATGGGGCTCCGACCTATCTAGGTCTTCCATTCCGAGCATGCTTCCCCTTGGTCCGCCGTCCTCCGTAGAGGGTTCCTTTTACCAGGACCAACCAACCTACAGCTGATCTCAGAAGGGTATGGGTGGATTCGGTATACCTCTCATAGCTTTCACTACGGGGATAGCCTCTTAGAGTATTTCGCCGAAAACCCCCCGACACTTTTGGCCTGTAGTTTTGGAAGCATAACCTTGAAGCCTACTATCTCAATTCGCTTCCCACGGATTTCCTCAATTCCACTTCTCAGATGTCACCAAAGGTCCCCTCCAATATACCCCACGAACAGCATGCGGTAGGACAGACGGCGGCCACATATATGGTGTTATCAAGTGGGCTTCATTGATGTGACATTTGAGTTATGGGACGCAACTCTCGATATCTCGCTAATGACGTGCGGGCCCCATAAGAGGGCTGGAGGGGGGTGTTGGCTCCGGTAAATCGAGGGTCTGTGCGCAGTTACCCTACCGTGGGTATGTGCGCATGTCTCAGATTTCCATATGCCTAACATGATCTGAGAAGAGTATGGGTGGATTCTGTATGTCCTTCATAGCTTCTGCTACTGGGACATCCCCTCAGAGCATTTCTCTGAAAAGGTCCTGTCACTTTCAGCCCGCAGTTTAGAAAGCCTAACTTCGAAGCCTACTATCTCAATGCCCCTGTGACGAGTTTCCTCCATTCCATTTCCCAGATGTCGCGAAAGGTCCCCTCTCATCTATCTAGCGAACAGCATGCTATCGGATGGACTGCAGCCACGCATATGGTATTATGACGCAGGCTTCATTAATGTCACCTTTTAGTTATTGGAGGCAACTCACAAAATCTTGCTAATGACATGCAGGCCCCATCAGGGAGCCAGAGACGAGTGTTAGTGCTCCCGAAAATCGAGGGTATGTGCATAGTTACCCTACCGTGAGGTCTGTGCACTTTTTCTCAGATTTCCATATGCCTAATAGGAGCTCCCTCATACCAGGCTTTGCCTCAACTGCCTTTATAACTTTTTATTTATTAAATACATTTTAAAACTCAGTTTGGTCCGGGTATAAAACCTCCCGCATTTACTTGGTCATGGTAGGAAAATCATTTCCTCACTGTCTTACTTCTGCCCTTCCTGGCATGTCCAGATTTTCATTATGAAAATTCTCCACAACTTCCTCTGCATTTTCCATACCAGTAGCTGGCTCTCTTGTGTGCTCACCTTCTGTAAACACTTGCCATTTGACAAAGTACCACAGTTCCCACTTCTCTTGATAGTGGCCACCTACCGGCTTTCTGTAAGAGCGAATCTCGCTTCTTACTATTTTGTCAACCCCACATTATAGATCACAGTCGATATCCTCTGGCTCTCTAGGGGGTTGTTGGCGATCAGCATGTACTAATTCACAATACGGTTCCAATAGTCAGATATAGAATATGGGGTGAATGTTCCATCAATTGGATATGTTGAGCTTGAAGGCTCGCGATCTGCCCTTCTCCATGATTTGGAATGGACCGTATAGCTTCTGCCTTATCTTCTTTGATTTCCTTTGCGTGCGCATCTTCTTTGCATTTGACATTACTTTGTCCGAGATCTTGAAGTCTGGCTGTTGTCGCACTTCCTGGTCCTAATATTTTGACATTCCCTCCCGTATCCTTTCTAGTGACCCTCTTGCTTGTTCCTGAATCATCTTCACCCACTTTGCATAGAGTGTTGCTCCTTGATTTCGAGCTTCTCGCTCCTTCATCCAATCTGTCTGTGGAGGGAATCCGTTGTTCACATCGAATGGTAACAACCCGTGAGCATTGGTTGTGGAGTTGTTATAGGCATATTCAGCTAGTGGTAGTAGCTGATACCAATCACCCTGATCATAGTTGACAAAACCTCATAGGTATCCTTACCGTACTTGGTAGGTATGTTCGGTTTGTCCATCAGTTTGAGGGTTGTATACCGTCGACATTCTTCACTTAATTTCACGCGCTTTGCTAAAGGATTCCTGGAATTCTCCTGCAACCTTTAAGTTCATATCTGAGACAATTTCGGTCAGCAGGCCGTGTAGCCTCCATACCTCGTTAAGGAATTAGCCTCCCACATCTTTTGCCGTAGCCAATGTCTGTAGTCCGATGAAGTGCACCATCCTTGTAAATTGGTCAACTACTACCATTATCTGAGTGCATCCTTACAACTCTGGTAGTTGTATTATGAAGTCTGTAGAGATGGGCACCCATACTGCATAGGTTATTTCCAATGGTTGCAATAGACCGTACTTAGCATGCCTACGCAATTTGTTATATTGGCATTTATCGCAGAATCATACGTAGTCATTGACCCATGCCGCAAGTCCTTTCCAACCGAAGTCCCGCATAATAATTTCTGAGGTTTTTTCTTGACTGAAATGTCCTGCAACTTTTGCATCCTGATATCCTTCTGCGATCTTAGTATATAGCTCCTGGATATTTGGTAAAAATAGTCTTTGCTTATAAAATAGTAGATCATCGGTTAAGGTCCAGTCCTTGGAGAAATCTCTTCCTTTATCTTGTAACCTAATGAGTGCTTCAATCCGTTGCCTTCAAGCTACATCTGTTCCGATAGCTGCCTGTATCTCACTCGGGAATTCAGGATTAAACTGCTGCATACCCTTTTGTAGAATAATGGCCTTTGATATTAGAACCTTTTCTCGTACTTCTGAAATATCATACCAATGTTTGTTATCTTTAGCCGATGCCTGTAGGTAGCTGATACTAGGTTCCTGTTCCTTTACGATCAAGGATCTTGTCACTATATTGGTGCTCCCGAATCTTGTGGTTCCTCGTTCTGTTTCTCCCAAGTCTTCTAATTCCATCATGTCTGAGGTGTTGACTCTTTGTACAACCAGTTGGGCTTTGCGATCGCGCATTCTTATCTGGCAGTCCTCATTTTTATGGTTGAATAGTACGACCTTGAGTTCTCCAGTGTAATCGGCATCGATTACTCCCGCACCGGTGGAGATTCCACTTCGAACCGCTAGACCACTTCTGGGGGCAACTCTTCCATAGGTTCCTTCAGGTAGCCTGGTGGCTAAACCTGTCTTTATTAATGCTAGTCCATATTTTGAAACAATGTCATCCTCTATGGCATAGAGGTCATATCCTGCCACCATTCCTGCACCCTTTGTTGGCAAATATGCCTTCTTACTCAATTTGTTGACCCTAATCATGGGTTCTTTTCCTGCTCTTCGATGTTCCAAATATAAATCCTTATCTCCATCTCAATCTTCTCCTTCATCGCCTACCCTCGCTACTGGTGATACCAAGAAACTCTCTAGTTTCAAAATTTTCTGTTCACAATACGTAGCTCCCTCCTCAGAACAGTACTCTGGCCGCCTGCTTAATGTGTCAGGCTTTCCACCCTTCATGCCTGGTAGGTATACAATACGAAAATTGTATTCCGCTAACTTCTGGGGCCATCGAATATGACAGCCACTCCAGAGCTTCGTGGTGAGCAAGTATTGTAGGTTCAGTTAGTCGGTAAAGACTACAATTGGTTTTTCCTTTCCAATCAAGTAGTGTCTCCATTCCTTAAATGCTTTAAGAATTATGAAAAGTACTTTATCATGAATTTCATATTAGCGCTACGCTGAGTTTAGTTTTCTGGAATAGAATGCTACTAGATGTAACCTTTTCTCAAAGTATTGAGAAATAATGCAATCGAGTGCGAAATCACTAGTAGTGGTGGAGCATGGGCGCTGTGGTGAATAGGTGTTTTAATTCTTCCAATGCCGTATCCTGCTCAACTCTCCATTTGAAATTCGTAAGATTTCCTGATAATGTCTCCGTTATGGATTTGCAAATAGGCGAGAAGCTTTTAATAAATCATCGGTAGAGGTTAACGAATCCAATAATGACTTGCACCTCTCTGACCGACTTAGGTACTTTCCACACCATTATAGATTCCACTTTCCAGGTGCTCCTGGACACCCCATCGACCGCCACCATATAGCCGAGAAATTCCCCCTCTGTGGCATGGAATCTCGATTTCTTTAGCGATACCACTAATTGAAAGTCTGATAGACTTTGTAAAACCTTATTGACAGCTTCGATGTGTTACTTTTCATCCTTTGAATAGATGAGAATATCATCCTGGTAATACACAACTCCAACATCAAGATATTCCTTGAGTACTTGGTTCATCCTATCTTGGAAAGTTGCCAGAGCGTTAACTAATCTAAAAGGCATGACCTTATATTCGTAGTATCTGTGTCTTGTATGGAATGCCATCTTCCATTCATCTTCTTCCTTTATCCTAATCAAGTGGTAACCATCTTTAGGTCTAACTTAGTGAAGATCTTAGCGCTGGCTACTCAGTCTCAGAGTTCGGACATTAGTGGAAGGGGATGTTTGTTGAGGATAGTTATCTTATTTAGATTTCTGTAATCCACAACTAGACATAATCTACCATTTTGTTTAGGCACGAATAATATAGGTGCTCCTGCTTGTGATTGGCTCCGCATGATCTTTGCTTGTTTGATCATGGTTGCTAAGTATCTCCGTAAAGCCTGAAGCTGTTTTTCGAATAGTGAATATATTGGTCCCCAGGAGGAAGTTGATCCTGGGATCAACTTGATTTCGTGATCCAACATTTGTCTAGGGCTAATTTTTGTGCCCTCTGGACTTCAAACAAATGTTTGTACTGCCAGTATTCTTTCGGTAATGATTCGAGTTCCACCGTATTCTCGATGGCTCCTATTCGTCCAATGCGATATGCATTACGATCTCTAGCGACCGACTCATCGTATTGGAACATATCCGCTATCTCTTCATCTTCTTCCACACAGTTTTGGCAATATTTTGCGCAGAAGGTTCAATTTTCTGCATCTTCTATGTGAGACACAGGGTGTTCATGATGCCACTAACCGCAAGGGATTATTATTCTATAGTGACCTGCTTTAGCCACTTCACATAAGACTTCAGAAAAGTGTCAGCTCCTGCCTATTTCCAATTTTATGGGAAAGGTATAACACTTCCCTTCTAAGGCAGCTGATGATCCATCAAAGCCTAAGATATCAACTGCGTTGTTGCATTGCACTCAGGGAACGCGAAGGTCTTCAACTAGGTCCCTATTGATGAGGAACATGTTGGATCCCGAGTCTCGCAAGACTTTAACTTTATATCGCTTGTCGTGTATATGGAGGTAAGCGATCCCCTCCGGATAGTTGTATCATTTTGGCTTAAGAGCTTGTAACTCTATGTACTTAGCGCAGATCAGATTCCTCTGGTTTTTTCGTTTAGGCATAGTTGGTATTGAGTATAGGTAACAAGATGTTTGTTACTACAACCACATAGTTTCGACCATTGAGGTCTCCTCAGACAAACTAGTAACTCTTTAGCTCTAACAATCTGGGTCTACATACTAAGCGGTGTTTCACCGATACGCCATTGCACATGACCAGTTTTCAGGTTGGATGCCTTCTCTCAACAAGCTAAACCTAGACTCCTAGCAGATTTTGTGGCGGTTATTAGCCACTTTACTCTCCTGGTGTAGGGTTCCCGCTTTCACCGATCCTTTCCCTTTGGGTTTCAGTTATCCATCCAGCTCCCTCAGAGGGGTCTTGCGCACCAAAGCGGTACATACCTATACTACACTCTGGCAAAAAGGTAAGATAGTCTATATGTATAATTCAACTCAGACTCGTGTGGTAGGTTGAACAGCCCATGTTGTTTCTCCTCTTGTCGTGTATTATTATCAGGTAAATCTTGCATTGCTATGTCCCAACTTTTTTGGTATAGTAACTTGCTTACACATGGGTAGCAGGCAGCCACCAAGTGTCTCAATAAACTTTGTACTGTTGGCTCATAGGCCCTGTGGGCATGTTGACTATCCTCTCCTTCAATCAAGGCTCTCCATATATTGATTCTTGTTTTCAAGCGCATAAGTCCCTTGTGGGGTCCCTTCACTTAGAGCCTAGTTGCATTGATCCTGAAAGGAGAGACTTGCTTTGCGCCACTTTGATCAGTTTGAGTTTCAACTCCTGTAGTTGCACATGGAATACCTGATCCCCGTCATGGTTGGTAGACAATACACCCCAGTCAAAGGGGGTTCCCATTTCGATTCCAGTTCTATATGAATACTGAATACCCAAATGCCGACACCATTGGTACCTATGAACTGACCTAGCTCAGTTCCTCATCATCTCCCAGTTCCCAGATCTTATTCACTCAGGCGGGATGCTGGATGGTCACGACTCTGGGAGCTAATTTAGGCTTTACAATAGTTGATCTTGCTCACTGAATTCCCATTTTTATCAGTCTTGTGCTGACCATTGCTGCCAATGTATGGGCATTTCCCCAATACCTCTGGTAGGTGTGGCTTTTCTTTCCACAATGTGTACAATCTCTATCTCACCTCCAAATATCTATCACACTCTGCGGGATACCGGTATGGGCCTGGTCAAAGTTTTTATAGGTGGTTTTAGTCACACCTCCCAACCTTTTCCTAATTTTCTCCATTTCATTGTCCCTTTTCTGTTTTCGTGGTAGGGCTCCACCTCCCTTGACATAAGGTTTAGTATCCCTTTGTCGCCTGAGCTTATAGTCCCATTGGTCTTCTCTTTTGACCTCTTAGACTATTTTTGACTTTAACAGCTTGTCTCTTGCAAGCTTTTCTCTAGTGACAAGTGCTTCTTCCGATCGACTACCTAGCTCGAGTTCCTCTTCCCATTCTTGATCCATTGTATATTGCAAGACCGACAACCTGTGGACAATTTGTTTTGCAAGTTCGTTTTCAACTTCCTCCCTCCAGGATTCTGCGGCCATGTGTGCCCTGATGTTTTAGTTGTGTATGACCATGAGGTATTGCTCAATACTGTCCTCGTACTTGGCCAGCTTCATAGCTTGATGCACTTGTCTTTCAGCTTCTCCCAGGGCAAATCGTTTGATCATATTGTGTTCAAAATGAGTCCCCATAGCCAGTTCTGGCTGTTGGATTTCCCCTTGAAGTCTGTCTATAGCCTTCCGATACCAGATGGTGTACAGAAGTCCTGTGTCTCCTTTGGTACAGTTGAGTGCCTATAACCCGTTCCCGGGTATTATCCGAGATCTGCGAATTTCTTTCACAATAGTCCTTGCATTGTAGTATCCAGACATATATATCCTGTGTGGGTTTATTGTCCAAGAATGGGGCTAGTTCTGGCAGTCGCTTAATTTTTAGCGTTATCGTGTCGCCTAGTGTTTCTGCCATACCCGCCTGATTTGGTGTTTGTCCTCGCCCGCCACGGCTAGGACCTCCTCTCCTTCTAGCTCTCTTATCATCATTGTCATCATCGTCACTAGGATCTCCTGGGTCATCTCACTGGGCACCTGAGGGGGATGCATCAGCGGGTTCTTTGCCTTTCCAGTTTTCCCTATGTGTAGGTGGAGAATAGTAATCTTCGTAAGTTTCCTCTTCTGGAACTGAATATAGGAGTGCCGGGACCGATATTGTTGGTTCCTTTGTTGTCTCCGCTAAATCATTTATGGCTTTCACCAAAGACTTGACATCTTCCGCAGTATCTTCGACCATTTTCTTTTGTTCTCTTTGCAACATATGTAAGCCTGTACATTGTTCTTTCAAGCCATCCTGTATGTCTATCAGCAATACGGTGAAGTCTTTATCCCACACCACTACTTGGTTGCGGAAGAGGTTGAACTAGCTGCAGAGCTCGGACACTAATTTTCCGCGAGTTTTGTCCCGTACAAGGGCCTCCTGTCCTTGCTGCCCCTGACTACCATGTAACTGGGTAGTTAGATTTTCATGGGCTTGCTGCTGCTGATCTTGTTCCGCTATCTTCTTGGTCACTTCCCGTAGCATCTCCTCTTGGATACACTTGACTTCCTATTCGACGCCTGCCAGCTGTATCAATATAATTGCAATGTCGTTGTCATGGACATCATATCCATCGGCAATTTGCTGTTGAACCTTAATTAATTTTAAGGTATTGTCTGGAGTAACTCCCTTCAAATGTTTGAAGGCAATATTCGCTTGGTCGAATGAGGTGTCTATATCTTGCCTTATACGACCCAAGTTATTCTTAGATGGGTAGCTAGCTTGACTAGGGATGGAGCATGGCCTCTTCCTGGCTTTAGCGTGGAGGATTGTGATATCTGATGTGTACTTGCGACAGTAGAGGATCGGAGAGAGGGTAGAGCTCCACTCCAGAATGTTGGCTCTTGAGGTATCACCGGGAAGGGACTATGTATAGCTGAGTCATCTATTCCCTTCGTATCTGGTTAGGTGTCTATATGTTCTCCCACCGTTAGTCTCTGTCTCATGTCTTAGAGTATCTCAGCCATTGTGATACTTTCCTAATAGGCTAATTGTTCTAATAGCCGTGGATGAGTGATTACTGGTACCTCATACCAGAGTTGTCGATATCCTTTAAAGGGTTTAAGGAATCGTATGTAGAGTACCCAATGTCTGAGATGTTCTAGAAGTGTAGGTAAAAAATGGTTTGGATATTCTTGTTTTCGATTCAGGACCTGAATTTCCTTTTTCTCAAGGTTCAAGATATACTTATAGTACCTGTATGAATTTTATGCCCAAGCTGGGGGGATGTTTGGCCATGGGATAATTGTGCCTGGTTTTTCGGAGTACTGGATACTCTACTCAGCAAAGTCTTTGTACTAAGTTGAACTCCACGCGAAGTTCACACCGTGCCTGGTACGATATATGCGATTGAATTGATTCCTTGTTGAGATCTCAAAAGGTAATGTAAACCACGTGGGTTCTTGAGTAAACTCCTCTTCGATTTCTAATAGCTCAGTAGCAAAGATTTCTTCAAATGTAGGAATGTAGATGGGACAGTGAGGTGCTGCGAAAATGTAATCGAAGGCTGAGCTGATAGTGGAGTTTGAATTAAACTCGTAGTTTGTATGGTGAGGCTTGGTAATAGGAGAACTATCAATATACTGTTAGGCAGATGCCAAGCTCAAGTATATAACTGAGGGACATAGGCCAAAATCTGCGATTGGAGAATCGGTCGAGGAAGGCTCATAGCAATAAAATAGCTTAGATACAGATTTAAAATGTAGAACAATATTATATTGATAAGATCTCTTCTCCATTGCTTGATGATATGTGTAAAGCTCGGGAGGCACTTCCATATTTATATCCCGTGTCAGAGTGTTTGCGGACTGCTTCTAACTAGCATGCCACCACAGTACCTCTCTGGTTTTAATACGCAAACAACTAGAATCTTATACGTGCGAGCACCATTTGACCTTGAAACTTATCATACCCTTGCACGGTTACGGAATAGTATTCCTGCATTGCGATGACTGTGCTATTTGTTATACCAAACAGCTGCCTCCAACTTGGTTGTTTACATAGACTATTATATTACTTTAGTCTAGTTGGCGATCATTCCAGTAGTCTCTACGGTGATGAAGTGATCAAGTTCATGCCAGGCCACCCAGTGCCAATCGCAAGTTCGAGCCCAACGTGTCAACGTCTTAAGGGTCTCCAACTTATCTAGGGCTTCCTTTCTGAGCGAGCTTCTCCTTGGTCTGTCGGCCTCTATAGAGGGGTCTTATTACTAGGACCAACTAATATACAGCTGATCTCAGAAGGATATGGGTGGATTGGGTATGTCCTTAATAGCTTCTGCTACTGGAACATCCTCTTGGAGTATTTCGCTGAAAATGTCCCGTCAACTCTGGCTCATAGTTTAGGAAGCCTAACCTTGTAGGCTACTATCTCAATACGCCTGCAACGGATATCCTCCTCTCCACTTCCCAGATGTCGTGAAAGGTCCCCTCTCCTAGATTCTGTGAACAGCATGGGGTCGGAGGGATGGCAGTGATTTATATGGTGTTATGAGGTGGGCTTCATTGATGTGACTTTTCAGTTATGAGGCGCAACTCTGGAAATCTTGCTAGTAATGTGCGGGCCCCACAGGGGGGCCAGCGGCGGGTGTTAACACTCCAGAAAAATAAAGGTCTGTGCACAGTTACTCTACTATGAGGTCTATGCACTTTGTCTCAGAGGTTCATATACCTAACAGTGGACTTCATCACACAGGTGCCAGAGTCGCAAGGATACACTGAAATACTGGTAGTGGGTGATCAATTTCCGAAGCTGGCACATTTCATCACACTTCAAACCTCAGCTTCAGCCAAGAATGTCCCAAACGCATTCCTGAAAGAAGTATGGAGGCTTCATAGCCTACCAACTGCAATCGTCATGGATATGGACTCAAAGTTCGTAGGAGAATTCTGGGTATGCTTCTGCAAAGTGCTTGAAATTAAGTGAGAAATGTTAACAGCATACCACCCTCAAAGTGATGGACCGACCGATCGTACCAACCAGTTGCTGGAAAGATACCTTTGAAGTTTTAACAACTATGATCTGGATGACTAGTATCAGGTACTACCACTAGCTGAACATGCATGTACCAACTCCACTACCAACGCACATGAGATGTCGCTATTCTATGCGAACTATGGATTCCATCCACAAATAGAGTAGATGAAGGAGCATGAAGTTCAAAATCCAGGAGCAGCACTCGACACGAACTGGATTAAGATAATTCATGAACAAGAAAGAGGGTACCTACAAAAGACATGTGAAGGAATGTCAAAATGTTCCAACCCGAAAGCTTAACAATAGTCGCACTTGAACATCTGGGACGAGGTAATGTTAAATGCAAAGAACATGCGGATGGGACAGAAATCAAGGAAGCTAAGCCCGAAGCTATGCGGTACTTTCCAAAGTATGGAGAAGTGCAGATCGCAAGCCTACAAACTCAACATTTCCAATCGCTGGAACATTCACCCTGTATTTCTTGACCCACCATTGGAAACCTATTGTGAATCAGTTCATAATAAGCGCCAGCAACCCCCTAGAGAACCGGGAGATATTGACAGCGATCTACAATGGGAGGTTGAAAAAAGTAGTAAGAAGTGAGATACGCTCGTTCAGAAAATAGGTACATGGTCGCTATCAAGAAAAGTGGGAACTGTGGTACTTCCTCAAATGGCAAGGGTGTTTACAAGATAAGAATACATGGGTGCCAGCTACCGGTATGCAAAATATGGAGGAAATTGTAGAGAACTTTCATAATGAACATCCAGATATGCAAGGAAAGGCAGAAGTAAGATAGTGAGAAAAAGGTTTTCCTACTTTGGCCCAGTAAATGTGGGATGTTTTTTACCCTGACCAGACTGTTAGGCATATGGAAATGCGAGACATGTGCACAGACCCACGGTAGGGTAACTGTGCACAGACCCTCGATTTACCAGAGTGCCAACACCCCCCTCCGGCCCCCTTATGGGGCCCTCACGTCATTGGCGAGATTTCGAGAGTTGCGTCCAATAACTAAAATGTCATATCAATGAAGCCCACTTCATAATACCGTATAGGTTGCCGCCGTCCGTCCGACCACATGCTGTTCGCAGGATATATGAGGGGGACCTTTGGCGACATCGGAGAAGTGGAATGGAAGAGATCCGTCAGAGGCGCATTGAGATAGTAGGCTTCAAGGTTAGGCTTCCTAAAATATGGGCCGAAGGTGACAGGATGCTTTTGGATAAATACTCTAAGAGGATATCCCAATAGCAGAGGCTATTAGAGGTATACCGAATCCACCCATACCCTTCTGAGATCAGCTGTAGGTTGGTTGGTCCTAGTAATAGGACCCCTCTACATAGGCCGGCGGACCAAGGGGAAGCATGCTCAGAAAGAAAGACCTAGAAAAGTCAGAGTCCGTCGAGATGTTGACACGTCGGGCTCGGACTTGCGATTGGCACTAGGTGGCCTGTCATGAACTTGATCACTTCATGACCGAACAGACTACTGGAATGATAGTCAACCAGACTAGAGTAATATAATAATCTATGCTGATATCTAAGTTGGAGGCCGCTGTTTGGTATTACAAATAGTACAGTCATCTCAATGGAGGAATACTATTCCGGGTCCGCGAAAGGGTGTGATAGGTTTTAGGGTCAAACCGTGTTCGCACATATAAGATTCTGGACTTCTGCGTATTAAAACCAGAGTGGTACTTCGGGGGCATTGTAGTTAGAAGTAGTTCGCGAACGCTCAGATGCGGGATATAAATATCGAAGTGCCTCGTGAGCTTTACAGACATCATCAAGCAACGGAGAAGAGATCTTATCAATATTAAATTGTTTACCTCATAAATCTTTACTATATCTTTACCTTATCGAGATGAGCCTTCCTCGACAGATTCTCCAAACAAAGATTTTGGCCTACATCCCTCAGTCATACTAGAGATTGGCGTCCGCCTAACAGTATATTGATAGTTCTCCTGTTACCAAGGCTCACTATATGAACTATGAGTTCACTTCAAACTCCACCCTCACCTCGGACTTCGATTATATTTTCGAAGCACATCACTGTCCCATCTATATTCAAATGTTCGAAGAAGTTTTCGACAGCGAGTGATTCGATATCAAAGAACAGTTTATCACAAAACCCTCGCAGTTCACAATACCTTTAGGGATCCTAATGAGGGATCAATCCAATTGCATATATCGTATCTGGTATGGTCCAGACTTCGAGTGGAATTCCACCAAGTCAGAAAACTATGTTGAGTGGAGTACCCAGTACTCCGATAACAAGAAACCAGGCACAGTTATCCGAGGACCAGACATCCCCGCGGCCTGGGCCTGACAAAATCCTTATATGTACTATAAGTACATTTTAAACCTCGAGAAAAGGGAAATTCAGATTCTGAGTCCAGAATCAGATCAACCGAACCTTTTCGTACCTACACCTCAAGACTATCTCAAAGGTTGGATACCTTAAGTACAATTCCTTAAACCCTTTAAAAGATATCGAGAACTCTGGTATGAAGTACCAGAAATTACTTATCCCGGAATATTAGAGCAATTAGTCTACCCGGAAAGCATCACAATGGTGGAGATACCTCAAGACCCGCGGAAGAGGATAACGGTGGGAGAATCCATAGACACCCGTCCAGATACGAAGGATAAAACCGCTGATTCTGTAATATGCAGTCCCTCCCCGTCGACACCTCATGAACCCACATTCCAGAGAGGAAATTTACCCTCTCACTAATCCTCCACTGTTGCGAGCACACATCAGATATGACGATCCTCCACGCTAAAACCAGGTGGAGACCACGCTAGGAACCTAGTTAAGCTAGTCACTCGTTTGGGATTGACACTGGGTCGAATAAGGCAGGATATAGATACCTTGCTCAACTAAGCTAATATCGCCTTCAAACATCTGTCGGGAGCCACCCAAGATAATACATTAAAATTAATTAAGGTTCAACAGCAAATCGCCGAGGGACAAGATGTCAACGATAATGTTATTGCAATCTTGCTGATGCAGCTGGCAGGCGTGGAAAGCGAAATCAAGGGGATACAAGAGGAGATGCTACCAGAAGTGGCAAAAAAAATAGACGCTCCAGGTAGGCATCAACAGGAACATGAAGAGGTAACCACGAGGTTACATGGAATGCTCGGGGAAGAAAGCCAGGCGGCATTTGGCCAAGATCAGACATTGGAACAAATGGTCATCAACCTAAGAGCGGAATTCCTAGAATTCCAAAATCAATACACCACGCAGGAAAGAGAAGTCAACCGTACCCTGGGACACATGCACCTAGACCAGACGACGCGCCAAGTGGAGATTTGCAGGTCACAAGACCAGTAACAGCAGCAGAATAATGAGACGAATAATACCCTGAAAGTATTAACGGCGTCAATAAACAGGATGTTGGCCACCGCACCAAGTCCTGAAGCTGCAGGACCCACACCCTTACCCGCCATCCAGGAAACTGATGACGAAGACTACTACGTTCCGCCTACACTGAGAGATAAAGGGAAAGGCAATGAAGCCGCTGATGCATCCCTCTCAGGTGCCCAGAGAGGTAACCCTGGAGATCCCAGCAACGATAATGACGAAGATGATGAGGGAGGAAGAAGGAGAGGAAGTCCTAGCTGGAGGAGGCAAGGACAAACACCAGAACAGTCTGGCATAGCAGAAATCCTTGCCAACGCAATGGCGCTAAACATCAAGCGACCATCAGAGCCACCCCCATTCTTTGAGGATAAACCTGCACAAGATATATATGTATGGATTCTACAATGCACTAACTATTTCGAACAAAACCCACAAATCTGGGACGATGCCGGGGAATGGGTTATATATACACTCAGTCGTAGGAGAGGAGAAATAGTTCTTCCTTACACCGTTTGGTATAGAAAGGCTATGGATGGACTTCAAGCGGAAACCCAGCAACTGGAACTAGCAACATGGACTCGTTTTGAACACAATATGATCAAACGATTTATGCCGGTGCAAGCCGAGCAACTAGCACTTCGAGCTATGAAGCTAGTCGCATACAATGATAGTATTGAACGTTATCTAACCATCATGCACAACCATGACATTCGTGCACGCATGACTGGAGAGTCCTGGAGGCAGGAAGTTGCAGATAAACTTCCCAAACAAATTGTCCGCAGGTTGTCAGCTCTGCAGTATACGACGGATCAAGAATGGGAAGAGGCGCTAAAACTATGCGGTCGGTCGGAAGTGTTGAAATTTTCTATTATTCGTTTCATAAGTATATTTCTTTTAAATAACATGTATTTCTTTCCTTAGTTATATTTCTGGTTTACATATACATCACAAACATTACTACCGCAAGAGCATATACATTGAGTATTTCGTTTATATTTCATGATAACGATGGGATAATTGGATATATATTTTCATATTGCATGTGTGGGATGTCTCGGTTATTTTCACTTATGTACTGCCACGTTTTTGGAAGGTGCATTGCATGTTAGTTTTCTACTTAAAATCTCTCAAACCATTACAAGTTACATATATTTTATTTTGAATTTCCTTGGTAGTTTCTCGGGGTCAAACTTGTTCGCACTTTTGTTTTTACAAGATTTTCCCAATTATTTCTTTCCTTCGCTTAAGTATGCGCACCTGTATATATAGCTGGTTACCGCTCCACGTGTCAGAAAGAATTAAGGACAAGAACTACTATCAATCTGCCTTCCTACTACTATCCTCCTCGCCTAAGTGTGCCTACAATATACCTTTAATACTGTATCGTATTCTCGTACTCAAGCTATTAAGATTGTGCCGCTACATATAAATTCAATAGGTTATGAGCCCGGCGCATTCATAGTCAAACGACATACACTTACACACCTTAAGACAATAGGCCATCTACTACTCTACTTCTCACCAACGATATTATCGCTTCCTCCATCCGAACGGTTTTATCACTTCCAATCTACGGTCGCAACCATCTCGCTTAATATCAGAGCTTGTACCCCCCACAACCCTAACCACTCGATCATACACCTTATCGCTTCCTATAGCACAATAAGCCGCCTGATTGGCTAGGCTTGATATTTAATTCTCAACACAAGTACCGATACTTAAGCGACATGAGCGAAACTTCCTCAAATGCTGCGGCAGTACCTCACCAACCTCCGTTACCTCCCGCAGCAACCGCTGGAGTACCTTTACCACCAGCCCATGCTGCACCACTTCCAGCATCACCAGCTGTTGGACCACTCCCAGCAGCTCCCACCCCAGCTGCCAGAAATATCACCAACAATTCCGAGCGTTCTTAGGTACCATCCTACAAACTGAGCTCTATCCCAAAGCTCACGGGGCCCGACAACTACAGACCATGGCGCGATATCTCGGAATATGTGCTGCGAGTTTACAACTGCTCAGATATAGTAACCAAAAGGGAGATAATACCGGAACTGTATGAAGACGAAGAAGGCGAAAACAATAGCGAGAAGATAGATGAGTTTAGAGACCGATACCAATGGGCCTCGACCTACTTCCTTGATATGATAGACTCCCAATGGCTAATCCTCCTGGCAACCCACAAAACACCAGCAGCCATATGGAAAGCCTTTCTAGACAAATTTGCTAGAGAAAATACTTGCTCCTTCTTTGAGCAACTCAATGCTGGCCTTGACGCCAAATACGATGCGGCCACACTAATAGCCGATCACATCAACGCATACGATACCCTTTGGAATCGAATGCAACATCGTTGCTCCTCCTCCTCCGCTGATGACCGATACACCTTGCCGTTTGTTTTCAAAACGGTTTTCGAGTCACCTGAAGCAAAAGCTGCTGTTCTTCTCCGTTCCCTCCCCGAGTCAATGAGTAACATCATTGACAACCTCCAGACCAAGGAGGACCTTACCTACAATCATGTCTATAACAAACTGTTAGACTTGAGACCTTCGGGTGATTCCGAAACAGACAAAGCGTATAAAAGCGCTGATGTCAAAGGAAAAGGAAAGGAAAGGGAAATGGTTCGAAAAACGCTGGCCAATATCAAGGAATGTACCTACTGCAAAAAGCAATACCCCACTACACGGTCAGAGGGACATACTTGGAATGAGTGTAACAAACTCAAGGCCGACAACCAAAAGAAGAAGGAAAAGAAAGGTGTTAGTTCAGCCAAGATGGGAAAGGAAGAGATATCCGAACCGGTCAGTACATCCTCCTCCCTCCTCTCTACACAAAGAAACCCTCACCCACTCAACTGGGTAATCGATACCGGCGCAAGCTCACACATGACAAACNACCTAGACCTTCTTATAAACTATGTACCTAGTACTGGTACCGTTAAGTTGGGAGATGACTCTATAATAGAGTCATGTGGTTCAGGAATGGTTAGACTCATGGCCAAAACCTCAAAAGGTCATGTAGTTGCGATAGTCCTGCAATGAGTTCTCTGGGTTCCGAAGTTGGCTAAAAGCAACTTGATGTCATGGCGCGCTGTGGTTTCGATGAGAAAGGGTTTTTCTTTAAGTAGTAAAGGGAAGGACATGTTCATCTTAGGGAAAAAGAAAGACGAAGTAATCTGCGGAAAACTAGACGGTCAAGATTATGTGGTGCAAGAAGAAAAGGATATAGTGAACAAGATGACTTACCAACAATGGCATGAAGCACTTGGACACCCTTCACCTCCTTACCTCCAAAGCAACAACTACAGCGATGACCCGTTAATCCCCAAAGTTCCTAAAGACTGGCGTTGTGAAACTTGCATCACCTCAAAGTCAACAAAGCACAAACCTGAATCGATACAAAGTCGGTGTGAAAGCCCCTATGATCTAATTCATTCAGATCTAAGTGGAAAGCTTTTGTCCCCATCCTTTGGCAACTCCTGGTACTATGTCACATTTATAGACGACTGTACACAATACACTTGGGTTTACCCCGTCAAGGCTAAATCCGATAGTGTGAAAGTGTTTACACAGTTTATCAAAGAAAGACAAACCCAGGACAATGCTATTATCAAACGATTCCGAACTGATAATGGAGGAGAATATGTCAATAATGAAATGCTGATATTGTCACAAAAGCATGGAATCATATATGATAAAACCCGCCCTTATTCTCACGAATCTAATGGTGTTGCCGAACGGTACAATAGGACGATAATCACATCAACATATTCTATGCTTACAGGATTACCGCTGCGACTACGGGCTGAAGCAATCACAAGCGCCGCATACCTAAGGAACAGACTCCCTAACCGATCCATAGGAAACTCCACGCCCGATGAATCTCTCTACAACAAAAAGCCGTTGATAGACCACCTTCGCCCCTACGGGACCAAATGCTTTGTCCATATACCAGAGGATACACGCAAACCTGGAACTAAGCTACAACCTTGTGCAATCGAAGGATACCTTGTCGGATATACTTCCTCCAACAAATTATACCGGATATACATCCCCTCACAGTATAAGATTTCTGAAACGCGACAGATACATTGGACGAACAAAACAATACAACTATCAACTCCAACAGCATCGTTACGGGAACCAGAAGTCTATGCGAATGTCTTTCTACCACCTCTCCCTACTCCATATTAGAAACAGATACCTCTCTCTACCCCATATGAGCCACCGGAATCAGATACAGAAAAGACACCACCAAAACTGACCATCGAAGTACATCCTCCTCCAGCGCCAGAAAACCCTGAAGATTATGATGAAACCGCAACACCAGAGGCAACCCCCGAACCACCTGAACAGGAGGAACAACTGGAGGAACCACCGGCAACATGGACCAGATCTGGAAGACTTATTCGTCCACCTCAATACTATGGCAGAAATGTCAAAGTACAGGCAAACGAGGACCCCTTGACGTATCACCAAGCGACCACTAGCTCGCTTAAGGAACACTAGACCTCAGCCATGGACGATGAGATAATGGCACGGAAAAAGAATGGAACTTTCGCTGTAGTAGATAAACCGATTGGAAGAAAGATAATCGATAGTAAGTGAGTATACAAAACGAAACGAAATGCTGGCGGTACACTGGAAAGATACCATGCAAGAGCCGTAGCCAAAGGTTTCTCTCAAGTACCTGGGTTCGACTTTGATGACACCTTTGCACCAGTTATCCGTTAGAAATCACTCCGTTTCCTGCTTGCCGTTTGCGCCAAAACCAAATGGCGACCCCGACAATTCGATGTTAAATCAGCCTTCCTTTATGGTGAATTGAAAGAAGAAGTCTACATGCGACCGTTACCTGGGTACAGTAACAGAGATAAAGTATGGCGACTTGATCAATGTCTCTGTGGACTTAAGCAATCTGCGAATGAATGGTATGCTCTCCTCGCTAGATACTTAACATCTACAGGCTTTACGACATTCTCCCTTGACCCATGCATGTTTGTTCACAATAAACACGACATCTACATTTCGGTTTATGTTGACGACATCGCTATATACTCGGCCGAAACTCCGGAAGCCACCTCTCTGATTGAAGACCTGAAAACGGCATTCGAGATTACCGACTTACGAGAAACTACATTCCTGCTCGGCCTCTACATCATGTATACATCAGATGGGATACATCTTACCCAAGAACAATATATCATGTCAATCCTCGAAAGGTACTCTATGGAAAACTCACGTTCTGTATCCACACCCTGACCGAAAGGCATTCAACTACAGAAAGGAACAGAAGAGGAACAGATACTCGACCCTTCCACATACCAATCGATAATAGGATCGCTTATGTACCTGACCACTGGTACGAGACCTGACCTAGTGTATACCATTTCATTTCTCTCTCAATTTTCTTCATGTTCCACGGAACAACACCTCAAGGCCGTGAAACATGTCTTACGATACATTAATGGTACAAAAAACATTGGACTGCACTATCCGTACACTACTACAAACGCTATCGATACTTATGTTGATGCCGACTTTGCTGCTTGTCTGGATACCCGCCATTCCTTTACAGGATACATTATGCTTTTCAACGGTGCTTGTATCTCTTAGCGATCCAAGAAACCGGCCTCGGTCGCAACATCCACAACCGAAGCGGAATATGTAGCTATGTTACTGGCTGCGCGACAAATCCAACTGTACCGCAAAGGTCTCAAAGACATTCGCGAAACCGTACCTATCGCCCTACATGCTGATAATACCGGCGCAAATTCTTTAGCGACAAACCAGCAGTTAAACGAACTAACAAAACATAGCAATATCCATTTCCACAAGATACGCGAAGAAATGGATAACGGCACGTTCACACTACTTAAGGTTGCATCATCAGAAAACCTAGCGGATATATGTACTAAGACTTTGGCAAAACCGGAACATGAGTGTCTAATGGGACTGTTGGGCTGTAGATAATGAGGGGAAGTGTTGAAATTTTCTATTATTCGTTTTATAAGTATATTTCTTTTAAATAACTTGTATGTCTCTCCTTAGTTATATTTCTGGTTCACCTATAGATCACGAATATTACTACAGCAAGAGCATATACATTGAGTATTTCGTTTATATTTCATGATAACGATGGGATAATTGGATATATATTTTCTTATTGCATGTGTAGGATGTCTTGGTTATTTTCACTTATGTACTGCCACCTTTTTGGAAGGTGCATTGCACGTTAGTTTTCTGCTTAAAATCTCGCACACCATTACAAGTTATATATATTTTATTTTGAATTTCCTTGGTTGTTTCTCGGAGTCAAACTTGTTCGCACTTATGTTTTTACAAGATTTTCCCAATTATTTCTTTTCTTCGCTTAAGTATGCGCACCTGTATATATAACTGGTTACCGCTCCGAGTGTCAGAAAGAATTATGGACAAGAACTACTACCAATCTGCCTTCCTACTACCATCCTCCTCGCCTAAGTGTGCCTACAGTATACCTTTAATACTGTATCGTATTCTCGTACTCAAGCTATTAAGATTGTGCCGCTACATATAAATTCAAGAAGAAGAAGGGCTGCTAGCCAGAGAAAAAATCAGGCGAGACAAACCGTCCAAGCCCAAAGTGGTCCAGGAGGTCAAAAGAGAAAACCAGCGGGACTCTAAACTGAAGCGACAAAGGGAGACTAAACCTTATGTCAAGGGAGGTGGAGCCCCCCCAAGGAAGCGGAAAAGAGACAACAAACCAGAGAAGCCCAGGAAAAGGTTGGGATGTGTAACCATGACCACCCACACAAACTTTGACCAGGCCCATACCGGGATCCCGCAAAGTGTGATAAACACTAAGAGGTGAGATGAAGATTGTACATGTTGGGGCAAGACAAACCACACCTACTAAACATGTAGGAGAGATGCCCATATATCGGCGGCAACGGTCAGCTCAAGGCCAATAAAAATGGGAATTCGTCATGCACAGTCGGCTATCATAAAGCCGAAATTAGCAGGCAGAGTCGCTTCCCCCCAGCAACCAGCCCGAGTGAATAACATCTGGGAACCGGCGGACGACGAGAAACTGACCTAGGTCTGTTCACTAGCACCAATGGCTAGGCGATTGGGTATTCAGTGTCCATATAGAGCGGGAATGGAAACGGGAGCCCCCTTTGGCTGTGGTGTATTGGGTACCAACCACGACGGGGATCGGGTAGTCTATGTGCAACTACGGGAATCGAAAGTCAAAAGTGATCAAAGCGGCGGGAAGCAAGTCTCTCCTTTCAGGATCAACGCAAGTAGGCTCTAAGTGAAGGGACCCCATGAGGGACTTATGAGCTCAAATACAAGAATCAATATATGGAGAGTTTTGATCGAAAGGGAGGATAGTCAACATGCCCACATGGCCCAGGAGCCAATAGTGCGGCGTCCCTCAAGTCACCTGGTGGTTACATACTACCTGTGTGCAAGCAGGTTACTATAGCGAAGAAATTGGGACATAGCAATACAAGATCTACCTGATAACCAATACACGACAGGAGGACAACCGACGCAGGCCGTTCCACCTACCACACGAGTCTGAGTTGTATTATACGTATGTACTATGTTGCCTTCTGGCCAGAGTGTGGGATAGGGATGTACCGCTTTGGTGCGTAAGACCCCTCTGAGGAAGCTGAACAGATAACAGAAAACCTAAGGGACAGGATCGGTGAAAATGAGAACCCCATACCAGCGGAGTAAAGTGGCTAATAACTGCACGAAGATCTTCTGTGAGCCTAGGTCTGGCGTGTCGGGAGAAGGCATCCAGCCTGAAAACTGGTTGTGCGCAATTGCGTTTCGGTGAAATGCCACTAAGTATGTAAACCAAGCTTGTTAGAGCTAAAGAGTTACTAGTTTATCTGAGGAGACCTCAATGGTCGAAACTATGCGGGCGTAGTAACAAACATTTTGTTACCTACACCCAACACCAACGATGCCTAAACAAAAGAACCAAGAAAATCTTATCCGTGCTAAGTGCGTGGATTTAGATGCTCCAAAACTAATACGATACAACTGTCCGGAGGAGATCGCTTACCTCCACATACACGATAAGCGATACAAAGTTAAAGTCTTGTTAGACTCGGGATCCAACGTATTCCTTATCAATAAGAACCTAGTTGAAGACCTTCGCGTTCCTACAGGGGAACGCAATAATGCAGTTGATATCTTAGGCTTTGACAGATCGTCAGCCGCCCCAGGAGGGAAGTGTTACACTCTGCCTATTAAATTGGAAAAAGGAATAAACCGACACATCTCTGAAGTGTCATGTGAAGTGGCTAAGGCAGGTCACTATGGAATGATAATTCCGTTTGGTTGGTGAAATCGGGAACACCCAGTGTCTCACATAGAAGATGCAGAAAATTGGACCTTCTCCGCCAGAAGTTGCGAAAACTGTGTGGAAGAAGATGAAGGAATAGCGGATATGTTCAAATATGATGAATCTGTTGCCTGGGACCCTAATGCTTGCCACATCGGAAAGATTGCAGTCATAGATAATACAGTAGAACTCGAATCGTTACCGCAGGAATACTGGCATTACAAACATTTGTTTGAAGTCCAGACGGCAGAAAAATTAGCCCCCAGGTGAACATTCGATCACGCGATCAAGTTGATCTCAAGATCAACTCCCCCATGGGGACCAATATATCCACACTCCGAGAAACAGCTTAAGGCTTTACGAGAATATTTGAAGACAATTATCAAATAAGAAAAGATCACGCGAAGTGAATCGCCTGCAGGAGCACCCATATTGTTCGTACCTAAACCAGATGGCAGACTACGCCTAGTTGTGAATTAGCGAAATCTAAATAAAATTACGATCCTCAACAAACATCCTTTTCCAGTTATGTCTGAACTCAGAGATAGAGTAGCCGGCGCAAAGATCTTCATTAAGCTAGACCTTAAGGAGGATTACTATTTGATTAGGATAAAAGAAGGGGATGAATGGAAGACGGCATTCCGTACAAGATACGGACATTACGAATATAAGGTTATGCCTTTTGGATTGGTTAACGCCACAGCAACTTTCCAAGATATGATGAACCAAGTATTGAAAGAATACCTTGATGTTGGAGTCGTGTGTTATGTTGACGATATTCTCATCTACTCAAAGAATGAAAAAAAACACATCGAAGCTGTCAAAAAGGTTTTACAAAGTCTGTCAGACTTCCAATTAACAGTATCGCTAAAGAAATCAACTTTCCATGCCACGGAAGTATAATTCCTCGGCTATATGGTAGCAGTTGATGGGGTGTCTATGAGCACCCACAAGGTGGAGTCCATAATGGTTTGGAAAGTACCTAAGTCGGTTAGAGAAGTACAAGTCTTTATTGGATTCGCTAACTTCTACCGATGATTTATCAACAACTTCTCGGCTATTTGCAAACCCATAACCGCGACATTACAAGGATATCCTAAGAATTTCAAATGGGGAGTTGAGCAGGATACGACTTTTGACGAGCTAAAATACTGGTTCACAACAGCCCCCATATTAGATCGCTTATTTCCGGAAAGAGAAACGGTGGTGGAAACCGACGCTAGCCATTTCGCTCTCAGTTGCGTTCTTTCTCCATATTTTGAGAAAAGATTACCTCCAGTAGCTTTCCATTCGCGAAAATTAAATTCAACAGAGCGCAATTAGGACATTCATGATAAAGAACTCCTCGCAATCCTTGAAGCATTTAAAGAATGGAGACACTACTTGATCGGGATGGAAAAACTGATCACAGTCTTTACCAACCATCAAAACCTACAATACTTCCTCACCTCAAAAGTCTGGAGCGGCCGCCAAATTCAATGGGCTCAGAAGCTAGAGAAATACAATTTTCGTATTGTATACCGACCAGGGGCAAAGGGCGGAAAGCCAGATCCACTAAGCAGACAGCCGGAGTACCATCCTGAGGAGAGAGCTACGCATGTTGAACAAAAAACTTTGAAAGAAGAAAATTTTTAGTATCACTAGTAGCGAGGGTAGGCGATGAAGTAGAAGATTGGGATGGAGATAAGCATTTGCATTTCGCGCCTCGAAGAGGTGGAAAGGAACCCGTTATTAGGGTTAAGAGATTGAGCAAAAAGGCATACTTGCCAACAAAGGGCTCACGAATAGCAGCAGGACATAACCTGTATACCATAGAAGATGACATTGTCGCAAAATATGGACAAGCATTGATAAGGACGGGTATAGCTGTGGGGCTATGCGAAGTAACTTACGGAAGAGTTGCCCCAAGAAGCGGATTAGCGGTCCGCAGTGGAATCTCCACCGGTGCAGGAGAAATCAATGCTGATTACACCGGCGACCTCAAAGTCGTGCTTTTCAACCATAAGGATATGGACTGCAAAATAAGAATGGGCGATCGCATAGCTCAACTAGTGGTAAGAAAGGTCAACACCTCAGACGCGATGGAAGTAGACGACTTGGAAGATACGGAAAGAGGAACCACGGGATTCGAAAGCATCGATATAGTGACCACATCCTTGATCCTCCAGGAACAGGAACCTAGCATCAGTTACCTACAGGCATCGGCTAAAGGCAACGCACATTGGTATGACATTTCAGAAGTACCCGCAAAAGGTCTAATATCAAATGCCATCACTCTACAAAAGGGTATGAAACAGTTCAATCCTAAATTCCTAGACAAGATACAGGCAGCTATCGAATCAGACGCAGCTTGGAAGAAATGAAGGGAAGAGCTCATTAGGTTACAAGATGAAGGAAAGGATTTTCCCAAGGACTGGACCTTAACCGACGATCTGCTCTATTATAAGCAAAGACCATTTGTACCAGATAGTCAGGCACTATACACAAAGATCACAGAAGGATGTCACGATGCAAAGGTTGCAGGACATTTCAGACAAGAAGAGACTTTGGAAATAATCATGAGAGACTTCGACTGGAAAGGACTTGCGGCATGGGTCAACGACTACGTACGATCCTGCGATGAATGCCAACATAATAAATCCCCTAGACATGCTAAGTACGGTTTATTGCAACCACTGCAAATACCCTACTCAGTATGGGCGTCCATCTCAGTGGCCTTCATCACACAACTACCAGAGTCGCAAGGATGCACTCAGATAATGGTAGTAGTCGATCGCTTTACAAAGATGGCACATTTCATCGGACTACAAACCACGGCTACAGCCAAGGATGTCGCAAACGCATTCCTAAAAGAAGTATGGAGGCTGTATGGTCTACCAACCGAAATCCTCTCAGACATGGACTCAAAGTTTGCAGGAGAATTTTGGAAATCCCTTTGCAAAATGCACGAAATTAAGTGAAGAATGTTGACGACATATCACCCTCAGACTGACGGACAAACCAAACGTACCAACCAAGTGCTGGAAGGATACCTGCGAAGTTTTGTCAACTACGATCAGGATGACAGGTATCAGCTACTACCACCAGCTGAACATGCCTATAACAACTCCACAACCAACGCTCATAGGATGTCACCATTCTATGCAAACTACGGGTTCCATCCACAGACAGAGTGGATGAAGGAGCGCGAAGCTCAAAATCCAGGAGCAACACTTTATGCAAACTGGATTAAGATGATACATGAACAAGCCAGGGAGTCATTAGAAAAGACACGGGAAAAAATGTCAAAATATTATGACCGGGAAGCTCAACAACAGCTGGACTTCAAGATCATGGACAAAGTAATGTTAAATGCAAAAAACATTCGAACCCAATGGAAATCAAAGAAGCTAAGTCCAAAGCTATATGGTCCTTTTCAAATCATAGAGAAATGCGGATAGCGTGCCTCCAAGCTCAACATATCCGATCGGTGGAACATTCATCCTATATTCCATGTCGCCCTATTGGAACCCTACTGCGAGTCAATTCGTGACAATCATCAGCAACCCTCTCGGGAGCCGGAAGACATCGACTGCGATCTACAATGGGAGGTTGAAAAAATAGTAAGAAGTGAAATTCGTTCTTACAGGAAACAAGTACGTGGCTGCTGCCAAGAGAAGTGGGAACTGTGGTACTTCGTCAAATGGCAAGGGTGTTCAGAAGATGAGAATACATGGGAGCCTGCTAGCGGTATGCAAAACGCGGAGGAAGTTGTGGTGAGTTTTCATAATGAAAATCCGGACATGCCAGAAAGGGCGGAAGTAAGATAGTGAGGAAAAGGATTTCCTACCATGGCCAAGTAAATGCGGGAGGTTTTTCACCCTGACCAGACTGAGTCTTAAAATATACTTAGAAGAAAATTATAAAAGGTTATAAAGGCATTGGAGGTGAAGCCTGGTAGGAGGGAGCTCATGTTAAGCATATGGAAATGTGAGACATGTGCACAGACCCATGGTAGGGTAACTGCGCACAGACCCTCGATTTACCAGAGTGCTAACACCCCCCTCCGGCCCCCTTTTGGAGCCCTCATGTCATTAGCGAGATTTCGAGAGTTGCGTCCCATAACTATAGTGTCACATCCATGAAGCCCACTTCATAACACCGTATGCGTCGCCGCCGTTCATCGAACCGCATGCTCTTCGCAGGTTGTATGAGAGGGGCCCTTTGGCGACATCTGAGAAGTAGAATGGAAGATGTCTGTCAGAGGCACATTGAGATAATAGGCTTCCAGGTTAGGCTTCCTACAATATAGGCAGAAGGTGACGGGACGTTTTCGGAGAAATACTCCAAGAGGATATCCCAATAGCAGAGGCTATTAGGGGTATACTGAATCCACCCATACCCTTCTGAGATCAGCTGTAGGTTGGTTGGTCCTAGTAATAGGACCCCTCTATGGAGGCCGGCGGACTAAGGGGAAGCATGCTCAGAAAGGAAGACCTAGAAAAGTCAGAGTCCCTTGAGAGGTTGACACGTCGGGCTCGGACTTGCGATTGGCACTAGGTGGCCCGGCATAAACTTGATCACTTCATGACCGAAGAGACTACTGGAACGATAGTCAACCAGACTAGAGTAATGTAATAGTCTATGCGGATATCTAAGTTGGAGGCCGCTGTTTGGTATTACAAATAGTGCAGTCATCTCAATGGAGGAATACTATTCCGGGTCTGCAAAAGGGTACAATAAGTTTCAGGGTCAAATGGTGTTCGCACTTATAAGATTCTGGACATCTGCGTATTAAAACCAGAGTAGTACTTCGGGGGCATAGTAGTTAGAAATAGTCCGCGACCACTCAGGCGCGGGATATAAATATCGAAGTGCCTCCTGAGCTTTACAGACATCATTAAGCAACAGAGAAGCGATCTTATCAATATTAAATTATTTACCTCATAAATCTTTACTTTATCTTTACCTTATCAAGACGAGCCTTCCACAACAGATTCTCCGAACAAAGATTTTGGCCTATGTCCCTCAGTCATACTAGAGATTGGCATTGGCCTAACATATACTGAGTCTTAAACTGCATTTAGTAGAATTATAAGAAGTGCTAAAGGCATTCGTGAGGAAGCCGGGTAGGAGGGAGCTCATGTTAGGCATATGGATATCTTAGACATGTGCACAGACCTACAGTAGGATAACTGCGCACAGACCCTCGATTTTTCGCAGAAGCCAATTACCCTTTCCAGCCCACTTATGGGCCCACATGTTATTTGCAAGATTTTGCGAGTTGTGTCCTGTAACTAAAATATCACATCAATGAAGCCCACTTCATAACACTATCTACATCGCCGCCAGCCGTCCGACCACATGCTGTTCGCTGGATCTATGACAGGGAACCTTTGGGAACATCTGGAAAGTGGAACGGAGGAACTCTGTGGTAGATGTATTGAGATAGTAGGCTTCAGAGCTAGGCTTCCTATTCTATGGGCCAAAAGTGATAGGATATTTGCTGTAAAATACTCTAAGAGGATGTCCCAGTAACAGAAGATATTAAGGACATACCGAATCTACCCATACCCTTCTGAGATCAGCTGTATATTAGCTGGTCCTAGTAATAGGACCCCTCTACATCAGTATAAATAAATGCTCACGTCCTGTGCATTCTGTGCATCAGATGCACAGAACACCGGAACGTTAATCGCGATCCAGGACGCAAGCAGGCGTGGCAACCTGTGTCAGGATGGAGCCACCCAAGCCCTGGATGCACAAGACACAACCAGACATAGCAACCAAACACACAGGATGCAACCAGATGTAGCAACCAAACACACAGGACGCAACCAGATGTAGCAACCAAACACATAGGACGCAACCAGATGTAGCAACCAAACACACAGGACGCAACCAGATGTCACAAGGAAAGAGGCACGATGTCACCTGATATCGCACTGGCGTCTGCAGACATCTACCAAACTACCTGATTTATCAGACTCAGACACAAGAGTGGAACTCACACTAGTACTAACCTGGGTCACAAAAACTGTATATACTAAATGTTTATTATTATTAAAGCTAATATACAGAAGCAGCGAGTACAACCACACTAGGAAAGACCACTTCCAGAACAGCCTGTAACTCCATGGATACTGCCGTCAAGTAGACGTTGCTTACACCGTTGGAAAGCTGGCATCGAGTACATCTAGGTTCCAAAGCATTGAATACTGCGTTTAAAGGAACCTGAAGGAATCTGGCATCAAAGTCAGCACTTAACTATAGCCTCGCCAGGAAATACCACTTTTATAACAGCCTGTAACTCCATGGATATTGGCGTCGAGTAGACATTCCTTGCACCGTTGGAAAGCTGGCCTCGTGTAGGCCTAGGTACCAAAGCATTGAATGCTGTGTCAAAAGGGCTCTGAAGGAATCTGGCGTTAAAGTCAGTACTTATCTATAGCCTTACTAGGAAATACCACTTCCATAACAGCCTGTAACTCCATGGATATTGGCATTGAGTAGACATTCCTTGCACCGTTGGAGGGCTGGCGTCGACTAGGCCTACATGCCAAAGCGTTGAATGCTATGTCCAAAGGGCTCTGAAGGAATCTGGTGTCAAAGTCAGCACTTAACTATAGCCTCGCCAGGAAATACTACTTCCATAACAGCCTGTACCTCTATGGATATTGGCGTCAAGTAGACATTCCTTGCACCATTGGAAAGCTGGCATCGACTGGGTCTACGTACCAAGCATTGAATGCTGCGTCCAAAGAACCCTGAAGGAATCTGGCGTCAAAGTCAGCACTTAACTGTGGCCTCGCTAGGAAACACCACTTCCATAACAGCCTGTAACCCCATGGATATTGGCGTCAAGTAGACGTTCCTTGCACTGCCGGAAAGCTGGCATCGAGTAGGTCTAGGTGCCAAAGCATTGAATACTGCGTCCAAAGGACTCTGAAGGAATCTGGCATCAAAGTCAGTACTTAATCAAAGACTCACCAGGCTGTAACTCCATGGATATTGGTGTCAAGTGGACATCCTTTGCACTGTTGGAAAGCCGACATCGAGTAGATCTAGGTGCCAAAGCATTGCATACT
Source organism: Tuber brumale (assembly GCA_014065205.1). NCBI lineage: Eukaryota > Fungi > Ascomycota > Pezizomycetes > Pezizales > Tuberaceae > Tuber > Tuber brumale. The sequence goes on along the minus strand of JACCEG010000417.1, from coordinate 54,672 downwards.
CTGGCCAAAGGGTTCTGAAGGAATCTGGCATCAAAGTTAGCCCTTAGCTGTTAGTGAACATAAGGGAGGACTCGGATGTTGTATGGCTGCCTGACCTGTGCTACTGGCAGGAAAATGATCCACACCTGGCCTGCTGGGGTCAGGCTCAGGCTTAACCAGTAGAACTCTATCACTCAGTTTTCCAGTCAGAACTTGGAGCATTTTCGCTCAACAATTCTTCTGGAACCTAAAATAGATTTCCTGCTACGTCTCCTATTTTTACTGCTACATAAAGGTTAGCTCAGTTACTAAGAGGCTGGTTCTAGTACTTGCCAGGGCTAGTGTACTTGTAGTGTCTGATCCTTGTTTTTCTAGCCATTCAAGTATCACTTCTGGGTGAGAGTAATCAGATCCAGAAATGGGGCTTGCCAAGTAGGTCTCTTTACTTAGGATGTCTTCCTGATGCTCCAGACATTTCCTGTTACCACTAGACACCCCAGACATCCCCTGTTACTACTAGATGCCCCAGACATCCCATGTTACCACTTAACGCCCCTGACATCCCATGTTACCACCAGATGTAGGTAGCGTCCCCAGTACTCACTAGATGCACCTGACGTACCAGGGACGCATATTGAATCTCCTGATGTACAGGATGCACAGGACGCAATTGCCATCTACCAGCTGTCCAGAGGCAATACCTGCGCATCAGACGCAGAATCTTTTCGCAGATGTACAGAGGCCAGCAGACCAAGGGGAAGCACGTTCAGAAAGGAAGACCTAGATAAGTCAGAGACCCTTAAGACGTTGACACATTGGGCTCGAACTTGCATTTGGCACTAGGTGGCCCGGCATGAACTTGATCACTTCATGACCAAAGAGACTACTGGAACGATAGTCAACAAGACTAGAGTAATATAATAGTCTATACGGACAACTAAGTTGATGGCCGCTGTTCAGTATAACAAATAGCTCCCTCATCTCAACGCGGGAATACTATTCCATGACCATGAAAGGGCGTGATAAGTTTCACGGTCAAATGGTGCTCAAACTTATAAGAATCTGGATGTTTGTGTATTAATATCAGGGTGGTACTTCAGAGGCATAGTAGTTAGAAGTTGCCCGCGAACACTCACACACAGGATATAAATATCGAAGTGCCTCCTGAGCTTTACAGACATTATCAAGCAACCTAGAAGAGATCTTATCAATTTAAAATTCTTCACCTCATAAATCTTTACTTTACTTATTTTATCAAGATGAGCCTTCCTGGCCAGATTCTCCAAATGAAGGTTTTAGCCTACGTCCCTCACTTATACTAGAGATTGGCATCCGCCTAACAATTACCTGATATAACAATTCAATATAGTCATACTTAAACATACTATAAAGATAGTTTGTTTTCAGTGCTGGCCCCTCAAACTCAGTAGGATAATTAGTATACTAACATTCAAATAGTCTAATAAGAATAAGTCTGTATTATAGTATAGAGATCACAGAAGACTTACTACATAGCTATATAACCCTACTGGAATTAATAAGAACTCTGATGGATTTTGAAATCAAGTAGGAAAGACATTTCCAGAATCAAACAGAGTTCATATATATTGAAACTCAGTGAGTTAGTTAATTAGATAGAATTTAGTAGTAGGCTATAAACACTCAAATATAGAATATAAATATTGAAGTGCCTCTTCTACTCAGAAAGAATAAGAAGTAATAGAAGTTCTACTCATAGAATATATATCAAATCCCAAAGCCCAAATTTACTCTTAAAGTAATACTAAGTGAGTTATACTATTACAAGTCTCTCTAGATAAATCACCTCAGGCTCTTATGATAAAGTACTTTCACCTTAAGTATTTACATCTACTTAGAATATATTTTTCTCTAACAATTCTGCCTTCCATTTAGTAAATTGTTAGTATAAAGTATATTGGCCACATCTGAATACTTTTGAAAATCATAAGTACTGCTACCTGTTATACAAATTACTAGTATCTACCAATAGACTAACTTGAATTTCTTAAATCTCTCCAACTGAGAATCCACTACATAAAATAATATAAAAAGTATGAAATATATCCTATCAGCTAGTAAGATAGTATACAGGTGATTAACAAAGGTTTAGCACCACCAATGGTACTAACCACTTATTCTATAATATTAGCTACAAGTTGCATTGAGAACATCCCACCCTCTCCTCCCCTTATTCCTCAAAATTAAATTTATACATACTATTTCATTAACTTTAACCACTCTTGCTCATCGCATCGGCTCACCACTTACTACCTATTCAGTTCAGTACTCGAGTACACTATGGAAGTTTTTTCCCTTTTTTATTCCCCCTTTTTTTTTTCTTTTACCTCTCATAACGATCAACAAAAACGAGCATCACAGAACCCAAGATTTCCCAAAACCTCTTTTTTACTATTCGCCACAAACCAGGTACAAGCATCATATTTCCTTAGACTAATTTCTAAAAAAGTACGCGCAAGTCCGAGCGCCCATATAAATTAATTCCCGAGACCACCCCAGTTTCCTGACTAACCAACTGACACCGTCACTAGTACTGTGCATAACAGCCGGCGCATGTACTCTACTGTACTCGTACTAGTACTTTCCACAACTACCCACCTGTCTGGACGCCAAGACGTCCGAATATATCATAAAATGCCAAGTAGATTACTATATGGTAGATGGGGGGAAGTTCGCAGATTCAAACCCGAACAAAGCTGGTGGTAGTAGTGGTGGCGGTGGTGGGGGTGGTGCACTTCGGGTATGTGAATATCATAACCGTGTTTTTTCTTTTTTCTTTTCTCTTTTTTTTTTTTTTACCTTCCTCCGTTGTCAACTTTTCCCGCTTGATGTGGTATGGAGAGAGTGTGTGTGAGTAAGTGGGTGATCAATCATCTCTTCACGATCTAGGGCATATTCTTTTTTTTTTTTATTATAGTTCTCCGCTTATCGGGTTGTAGGATGCTCATCCCCCTGCCGGTACGGTATCAACAGAATCTGATCTAGATACGATAGATAGATAGATAGATAGATATCTCGAACCCCCCCCCGGTGCATGCCAGGGATCATGATCAGGGCCAATTGATTCATCGAGATTTTTCTTTTTTTTTTGGTTTCAATTTTCTTAAAATCCTCATGTTATACATATATTATATTATTATTATTATTATCATTATTATTATTTAAATTTTCACTCAGATATAACTACAGTAGATTCCTATTTAGAAATTTGCCAGGGTTGGTTTTATTACTCCGCGATCTCCTTTTTTTTTTTTCCTTTCCGGTTTGCAATTTATCGACCCAATCGCTCGGTCAACTCAACTGATAAGATGGATGGTAGCAGCTAGAGCTAGGGCGATAATAATAGTATCAGAAATAGTACGGTAAACGATGGAATGATGAGAAACAGGGGAAGAGGGAGAGAGAGAGAGAGAGGAAAAAGAAAGTCGAAGAGAGAGGGGGGATCTCGCTACCGTAGTAAAACCAAGGGGCAGGTGATCCGGAGTCTCCCCCCCCCCCCGCCCCCTACGGCCACTGGTACGGTACGGTAATCAATCATCCGATCGACAGGGCTCGGGACCCCAATTCAGACGACGATGGGTAGAGAGAGAGAGAGAGAGAGAGAGAGAAGAGAGACATGTCAAATTGGCAAACCCTCGCTTATATTGTATAACTCGAGTATATACACTCCAGTAAATCGATTCGACTCGCGTTCGTGGCGTAATTTTGCCGATCAGACCCTATCACCCGTTCGTTCGTCCCGAATTTTGCGGCCCGTTCTATTTTGTACCTTTGGTGGAACTCCAGATGGGTCTCTCTCTCTCTTCTTCTTCTGCTGCTGCTGCTGCTGCTGTGTCGGGTCAGGTAAGGTCAGGTCAGGAACGGGAGCGAGTGAGAAATCAGAGTTGTGAGTTATGGTATTATTATTATTATTATTATAAAAAAAGTAAATAAATATAATAATAAAAAAAGTTAGGGGTAGAGAGCGCTCACATATTTTCCTCGGGAATACACGAGTATGAATAGATCTGGTGGTTACAAAGTTTATCACTCGTGCTTTGGGTAAGTTTGATCTTTTCGGGCTGGCGGTGTCATGGAAGGGGGGGGGGGGGGGGTTTCATCCGAGCGGAAAACACCCGGGGACTTTTTTTCTTCCTTCCTCTTACCAGTATTTGTGTGCTAACCTTGATATATAATGTGTGGGGCGGGTTGGGGGTGTACGAGTACAATACCAATTGCTGTGAACGCTTTCAATAATTAAAAAAACTGGGTTGTCCGTCCCTGTCGCTATCCCGCCACGGGAAAAACCTGGTTTTGGACGAGGTTGTTGTTCGTTGTGTCCGGGTATATGTTTTGTACGAGTATGCGTACTGTACAGTACAAAGTATACCTTGAGTGCTCGAGTGAGTGAGTGAGTGAGTGAGTGAGTGAGTGAGTGGGGTGGGTTAAGGCAAGTAAGGAAGAATAACCCAACAGAGTTATGGTACAAGTACGAGTACGGTACGGTAACGGTAAATGGAGGAGATTGATTGCTCCGTTTTGATGGCACTGGCAAACTTATATATAAAGACTTAATATTACATTATATAAATATAGTAACATGTAGGCGAATGCGTTGGACTTGGAGTTGGTGGCAGCCAGGGTGGCCGAAATAGAAGGAAGAAAGAAAGGAGTTACAGAAGAAAGAAAGAGGTTTACCACCATTTTACCAAGAAGTCAAAGCTTAGTTGTTCCATATTTCATTTTTCCCATCTTCCGTTCCACGGTTCTGATCCCCCCCCCCTTCTCTCTCTCTCTCTCGGAATCGAGCTTGGGCAATTGTTTTTTTTTTATTTTTTAGAGTTCTTCTACTTTACAGAAACGCGGTTCGTTCCGTTCGGAATCTCTTTTTTTACTCTATCCGACTCCACTTTTTTTTTTCTTCTTTTCTTTTCGCTTTCCTCAAGGCGTTATAGGCTAGTCGGTTTACAGCACAGAGTGACAAAAAAAAAATGAAATGGGTTTGGGTATTGATGGAGGGAGAAAAAGGATTGGGAAAGGTATCCTATAATAATTGTATGGCATGTGCAGGAGAAGTAGAAGAAATTAAAGTATTGAACCGTATCCTATTGAACTATCACTCACTATCACGTTCTCGGTTTCCCCCCCCCCCCACACACACACACTTCAGCCGCCTCTGGGAAGACAAGAGGAAGAAGAAAAAGAAAAGAAAAGAAAAAAGTATTTTGGCGAAATCTTTCGTACCGGGAATTATCCCCGACGATGATCATCGACCAAGGAAATCATGATGTGAAAAAAAAAAAAAAAAAAAAANAAAAAAAAAAAAAAAAAAAAAGGAAATAATTACGAACCTTCATCGATTGACTCGGCACTGAGGGATATACCGGTACCTAAGACAGGAGAAGGCAACCAACGATACGTGCGATAACCGTCGTGAGGCTACACGGTCATATGACGAACGAGGGAGAGGAGAAGAGAGAGAAGAGAGAGAGTGTTTGTGCAGGCAGGTGTAGGGGTCAAAAATGTTGGTCGATGAAAAGAGAGAGAGATACATTTCTCTCTTCCTCTCTTTCTCCTTTTTATTTTATTTTTTATTTTTACAAACGAACAATGGAGTTGAGGGAGGCGGGGGGGGGGGGGAAATAGATCATCCATCTCGTATTAGCGGGGATGTCCTATGGGTGAATAGGTGTAAACAAGTTTCATCTTTTGCAAACCTCTTTTCCCTTTTTCCCTTTTTCACAGTAATTAACTTTAGGACCTTTTTTTCTTTTCTTTTCTCTTATTTCTTGCTTTCTCCTTCTCTACTAGGTCGGAATCCCAGAACCGAGTTGAATGATAGGGTCGTGGTCGGGGATTTAGACTTTTTGTATTTCAATTATTCAGACAACCCTTTTCTGGTTGTGGGGTTGTCCAAAACTGGGATGATGGGGGGAGGGGTTACATAGCCAGTAACCCTAATGGAAGTGGAGTTGCGGGAATTACCGCTAGTCCGGAGCCAAAGAGAAGGACGGGTACCGGTTAGGGTATGGCTCCCCCCTCTCGTCTCTTCGCCAATCTTCATAAGTTATGGTACTCGTACATGCGCTGCGAGTCCCTGAGTTTCCCTTTTGTACCATATCATATACCAAGATGGCACTCGGACATTCATATGTACGGTAGGGAACTCTTGTTCAAGGTACCAGAGCGCATGTAAGTGGTGGCAGGTTAATATTAGGCAAGCACGAATTCACCGAATCAGGAGTGGCTGGGTTACTTGGCACTTGTCACAAGTCACTGGTTGGCAAGGTATCATATCCTGATACGGTACCTGCTCGAGCACTTGGTACTGTACGGTACGAGTACTCGAGTACATACAGTACTAGTACTGTACCCCCGACTGACAGGTACGCCAGCAAAAAAACTAAAAAAAAACTTTTTGCAAATAATTCACTCTTCCTGACATGGATATCCTCGACTGCGAGGATCAAACTCTTTGACATCATACCGTACCGGTACTCTCTACTCGTACAGTTATCGCTGCCGCATCGCCCACCAGCATCATCCTGATGGTGATGAGGGTTCGCTCAGGCTCCTTTGAGTTGGTTGATAGATATGGGCGTCCAGTCAGTGAAATGGTGCAAGTGATTGGATTTCCTTCCCCGGTCTCTTTCGGCCTCGTGACACCCCGTCCACCGTACCGAGGACTCGCAGCCCCTGCAGGTTCCTGCATGACTTCTTACGGTCTGACCGCTTTTAGGAAACTGAGACATCCTCTTTTTGTGGTGGACCCGCTTGAAGAAGCCACTAGCGAAAGGGAGAGAGAGAGAAGGGACGCAGGAGCAGAAAGCGTTCCCTTCTACTCCCCTTCCACCTTCTCAGCTCCCCCCATCCCATCTCGGCACCGCCGCTTTTTCTTCCCTTATTTTCATTTTTAAAAAATTCCCTTCTTTTTTCTTTTTCCTTCCCAGCAAAAATATGATTCTTGTTGCCCGCCACCACTACCACCATCACTTCTGCTTATAGTTTATTTTTTATCACTCCATCCATCCCATGCCATTTTTTTTTTTCATGTCTCGGAAAAAGGTCAAAGCGGCTTTTCCCACAGTTCGTTCTGTGTGGGCTTCATTTGCCCGATGGCCTGCCCTAAACACTAGACATGACGATACCTTGGTAACAGAAAAACAATAATGCTCGAGTAATGGTACCGGTAGACGATGACGACGACCTACAGGGTGAACTACGATCCATATTTCACTCGCTTCGTCAATAAATCTTTTGCTCTATGGATGTGCTATGCATGGACCAAAGGTCGACGAGGGTGGGGGGTGTGGTGGACGGGTGGGCGGGTAGCTGAGAGTGGCTAGGGCTAGGTATGTTGGTCCAGGGTATGATAACTGGGTACGGCACTGCAAGTACCGTACGGCGCAAAAGAGTTGGAGAGGTAGGAATTTATGACAGAGTTGGTGACGGGCATGATATGTGCACTGTGAAAAGGTACCCGCACGGTACGTGTGGTGGGGGATGAAAGAAGATGATGGCTCCCATGGAATGGCGGTGGTGGAAGGTGGAAAAGTGGAAGGAAGGTGGTTGTGGTTGTGGTTGTGGTTGTGGTTGTGGGTGAGTGATACTGTGTTAGGGGTGGTTTCCGAATGCGTGACAGGAATGTTGAAGTTTTTGGCTGACCCTCTGCGGCACTCGAGTAACTAAGAGGCGATCCTTGTGCCCCATCTTGTCAGCCGAGACCTTTAGCATCGTCGCACGTCGTCAATCATTTCCTAAAAGGCCTGGGTCGACTGCGCATCATATGGCCTCTTCCCTTCGGCGACCAAGAGAAGATGCATCTGGCCGCCCTTCCCCAGCCATGCGGTCTGTGGGAACCACGAACAGGCCATAACATATCAACTTGAACAAAAAAAAAAAGATGGACAGGGGGGACAACCTAACATTTTCTGTTGTCCGTAGTATTCTTTTTTTATTCATTCTCTTTTCTATTCCTTTCCACTACCAGCACGCTACTCTATCATGGGAGGCTTTGGTAGAAATCTTTTTTCCCAAATTTATTTCGCCCATTTGCTGGTGGAAGTAGTTGGGCCAGTTATTATTATTCACTTTTGATATCGTGCTCTGTGCTGTCCGGAAACAAGCGGCACCGCCGAGCCCTGGCTACGGCAGGGAAAAACTCTTCCGCAAGATGCAGCACATACAATGCGATGCGCTGCAGGTTAAGGTTTTTGGGTTTGGGTAGGTTTGCCAGATCTGCTGTATTCGAACCTTGCCAGTTAATTATTTATTATTCGTTATTCAATATGAATCACAGCACTGCACTGTACTGCGCTGTACTGTACCCCGTACCAGTTTACCCTTTAACAACGACAACTTCAACTGTATCTTGCTCTACTAATTACCGATATCAGCCTTTCCATTGTAGCACTCGAGTAGCACATACCGTAGTAGCAGCCGTACCCTGCCTTACCCCCCCCCCCCCCCCCAAGTTTATTTTCAGCAACACGGACACACACCAAGCATACCAAGCCCCCCCCTCCATCACCCCCACTCCCTCCGGGGAGGCACGAAGGAAAGATCTTCGGGACGGAGGTAGGGGTATCCAGAATGGCGGCTTGATGAGCAAATGAACATCTCCGCGTCCGCAATGGGCAAAGTGGAAGGGCTGGCTGGCTGGGAACTGAAGGGAAGGGAGGAGGGGGATGAAGCGCTATCTCGGAGGGTCACGTCCTGGCGGACCTTTTGTTCGGACCAGTAAACCTCTCAAGCTAGCTGCTGCGTGGTGGAGAGCAATGTACCACGGGCTCACAGCGGACATCTTTAATTCGTGAGAGAGAAGGTCAACGGAGATGCAGTCATAAGTAGAGTAGCACCGCGATCTGTTCCTGGCCTTTTCTTGTCTTTCCTTGCTCAATGCGTTTGTGCTGCTTGGCTCATTCCACTCACTGCTCGAGTATATGATATTCCGCTGCTTTCGTCACAGCATTTTCCTTCTCCTTCTCCAGTCAGTCAAGCAGAAGAGGCTACGGCACGAATCCTACTACTGCTCACTAGCCTTTGGACTTATCCTCTTCCTGTGGGGACCATTCCACCCCTCGTTCAGCTCTAGGGGACTTTGTCCACATCATCATCCACACAATTCCATCCAATACATACCGACATTACACCCACCATTTCCGTTCCTGATTGTTTTTCCTGACGACCACTCACTCCACCGCCGCCGCCGCCCGAAGCCCTGGTTCACGAGCATCTTGAGGGGTCCCGGACGCAGAGACATCCACCTACCATCACTGCCACTGCCACTGTCATCGTGCACCCCATTATTTTCTTTTCCCTATTTCTCGCTACACCGGAAAAATAAGCAACAGCGGCCAGGGGTTGTTGGGGGGTGAAGGAATTACCGTGGGATCGTTGCTTTTGTTGCGGATTGGAGTGTTGAGAGGGTGTGAAAGGTATTATTCTGAAGGATTGGCTGCTGCTTCCTTACAGCTGCGGTCATCTTTTATTTTACTTGCTATCGTCGTCGTCGTCGCCCTCATCAATACGAGCACGTACTGCTAGAGGTCTACTTCTCTCTCTCTCTCTCACTTTTTTTTTTTTTTTTTGCGGATTAGGTACAGTACATACACTTTCATCATCGTACCTACCTACTACCCGGATAGATCTACATTACCTTATTGCTGTGTATGAGCGCGGAGGTTTGCCTGGATTTCAGAGCACCACAGATCTCAGATCAGATCGGGGGAAAGAACCGTATTGCTACCATACCCAGGCATCCTCTTATTTCCTTTTGATTGCCCAGCTGCCCGCTATCTCCCTTTTATACCTTTCTACCTTTCCCTTTTCATTCATATATCCCCCCCCCCCTCTGCTTGCTGTCTCGTCTACATAAAGTTTTCAAGAGCCTCTTATCCCAAACCCTATCCTCATATCTCGATCATATACATACATACCAAGGTACATGCCCACATTCAAGCTACCCATCCCTCTGTCTTTCTCCTCTTCAACTCCCCCGATCCACCCCTCCCCCGTTCCAACTTCTCCCCCCTTCACACACACACACACACCCCTTCCCCCTCTGTATTCTGGGTCCCCGAGATTCAGCTAGAGCTCCTCATAACAACGCCACCACCCTCCCTTCCATTGCGTCTCCGTCCTCGCCACTACTCTCAAACGCTGCACTTCTCTTTACCTTACTTACCTCTGACAAACTTACCCCCCCTCCTATCCAAACATACCTTACCCTTACCTCACCTCACCTTCCTTCTCCGAGCTTTATTATCGTACATATCTAATAGTACATAAACTCTGAGTGATCGACTTTATCTCGTCCCATTTATTCGCAGCTTCTCATATTTGTTTGAGCTCAAAAGGGGTTGTGGAGTTAGCGAGTCATTTTGGTCTCTAACAGTTTTAGTTTTCTTGGGGTTGCGTTTTATGGAATAGTACCGTACACGGCTATAGTCACCAGGTTATTGTGATAACGCACGCTCACATTCACTTGCACACTACTTACTACACACCACCCTCACTCACTCGCTATCAATTATACGCTATAACTCCCTTGTTACGCTACAGCTTCCCGAGAGACCGGCTTTGAGCAACACAATCCTGGGCACTCACACTACCGCTTCGCACTAGTACGCCCTCCGCCTCCACCGCACACCACCCACCCACTCGTACCCCAGCCCCAGGAGCCTCGTTGTTGTTGTGGTACTGTACCCTGGTACCTACACTTACTATTGTAGATACACCCAAGGAGATCTTGTTCCCCCCCCCTCTACTACCACGTCCTTCTCCCTTGACGCTTTCTCCTCCCTCCTTCCTCCAACGACGCTGCACCCCAGCGCGTCTTCCCGTCCAAACCACTACGTCAATAACCGTGGCAGTCAGCGCAGTACCATTACAAATTCAAGTCCCAGAGGTGTGATAATATTTCGTTTCGTCCTCTTTCCGTTTCCGTTGCATTCGCCATCTCGTATTTCATGGTATTCCCTTTTATTTTTTTTGAAAAGGCTTTCCCTTTGTTATTTTCTCGTCCTCTGTCTCTCTACTCCCTATCTTTATTTTTGCGCTGTTAGTGGAAGCTAAACTTCTCTTGCGCATGCAGCCGGCCTTACTCTCGCCCTACGCATTCAACGAATTTCGGCAATATCCAAATCTGCGAAACGGGTCGAACGAAGACGGCCTTCTGGCCAAGTCAGGCTTCTCGGCCGGGGTCGTCTCAATGTCGGCCTACGGGAAATCCCCTCAACAGCAAGCAGGTATATCTCATTACACTTATAGCTTCCTTGGTAGATCCTCGTTCTAGAACATTTGTCTAATCTATTTTTTGGTTACAGAGTACGATACGAGACCTCCTCAAACTCAGCATCTTCCAAACCCGCAGCAATCAGCCTATGGTTATAATCATTCTCAAGCTCACTACGTAGCCCCACCACAACAATCTGGTCATATTTCTCATGGTCCACCACCACAGCAACACCCGAGTAGCTTGAGTGAACCCGCTTATCCCTCTCAAAGTTTTGAGGATCAGGGCCCAAGAGTGGTGGGATATCGTCCTACACAAGGAGTTGAAGGAGGAACTTTTTCTGTGCTTCTACAATCTCCTACCGATTTGACAACTGACTCTCGTTCTTTCCGATTCATGTTCGGTTCCCGAAGATGCATCACGACTGTTCGTAGAGAAGAGAATGCCGGGATGTATCGGCTGACAGGTGAAATTCCTGCTTTTTCGTTGACGGGTTGGGTGGCTCCTCAAGTGACAGTCTACTTGAACATTGAGGATGCCGATGGCCATGAGTTGGACACGTTCGACGTTGGCACATTCACGTACACGGATAGTTCAGCACAGCCATCGTTTAGCTCTCCTCCCAGGGGAAGCCGAAAACGGAAGAGTACTGTGGAGCCTGATGAAGTCTCGTCGAGGGGGCCAGCAAAGAGACCTGCCAGCCAACCAATACGTCCGAAGAGTGAAGATTATGGTTATGGTTATCCGGCTCCGGGCCCCAGTGGGATCCCTCCATTTGCACCACACTCTAACGACGATAGAAGCTACCTCTATTCAGGGTATAATGCTGAACAGTCCGCTCAGGGCCCTGGATACCGACCCCAAACCTCACCACGAGCTTATGGCTACACTTCATACCCAGCTGGCAGTTCACAGCCTGCGCAAGCAGGGCAACCATGGGTTCAACCGTATCCGGTACAGCCATCGGGTGCGCAATCGTCTGCATCGCGACAAATGAGATCAGATAATTCCCCTAATCAGCCTCCTGCTTCCTTACCTTCACCCTCCAACACACCAAACCCAACCCTGATTAGAACTTCTACTTTACAGCAAGCCGCTCATACAGCTCCACCTTCAGGACAAGGAGGACCTAGTGGCACAGGCACCGGCTTTAACCCTTACGGGCTTTATCCAGAAAAGGCAGTTCTTGACATTCAGGGAGAATTGGGGGATATGGCTCGGAACTGGAATCCTGAGGAGTGGGACAGCAGGAGGAGGCTGGTGCAGTTCTGGCGGCGACAGAAAGGAAGCACAATTCATACTACATTCCGACCCGTGGCACCAAATGACAGGCAGCCTAATAGCATTTGCATCAGTTGTATTTGGTGGGCGGAGAAGTCAGAGTGCTTTGTCACCAGCGTCGATTGCATTTATCTACTGGAATCCTTAATTGCTGTACGGTTCACAGTTGAGGAGAAGAATCGAATCCGAAGGAACTTGGAGGGATTTAGGCCGTTAACCGTATCGAAGGCTAAATCTGACAGCGAAAACTTTTTCAAGCTCATCATGGCCTTCCCCAACCCTAAGCCTAGGAATATCGAGAAGGATGTCAAAGTTTTCCCCTGGTCAGTCTTAGGGCACGCTCTTAAGAAGATTATTGGTAAATATGTAGGTTGTCCCTGTCTGCAGCCCCCCGTGATACATTGCTGAACGTTCCGACAGTGTGCCAGCTATTCCTCAACGGCTTCGGTAATTCCTACTGCTCCAGGCGCTTCTGCATATCCTGGTGGATCCGTGGGCGAGCCGTCACAGTCCGTTTCGGGTGAGACTGCGGTCCCTCCAGTGCCCTCGCCTCCAACGGCGACAGGGCCGACATCTTCGTCATCCGGGGCATCAGCAAGTCTAACCGGAACCGCGGGCCCGCCGCCAGTTAAGCAATCTTCTACCACCTCGTCTCCCCCGGCCCATCGCCCTGGAGGTCCATCGGAGCTACCAGCTCATGTTCCTGCATTGCCACCACCATCTGCCAGCCAGCAGGGGCAGCAGCCTCTCTGGCACCCTCACCAACCACTCGCCCCAAGCCAGCAGCAAATGTCTGCGCAGGGGCAGCGTGCCTCATGGGATCTAACATCCTATCTTGATCCTAACACTGCATCGGGAAATACCGCAGGGACACAAGTGGTTCACTATCCGCACGGGTCCGTTGCAGCAGAAGGCCGGGAATCGGTTTCGGGTACTGCACAGCAAGGCCAACTACCGGGTGATGTTTCTTGAATATTCAAAACTTTGCTTTTCTAATATTATACGGTTTTGAGCGTTTTGGCGAATTTTAAAGGGTGCAAATTTTTACATGCATCTCTGGGTGTTTTTATTTTTGGCGCGGCGATTTTCTGGTTTGACCATACCACTCTGCACTGCATTTGGTGGTTTCTTTTTGTTTTTCTAGTTGCTTTTTGTATGCGGAATGAGTTTTCATTTTCGTAAGGTTTGGAAGGATTGGCGTACATGATTGCCAGGAGAGAGAGTTACAGTGAAGAGCGGTCGGCTATGGAACTCAACGGGGGGAGGGGGAAACAGACAGAGTAGGGGAGAAAGAAGAGGAGGTTTTGAGGGTAGCAGGGTGTGCGCTTTTCACGCAACCTGCTACAGTCGAGTTCGGCGGACCGTCAACAGCAACATCTTACTGCATATCCATCAACCCCTTTCTTTCTTTTGCACGGCGCGAGTTCAGCTGAATTCGCCGTCTTGGCAGCCATAAATAAAAGGCCATCTTGTACAACCTCGCCATCCAACCAATCCCCACTCCCGCCTCGAAAATACTTAACATCGTTTCCTATACTCAACGATGGAGTTGTGTGAGTGCTTTTTCTTTTCTTTTCTTTTTTTCTTTTTTCCCTTTTCTTTTGTGAAGGTTTTTTTTTTCTCTCTTCGAGTTCTTGTTTTATTTTATTTTATCTTCCAAAAAAGATACCATATACTTAGTGGCCTTTCTCCACTTTTCACCAATGTATTTTTCTGTTGAAATTATTATTCTGAATTAGCATTTTTTAACTTCTTGGTATTCTATTTTTATTTTTTTTGACGTTGGGTCAATTTTATCTATTTATATTTCTTCAATTATACACGCACATTGGGCTGTATCTTCACGCTACGAAATGTCCTTTTTTTTTGCCCTATTTTATTCATTTATTTTGATCCTTCTTCTTTTCGGTTTGTGAAAAAAAAATCCATGGGCGGCGAGCTATAAGATGCTTTTCTGATTGATATATCCGTTGTTTCTTTCCTTCCTTCCTTCCTTCACCCTTTTGTGTGGGGTTCTCGCTTCGTTTCGCTTTATGGGTTTGGTGGTAACTATCAAGACGTTCAAGTATCATTAACAATGTTTGTACATTATATTTTTTATTACTCTCTGGGTGTTTTTCCTGTTCTAGTTTTTCTCGCTGTATGGTCTTTCCTGCTCTCGTGTGTTTTTGATTGATATGGTAAGGGGTATACGGTGGCCTGACTTTATTGAAAGCGTTTTCTTTTTTTTTTTTTTTTTNTTTTTTTTTTTTTTTTTTTTTCTTTTCTTTTCTTTTCACCCTCTCCCTTTTGTGATATGTTTTTTTTTGTTTGATTTCCTAGTGTACCTAATTTCTTTCTTTCTTTTCTTTATTACAAACAGTATTTTACTTTCTTTCTCTCTTCCCTTCTCTAAATCTAATGGAACAATCCGTACCTCGATAAAGTATAGTTCTGATAATAACGTCCACATACGGTATTATATATCACAATTATATACATCACTTGAGCCTTGTAAGATAGGAAATCTCTAGTACCTGTAAAGTACAGTACAATATAGTACAAGCATCCTACAAAACCACTTAGTGTACCTGTACTAGCAGAAACATAAACAATACTTTGCCTACGCCTAACCCACCACCCATCTCCCCACCAGAACAAGCGACAGCAACAACACCTACTCAGACAATCTAGAAAGGTAGAATCTACGGATGAGGATCCGGGTACTGTACCGGCCGGTGTCACGAACCGGCCCAGCGGCTCCACCACTCCCTCGCTCATTCACTCACACTCCTCTCTCCCTCCCCTTCATGAACCTGGCGGCGGGGTTAAGGGCCAAGTACTCGAGTACCGGTACCGGTGCAGTAACCGGGTTTTACACCGTACGGTACTCGAGTATAATTTAAACCCTGTCTGTCTGTCTGTCTGTCATGCTAGGGTGGGGCAGGGAGGATGGCTTGTATCGCGCAGTGTGGTGCCTGTACCGCTGAGGTTAATTAATTAGCCCCGGGATGGTGAGGTGAAGTGAATCTCGCTACGAAGCAAGGCAATGTAGAGAGAGTCACCGGGATTCCATAAAAACGGGGCACAAATGTGCTGGCGCGATTCGAGTGATTGTTTGCGCGCATGTCACGGTCGGTAGTATCATAATATTATCTATAATATTACTATACCTTACCGCGGTGCACTGTATCATACCTACTTGACATCGGTCGGCAGTGGTGCTTTTGCTTCAATTTTGGCTTCTGCCTACCTGCCCTTATCGTCGACTCTCCTTCTTTCTTCTCTTCTCTTTTCTTTTTTTTTTTTTTACCCTTCCCTTTTTCGCATTTGCAGGGGGCTTCGCGAATGTTACCTTTTCTCCCTCCCTCTCCTTCCTTCTCTCTCTCTCACGTGGAACTCGGTTGCGTCGCGTTCGCGTCGGTCGAGTGCGTTTTGGGTCGTTCTTACCATGGTTAGCTCCCGTTTGCGTATCACAATTTACATTTTGATCTCGTAATACTGCTTAGCTGTTTACCAAAGTGCTCGAGCATCTGGACATCCTGGCATCTTTTTTGATACTGTCTTGGCGTTCGAAGCTTCTGGTCTGGATAACTGGTTATCATACCATTACTCTGCCGGTATTGATAGTTGAGCATCGTGAGGAGGGAGGTCTATCGGGGGGGGGGGACGTTTGTCCATTTTGTGTTTTCTGTGCGTGCTTATTTGATTGTTTGCTCGAGCAGGAGATATCGGTGGAGGGGTCCTCTTTCCTGCTGTGCCGCTGCGCACCCCACTTTTGTTTTTTTTGTTTTTTTTGCTTTGTTTGTTGCGGTGTCCGTGTGCTCACGCCGGCTTGTTATACTCGTACAAGCAAGATGTGATGGATGGATGAGATGAATTGACCGGGTGGGGTTCTTGGTCTTCTTCTTCACCGTCATGGCACGGTACTTGGACGGTACTGTGCAAAGCACTCTTTCACGTTCCTGGTGCAACGTTGTGTCGTTAAGATGCGGGATGCAGATGAGATGGACCGACCGACGCGGGACGAGTCCGTGAGGGAGAGAGCCCCGATGATTCATGGGTAGACGGGATTCACCTGCGAGTTCCAACCGATCTTCCCCGCCGTTTTGTGCACAAGTACCGTGCCGGAGCGCGGGCTGGCTGGTGAGAGAATATGATACCCTTATACATCTGAGTACAAGATACCGGTGCCCTGCATAAAGAACCCGAAAATCTGAGTCCGGGTTCAGGATGGGTGTTCGGATGTGCACAGACAAGTCGCCACACAAACTTTTGCCCCCCCCTGTGTTCGGGCTCTATGTAGGGCACTTGTGTGGGTGCGGCAACAGTTGGATGTTGGCAAATGTGCGGTAGAGTGGGGTTGGGGTTAGGTTAGGCTGCGGTAGGTACGGTATGTACCGAACTCGCGGCAAGCAGAAGCATTATACCCGAACAAAATATCATTCCTGGCAAAAAATGCCCCACATATCTGAGCTCCGATGGCAAAGCCACGAACCCCCCCGCTTCTGATACTCCTTGCCCCTATGATACGAAAGGGTGCGGTATCATATGTAATCGGACAAGCAAACTCCCGTGTATCCTATCCCGGACGACCCACATAACTCCGGGTACTGTACTGGACGTGGGGCTTCAAATGCCGCACCGAGATAAAACGGAAAAAAAAACACAATGTCATGATGGTAATTATCGGTTCATGTTCTCGCTCAGCGGCTCGACCAGGTAGGTACCGGTAACCCTCTCCACTTAATTTTCTTTTCTTTTTTTTTTTCCAGGCGGTTTTGCAGGGGACCGTGTATTGCACCTGCACCACCGGCAGACCGCCGTGATAACCGTAAGAGACCAGTCTCCCTCACCGTAAGCTGCAAGGAGGCAAATGGGGTATGGCAAAGCGTTAACGAATCATTGACTACCGGGGAGGGGAGGGGGGGGGTAGAAAGGCATGCGGTAGGGTTGATATGGTATGATACCGGTACTGTGAGAGGCTCTTCCGGTATGATAAGGTGTTGTTGAGGGGAGCAGAGGGGTCCACAAATACAGGGTAGAGCCCTACGAAAGTTGTCAACGCAATTGGTCGTTACATGCCCGTAGGCCGTCTGCGTGTCCCATAGTTATTATATCGCAATGGGAGTCATCATCAGTGACTATTAGTACGATATCCCTGTCGGCCGGAAGTACAGTACTGAAGCACTGCTCGAGTAGTGCCGGTACATGGGGTGCTCGCCCCAGACGGAGATTGACTGATCAGCAACTTGGGCCAATCACGCAAAAGGGCACTGGTACCGCGCTCAATATCTTTGGATCTCTGGTTGGCTGGTAGATGGTCAAGGTCGACATAGAACGCCACTTCGATTCGGCCGCGTGAGTTAACTGTGCGGTACTGTGTACAAGCACCCGAGAATATGTTTTCGCACAAGGCAGGGATTATTTTGCGGAATAAATTAAATCAACTGTGCGAAAACATATTCCCGAGTGCTTGTAAATCCACTACCGGTACCGGTAGTTGATACCTCAAATGTCTAGACTACAATGGGGCTTAGTTGAATAGGTTAATAGAATAATGAGTACCGGTTAGTGAGATCTGGCAAGATCAGCCTCTCCACGCTATACTTTGTCTGGAAAATATTATTCCCTTCCGGATCAGGCTTTGTCCCTGATCGGGGAGATCCGAGGGCGATTTTTTTTACCCTCGTGAAAGAGAGAGCATTTAGCCAGTTAGGGAATTGGCAGGGAGAGGGGAAGTTACCCGGCATGGGCTTTCGTATCAACACCAATAAAATTTACGGGGAAAACACACCTCCACCAAATCGCCTTTGCCTTTGGCCATCACGAAAATGTGGAGAAGAAATAGAGTAAAAATAAACACAGCCGGTTGTTATACTTTTTACGTCGGAAAGCCTCTCCGAGAATTGGTCTGCTCTCACTTAGGAGCGGAAGTTTTTTTCTTTTTGGTCATCCGTTGCTCCAAGTATGCCAAGAAAATCGCTCAATAATTTCACCCTATCGCCCAGTGCTCAGTTCGTCCTGAGGCTTCCAACAATTCTTGGAGCATTTTTCCTTCCCTCAAGATATTTGCGCTGCTCCGGGGAGAAAAATACCGGCAAAAGTATGTAAATACTCTTTCGCTCGTCTTAATTATGAGAGCCTGTGGATGGAATTGGATCGTAGTCTAAATTTCTCTGCCGATGGTTATGCAAAAGAGTCTGTCTACCGCCAAGTGCACGGCGCCGGCTATCCAAAAGGTTCTTTGTCGTCCTTGAGTGCAGCCGGGTCGAAGCCGACCACATCTGGGGCGGTAAGCCCCGTGCGCAAGTATCCGGCTCCAACTCGGCCGCTTTGTGGGAAGTCGTATCATACCAAGGTACGGTAGACTACGCCCTTCTCACTACTGTACCGTCACAATTGGGACGAAAGTGTGTTCTGGCAATCAGGACTACCGTACCGACTAGTACCGGTACGGTAAGCTGAGAAAGGGAGCTAAGCGAGGTCAAGTGAGGGTAAAACACCCAAGAGAACACGCGGGTATCGAGCTGTACTGTACGAGTACTGTGCCGGTACGGTATCTCGGATACGGGATGGTACCAGCGCTGCGTAACATGCTTGATTGATTGATTGATTGATTGATTGATTGATTGATTCGATAATGGCGGTGGCTATGAAAAAAAAAAATTCAAGGCGTGATCTGATCTGATGGTTTCCCGGTGTGATTCTTGGCAAGAGGAAAAGAATGAAAAGGGCACCATACCGATTTTTTTTTAATATTTTGATTGTTGGTTTGGACAGAGAGGGGTCCGGGGGGCAAGTTTTTGGTCCCGTGTCCGGTGGAGAAGAGAGGATGGGAAGGGTTCGATTGGGAAGAGTTATCTTAACGCGTGGAAGGCACTCTTCATCCATTTGTCCTTTCCCACCATCATCTACTTGTATCACAACCACCTTCCACCGGCCGAGAGATAAAAAAGATCACATCAACACGACCCCACCACCCACGAGGAAAAATCTCTTCCCCAACCAAGGACGGGGAACAAGCAAAAACAAAAACAAAACATAACAAAGCGAGACAAAAAAGAAAACAAGAGGAAGAAAAGATGCCCCAGACTCTCTTCTTCGTCACCAGCAACGCTAGCAAACTCGCGGAAGTAAGCGCTATCCTGGCTGCTAGCGGGATAAGCGTCCAGAGCATGGCTTTGGATTTACCTGAGCTGCAGGGGAGCATAGAAGACATATCGAAGGATAAAGCGAAACGTGCGGCAGAAGTGGTATGTGTTCTGTCTGTGCATGTCATTCCCTCCTCTTCCCTTTCCTCTTATCCCTCTTCTCCCTCTTCTCCCTCCTCCGCCACATTCAAGGAAGAAGAAAAAAATTCTGATGGTGGTGAGGATATGTGCTTACGGAATTGTTTTCATTGTTGTGACGGTATCATAATGATTAGATTGGTGGACCCGTTCTCGTCGAAGATACCTGCTTGTGCTTCAATGCTTTGAAGGGATTGCCTGGTCCGTATATGTGTGTCACTCCTCCTTCTCCTCCCCGCCGTAGAGCATGTTGCCATCATTGTGGCGCTATGGTGCAAACACAATTACAAAGGTCATAGAACAAACATCTACTGAACAGGCGGGGACATAACCTCACTCACAGCCCACAATGCCCCTCTTCCCTAACCAACCAACTAACCAACACCTATGTAATGGCGCTCCAGAAAGTGGTTCATGAAAGACCTCGGCCATGAAGGTCTCGTGAACATGCTCGCTGCGTACGAAGATAAGTCCGCGCAAGCCGTGTGCACATTCGCACACTGTGAAGGGCCTGGGAAGGAGCCGGTGCTGTTTCAGGGTAGGACTGATGTATGTATGATTTTGCCTCTTCCTCTCCCTCCCTCCCCCTCTCCACTTCCTTTCTTTTTCCCACAAGAGAGAAAAAAGAAAGAGGAAAAAAAGAGGAAAACGAGGCAGAGCTGATTCATCGGTCATTGATCCGCACTGTGTGTACAGGGTAAGATTGTGCCTGCTAGAGGACCTGCAAAATTTGGTTGGTTTTCCCGCCTTCCTTCCCTCACCCCCTTTGTCTTGCTTTGTTCGTGCATCGTTTCCCTATTTTCGGGACTGACTCGGGCATGTTGGCGGTGGCGACAGGATGGGATCCGATATTCGAGTACGAAGGGCAGACGTGAGTTTCTCTTGTGCTTTTTGTCACATGTGCTTTTTCGAATTTTCGGATCTTGGCTTCGCGATCATTGACTTTGGCTTTTTCACCTCCTCTTTAATAGCTACGCCGAGATGGACAAGGCCGCTAAGAATTTGATCTCACATCGCTTCAAGGCGCTTGAGATGCTTAGGGAGTGGTTAGAGGCCCATCCCTAGATTGCCGGCAACGTGCGGGGAGCATTGCTCTATGGTACTCTAGCGTTTTATAGGGGGAGTTTTTTTTTGTCTCATTATGTCTAGAGGCTAGGAACTAGAGGTTGATATACCGAACTGAGTATCCTTGGGCAAATTTCACACGCCCTCCGGGTTGTTTTGTATCCAATGCCTCGTCCATGCGGATATCCTGTCGACGTTGCTGTCAATCTCCTCTGTGGTATCGCTCCGTAGCTCAATTATAGCTCCCTCATCGTATGCCTCCCTAGCTTCTTCAAGGATAACCTGCATGATCTCGGCGTCAAGATTCTCTTGGAGTTTCTTGTCTGTAGAAGCCATCAGCCGGTATTCGTACAACACCCCTATGGCGCAATGAATCAGGGCAAGAAGTCTATTTTTCGTAAGGCTACATACCCGGATAGTTCCTGCGTCCCGAAGATGTAACACGTCAGCACACAGCCAATCAGCTACCACCAGCAAACCGGCACTACCACAAGCAAGAGAAGAGAAAGGGGGGACACTCACCGTTTCTCCAATCGATCATACAGAATGGTCGAATCCGCACGTAGCACAACAACAAGATCTATCCAGCTCTTCGGGAACAAATCGCATACGTGCCAATCAATGATGCGCCCGCCCTCCTTGACCTCGTCCTCGATTTCGTCCAGAAGCTGAACAACCAACCAAACACCCCCTTATATTTAGCTTCGGGAAAGCGCGGATATCCGGAACGAACGAGAAAAAATAGAAATAAAAAGGCAAGGCGGGAAAAACAAACCTTATCTTCGTCGACTATATGGCTTTTTAGTTCGTCATCATAACCGTCATAGCAGTTGCGTTCCTTGACGATATGGTTGATGGAGAGGTGTTTGAGACCCAGTTCTGTGATTTGTGCTAGGAGCTCGCAGTGGCAAGATTTACCTGCGTTGGATTGAGACAGCGTCAGGAACAGTTTCCCGAGCAACTGGGTAGACGGCAACGGAAATGGAAGTTTCCTCCCGCAACTGTTAATAGAACTGGATGAGGGGGGGGGGGAGTGGAGGATAGGGTGAGAAATGTCAGATGCGAGATGCACGCTCGCTGCAACGTACCGACGCCGGGCGTGCCGGTGATTATGATGTTTGGCATTGTGCGAGGCATGGTGAGATGTGTCTTTGGTTCTGGCGGGTGCGGGCCTCAGCTTTTGTTTTCGTTTTGGCCTTGATTTGATCTGGTTTTGTTTTGTTTTGTTTTGTTTTGGTTTATTTTGTTTGGTGGGGGGTGGGGTTTGGATCTGCGGTCCTGGGTTTAGTTGATCCTTTTTTGTCATCTGAACCCTAAACAACGGTGGGATGGTTACCCTAACCCTTGAGTTCTGGAGAAACTTTGATCCGGATGTTTCTTGGGGGGGTGGGAACGGGCGGATCTGACGTGAACTGCGGTATCGTACATGGTACTGTACCAGCATTGTATGATAGCGGCGTCCGGGGCCCGGGCGTCATCTTGTACCCGTTCTGGTGTGGGTACGTACGCCAAATAGACCCCAGTGATCAAGCCGTAAGGCGGAATTATACATAACAGAAGCATTTCTAGAGTTATCACTCGGGAGGGCTATTGGTTTGGTAGCTAGTGTTTTTATGGGGGAGGACTGTAATTAACCTGTTACCGGTATCACACTATATCTTACGGTGTTGCTACCGTGGAGGAGGGTGGTTCGAACAATATTATTCCCAGCATCAGGTTCCGTGGTGGGAAAAACAGCTGGGATTGATAATCAAATCAATTTTTCTGGTATGATAACTTATTGAAGGATTCTGGGCGAGTGCAGGGAGAACGCGTTGCTTCGAATCACTCGTACCTCGGCTCTCGCCCAATTTGCTTGGTCAAACATTCTTGCTTACGCCCCCCATACGAGCAACTCACATGCCAACGACCAACCCGGCCTTCTCCTCCCCCCCACACCCTTCCACTTTTTCTCCACTCCCCTGTGACGTCCTCGACAAAATGCTCTAGCATCACTGCTTCTCTCTCCCCTTTGCTTCGAACGAAAACTTCTATAGTTATTGTCGTCAGACGTGCCTACGCGAATTGTTCGAACCCGATACGGCAGCTTATCATGGCGGGCTCTTCCCGCGTACCTGTCTCCCTACGGAACTTCGCTTCCTCGAAGAAAGCCACGGTGAGGAGCTCATCGCTCCTCGTGCTCAACCTTGACCTGTAAGATCACTTCCGCTCGCCCCACGCCCACGTGCCATCGGAGATTGGCGAGGGGGCAAGGGAGTAGTAATAATAATAATACGAGCTTAGCTGACCTATGTTCATTAAAACGGAATAAAATAAAGATTCCGAAATATCGTGTTTGCCTTTTTCGTCTTGCGGCACTTTCGCCGCGCCGTGCGCAAGTTGCGTGGTCGCGGTGTGTTCGGAACCTTGGTAGATTTCTATTCAGCTGTGCAGCGGCACTCGTATGGTGTTTTTCTCAACTTCCCCGGAATCAGGTCGAAGGTGCAATCACAGGTTGATGAGGCATTGAAGAGGCTGGAAGATAAGCTCGTTCCCAAAGGGCCTGGTGTTACCCGGTATCATGAATTGCCCAAAGAGGGCATGACCGAGCTGCAGGTGAAGGCGGAATTGAAAAAGTATGATATACCAAACTCTTTGTTATTTTCGATCCAACGATTTGGGGGCGTCCGAGCTGATGATGACTGATCTTTGATGCAAGACTGAGCGAAATGGAACATGCATCGTGGGAGGAAGGAAAGGTCTCCGGTGCGGTGTATCATGGCGGGGATGATCTCTTGAATCTTCAAAGTGAGGCATCTCGTATATTTTCTATCAGCAACCCAATGCACCCGGACGTCTTTCCTGGTGTGAGAAAAATGGAGGCTGAGATAGTGGCAATGGTAAGGGCGATTGACTTGCTCTGGAGATGGTATCGGAAACGGCATTGACACGATAAGTAGGTCTTGGCAATGTTCAACGCGCCGTCTAGTGCCGGTGGCATTACGACAAATGGGGGCACCGAAAGTATCTTGGTGGCTTGCTTGTCCGCTAGAACAAAAGCGTACATTGAGCGTGGTGTTTCTGAACCTGAGATGTGAGCATCGATATGCCTCTGCCCATAGTTATAGTGAACTGCTGACGGTTCGTAAAGCATTGTCCCGAGCACAGCTCATGCTGCGTTTGACAAAGCAGGCCATTACTTTGGCTTGACTGTGCACCGTGTAGCCGTGGATCCCATAACCCTTAAAGTTGATCTTAAAGCAGTTGGCCGTTTAGTAAATTACAACACAGTTTTGGTAAGGCTATGACTGATTACTGGAACCACTACCAGTATTTGCTAATCTAATCGGCTGTGATCCAGATTGCTGGGTCGGCACCAAATTTCCCACATGGTATCATTGATGACATTGTGGGTTTGAGCAAAATTGCTTTGAGAAGGCGGATCCCATTGCACGTTGATGCCTGTCTTGGGTCTTTCCTGATACCATTCCTTGAGAAGGCAGGATATCCAACTGAACCCTTTGATTTCCATGTCAAGGGCGTAACCTCAGTTTCATGTGACACTTATAAATGCTCGTCTCCCAAGAATCGTATTTCTTTTCATCACTAACAATGTTTCGTAATAGATGGGTTTGCTCCTATGGGAAGTTCCGTTGTGCTGTTCCGTACAAAGAAGCTTCGATCTTATGGCTATTTTGTTTCTGCCGCCTGGCCTGGTGGGGTTTACGCTTCACCTTCTCTCGCTGGCTCCCGTGCTGGCTCACTTATCGCCGGAACTTGGGCTTCTCTGATGAGCCAGGGTGAGAATGGATACACCAATTCTTGTCGGGACATCGTCGGTGCCGCAAAGGAGATTGAGTCTGGTATCCGCGAGCGTCTTCACCCGGACTTATACATTCTTGGAGAGCCTATGGTCAGTGTGGTGGCATTCTCCAGCAAGACTCTTAATATGTACGAGGTTGCAGATGAGTTAAGCTCGTTGGGATGGCACCTGAATGCTCTACAAGATCCGCCGGCGCTTCACATTACTTGCACCCGCCCCACCGTGTCTGCTGTGGAGAAGTTCTTGAAGGATTTGGAGAAAGCCGTACAGAGTGTAAAATTGAGGGGCGAGGGTGAGCCTGGATCAAGAGTTGCCGTTGGTGAGACCGCTGCACTATATGGGGTTGCGGGAAGTCTGCCGAACAAGAGTGTTATCAACACGATGGCGACTGGGTTTATTGATACTTTGTATAAGGCTTAAGCTGGGAGTTTCTGGTATTGGGTGCTGTTGATATGCTGGGATGGAAGAGATAGGAATCGTCCTGGTCTAGAGAGGGAAATAGCGGTCCCGGGGGAGGTTTTTCTTGTAATGTACACATACTTGAGGGTTCTTTTTCTTTTCGATTCATCTTTTCTTCTCACGTTCGTTCATCTCTCATTTGTTACTGGTTGGGAAAACTTTGTCCTATCGTTTGTAGAAGGGGGATACCTTCGTTAGGGATAGGAATGGGTATTGCCTGAAAGGGGGGAATAGGCATATTTGGTCACAAGCACAGTCAAGGCGAGTCTGATATCACTTTACCATTCTCCCCCCCCCCCACCGTGAAAAAAGAAACCCACTTCTACAATCCACGAAACCACATTTATATGCACAAGTAGTATTTAACATTGCATAACTACCTTATTGTTTGTTCGCATCTGGATGCACCTAGGAATCTAGCTTCGCGGGAAAGTTTCCGTTCTCTGTGGTGCTATTAGAATACATGCCCCAAGAACGCTGAAGTTGAAGTGGGGGGGCATACCGCGTTGGGCATCCCATCTGTCGATCCAGGGATTCGGGCACAAGGACCTGTATGCAAGGTAGAACTATGATCGCACGCGATTAGCACAGGTCCAAAAAAGTAATCCTGCATCTGGATATAGCAAACCTGCTTGCAAGGAGCGAAATCCTCTCCCTTTGCAATAATGCATTTGTGGTAGTCGACGTACTGGCAGTTGCAATTAGGCACGCTTCGATATGACCAAGAGAGTGAGGTTTGGAGGGAAAAATAACGTACGTTTTGCCAGCAATGCTTCGTCTGGTTCTGGTGCGGAAATCGTGCGTCAAAACCTATACCCGCCAAAAAGGTTCGTTAACCTTCCGTGCCCTTTTCATATCATCACAACCTCCCAATCAATCCTGCACCGACCGAGTAACCGAGTTAAAGAAATCCGTACCAGCAGTAACGAACTTGAAAGGCTTAGTCTCTCTCTCCTCGTCGGACATAGTTATCGTTGCTTGCGGTTTCTGGGTGGAGTTGTTTGCTCTTCAGGTTAGCAGCGTGGCAATTGGAGATGATGGCCGTCGGGTGGAAACGACGATGATGACGATGGCCTATTTCGCTGTGCTGGGAAAACGCAGGGTGAGGTTTTCGGTGGGGTGATAGGGGCTTGGCGGAAAAGTTACCCGGAACTTGGCGGGTGATATTTCACTTCCTCACCGGTGGTCTGGGGTGAGCCGTACAACTACAGAGAGGATACTGTATGTGACGATGACGACGGTGCTTTCAAGAATTGTTTGGGCAAATGTAAGGGGCGCGGTGGGCTGTGGAGGAGTTTGGAGGAATGGGAGTGTTAGGGTTGCAAGCACTGCCACTACCGGACAGCCAGGACCAGCCAACGTCCGGGAGCTATACAAGCGGAGGAACGCTAGCGGATTATACTATACCATAAGGTGAAGGCTCCCTCCAAGTCCCGAGTCCTTTTCCTCTTTTCCTTCTTCCTATCTTTCAATTATTCATGATTTCCAACCCACAACAGCCTTGGAATAGCCACGTTAACCCTCGCCTACGCCTCAGTCCCGCTCTACCGCGCCATCTGTCAAAGGACCGGCTTCGGCGGCACACCCATCACCGACCAGACCCGCTTCACACCCGAGAAGCTTGTCCCCGTGACCGGTGCCCGCCGCCTGCGAATCACATTCAGCGCTTCCGTCTCGGACGTGCTGGAGTGGAAGTTCACCCCACAGCAGCGTGAGGTGCGCGTGTTGCCGGGCGAGACCGCACTGGCCTTTTACAAGGCGAAGAATTGCTCCAAGGAGGACATAATCGGGGTTGCGACGTACAGCGTCACGCCAGGACAGGTTGCCCAGTATTTTTCCAAGATTCAGTGTTTTTGCTTTGAGGGTTTGTTTGTTCTTTTTTTATATATATTCTGCTGGCTGGTTGGCTGGCTGCTTCAATTAGCTATTGGGCTAATACAGGGGGTGGGGGCGGAATCTTCAGAGCAGAAATTGAGCGCGGGTGAAGAGGTGGATATGCCCGTGTTCTTCTTTATTGATCCGGACTTTCTGGACGATCCGCAGATGAGGGGGATTGACACTGTTACGCTTTCCTATACCTTCTTCAGTATGCACTCTCTTGGTTGGCTGCCGTGGGCGGAATAGTGCTAATGCGATATCCAGAAGCGAAATACGATAGCAAAGGCAATTTAAGACCAACAGCTTAGATTTACTATGATATGTCTTTTTTTGTGGATAGGGCTTGCTGGTAATTACTTGGGAGAAGTCTGGGGGATGGGGCGGGAATCTGTACGATAGAAACGACTCCTACTCGGTTTTGCAAATTAGGCACTCTAGCGGATGAGTTGTGGAGCGAGTGATAAATTGTGACACATCTGTTCAAATCGCTATTGGGCCGCGATATTTAGGCTTGGTTGCGTTTGCGATTCATCTGAGGACTTGGCTCGGCCCAGGGTTTTGGGAACCCAATCAAGCCATTCCCATGGGTAATACTTGATTCTGCAATTCGGGCAGGATCTTAAGTGGCAACTGGTGGCGAATTAATGCAGGGGCGCGAGCGGCGTATGTACCACTGCGCACTCGATGCGCGAATTCCCATTTCATCACTCGCCCCCGAACAGCTCCCCCTGCAGGGAGCTTGACTTTCGCCCTGAGTCGCTGCTCGCCACCGGATCCGGCCTGCTTGTTTGGCTCTGCTCTGCTGGGGGGATGGATGAGAGGTGTCTTCACTTTTGCCCCTGAGCGAGCTTGACCGACCGGGGGGGTACCGGTACGGTGGACGTGTCATGAGGTGTCTTGGCGGATGTTGATTTTGCATGTGTTGCTTGGTTTGTTGGGTCCCCTCCTGTTCTTGGGATAGTGGGTTTGGGGCGATTGGGCACGCTGTCGGTGGCTTCTACTTTTACTTTCCTCTTACGCTTCCTGCGGTTTGTGTATTGCGGAATGCACTGGTGTGAGTGGGCGAGTGACTATCTATGACGGCATTTTTAGACCGCAAAAGAAAGGGTAGCGTTGTCTAACAACCTCCCTGTGGATGATGGGGTTCAGGGTGTAGCGGGGGGAAATGTGCTGATGCAGCATCGGGTATTGCTAGCATGCTAACTCGGCTGCATCAGCTCCTTCCATATTTTCTACACACTGTCTGCATGCGTTCCTGGGTTCGAGCGAGGTTCACCTTTCCGCCTCGGTGGTTATTTTTAATCATAATGCTCGGATTCAGAAAGCTCCTAGTTTCTGGTTGAAGACTATCCATTACTAGATCCAATCATACCCTACGTTATGGATTGGATTTCTTGATCAGATATTTGTTGGGATGCATCCAACTTAGGCCTCTGCTTTTAGAAATGTGGGGGGCCAATGATCGGGAGTGCAAGGACCTACATACCGTGGTGCCTTACCCCTAAGAGGTATCCGTAGGCCATTCGGCCGAGATCGCGCTGGGGCGCTTTTCGCTCTTTACCCACCTCAAGTACCGTAGGGCTTTTGGTGTGATGCTTTACGTAGCCTGACGGGTTCGTTTTTTCTATTCATCTTCCCATAAGCGTTTGTGCACTCTTATATTATCGAGTTGACCGGCTCTCCCGCTAATGCTCTTAGGTGTTTGTGCGCTGCAGCGTAGGGTCCATAGGATAGGTCAGCGCCTCCGTGTACTTCTTTTCCTGCAGATGCTGCTCGAGTCGTAGCCACTAGCTTGGTGTTGGCTTTGCGGATTTTAGGCGGTTTGGTTGGAAGGCTCTCTGGAATCTATCTAAGGAGCTGCACAACGT
Organism: Tuber brumale; assembly: GCA_014065205.1. Taxonomy (NCBI): domain Eukaryota; kingdom Fungi; phylum Ascomycota; class Pezizomycetes; order Pezizales; family Tuberaceae; genus Tuber; species Tuber brumale. Next base: position 25,815 of record JACCEG010000417.1, on the reverse strand, counting down.
TGGACCCCGCCTTTCTTCAGCTCCCGTAATTCCCTCAACCGGCCATCTCGCTCACCTACTGTATCCTCTGCGAGCTTCCAAGCAGAAAGGAGTGGGGAATGACCTGGGCTTCAGCCCTGGCTGTGGCTGCTGGAGAACGAGATAGGTCATTAGAACGCTCGTGACCGCAAAGTCGATGACGATTTGGGGAAGTGCCTGCCGGGGACCGAGGTGTACAGAGGCTAATATACCGGTAGTGGGAGAGATGGATTAGATAAAGTAGTCTCGTGTTGTTACAAGATATGTGGTTGGCAAGAGCTATATTATATATCATGACAAGGAAGACCCCCATAGCAGGAAATACAGGGAACTAGTGCCAATTCACCGTGATGCTAATCCACTTGTAGTGGAGAACCTGTCTCACGATTTCGGAGCATAAAACCTAGCGTTGCGTGTTTTCATCTGTCCTTTGATGCATGGAAGGAGCAGTCTTTGGTAGGCACGCTTGACTTTGCGAGTACCTTACAGCGTGGGGCGTAACCTCCCAAACAACATGACCAAAGGCCAGAAGGGAAGGCAGTAATAGCAGAACCCTTCCATAGCCACTAACGAGGCGTCAACGAAAAGGAGTACAGTGACTAGACAAAAGTCTTGGTGATTGCGCCATAGTGAGACAAAGTCCGTGCCCTGAGCCCCTGAACGGGTATTGCGCAAGTTGAATAACGGTGAAAATAAAAATAAATAATTCAATGATAATATTATGATATTAAAAAGTACATTCCCGAAGTGTAAACATACTTTCTCAAGCCCTATGCTCCACTTGAGTCTAGTATTTAGTATACCACCCCTTAGCCTCAATTACAGCAGCCACATGAGAAGGCATAGACCTCCAGAGCTTTTCAAAGACACTATCCGGTATGCTCTCCCATACAAGTGGTAAAACTTCAGCCAATTGATCACATACTTTCTCTGAACCACCCGGGGTGTTTAGGATCTCAGGATACTATTTGTGTAATGATCATTTAAGCTCAACCCAGGCATGCTCGATTGGGTTAAGATCAGGTAACAGGGGGGGGGGATCTTCGAGATTTATTCTGTTCCCGGCAAGCCAGGCTATGGTGTCACACACAGTGTACACCTTTGCATTATCTTGTTCAAACCATGGATCCTCCACCTTACCTGCCATCTCCTCAATAGATGGTCCTAAATGGGTATCCAATAGCCTAATATAGACATGTTGATCCACTGTTGCTTCTCTTATTGGAACTAGTGGACCCTGGTACTTGCCCCAAAAGCACCCCCAGACTATGAGTCCTATCTCATTTGTGTTCCCTCTAGGCTGAATACAGTCCAATAGCCACTTTTTATGTAGAGATCGAAATACCCACACACGCCAAGGATCTGTAGATTTGCATACTGTATACTCATTACTATAAAGAACACATCAGAAGTCTTCTGTAGTCTAATCCTTTTGTGCTAACACCTATTCGAGTCTTGCTTTAGTACATCTTGCTTCTAATCGAGGATGAGTTTGTGCAAGCAACTTTTTTATATTGGCTTCTTGAAGAACACAATCGATAGTGCGAATTGAAACATGTGGTACATATTGGTTGTGTAACTCTAAACAAGTCATTATACAATCTGTATTTGGCTACTTGGACAATTGTGCGCTTCTTGCGGTGACTGGGAATGGGGGGATGACTGGATCTTCACTTGTTATCCATGGATCTACAGGAACAAGATCTTGCAAGAAAATTCTGGACCGTTGACCATAGGCGTCTGACTAGGTTGGCAACTATAAAGATCATTTGGAAGATGTAAAAAAAGGCAATTATCATGCCTTTTTCAGCATCTGTCATCTCTCGGTAGGCTGTTTTAGGCTTATTGATGCGTTTTTGAAGCATTGTGATTATTTTGTGTACAGTATACTAGTAATATGATAGGTCTCCTTGGGTAGTTGTGTATGTGATTTTCAAGGCGGTGTTAATCTGACTTAGAGATGGCTGACTAAGCAATCACCAAGACTTTTGTCTAGTCACTGTACATACAGAACATGTGGTTTTTTTTTTTTTTTGAAAAAAACCCCATTTTGAGAATTGCTCTATTGGATTCGGAGGTGAGAGAGGTCAGGCGATTTATGATCCCATGTGGTTCGGACCTCCAGGCGAGTTGAGAGGGCAATCCCCTCCTCCTTGATATCCTAACTTGAGACAATCCACTATTCTGGTAGGTCATTCTGATGTGCTATTTTCTGGTTGTCAATTGTATGTCGTGAGCTGACTGAATTTAGGGGGAGGAACTGTGTTTCCCAAAAGAGGTTTCCCAAGATCACCTTACTTTGTGAATGTGGCTTCAATTTATATTTCTTGGGATTTTAGCTACTGGGTGTCACAATTTTGTTTGGTTTATATAGAGCGTCCAGTAGTTTTGACGTCTTTAATGTCTATAGTACAGTCTGCAACTGTGGGCTGTCCAGAACTCTCTCCATCGAATGCTAAAAAAGGACTTGCTAGTGATTGATCAGAGAGGAACGAGTAATTTCTGTTGGATACCGTGAGTGTGGGTAGTTTTTTAGGGATAGTGCTTGCGAGGGTGGAAGCAATATATCGACATCAGCTTGCTGTCCACACTAGGTTCTTAGATTTAGAGAAATTTGGGAGAGGAGAATATCGCAGTTAGGAAAGATGTATATTAGGCTTCACATATGGAAAGGTGGCGTGAAGCATTTGTATATTGCTGATATAAATGGCCTATTGTGTTGTCAAATATACGGGGAGCTTAAGAGGTATAGGATAGTATTACCTATGATCCTCATGTATCCACATAAACCTTTTACTATCATTTACATAGAATGTACATTTATTATGAGTGATCATGATTACTGGTTATAGGACTCTACTGAGGACCATTGGAGTTAGTAATAGATTCAAGTCATGACCTTGAACTATGCGATGAGATGTAAGGGACTGTTATGAATGTGGCTTAGCGAGGAAGAGGTTTTCACATGACTCATAGTTACGAGTCATAGGTATGTTATGTTTCGCACATGACATCATTGGAGGTTATGGGGTTCGCACATATGACCACTTCGGTCATATGATTGGTTTATGATGATATGTTATGTTTTGCACATGACTTCATTAGAGGTCATAGGTTTTGCGCATATGACCACTTTGATCTTATGACTAGTTTATGATGTTCTGATATGACTCACAATTGTGAGTCATATGTGACACATGACTTAAGGAGTGAGTCACAGAAGCGTGAAGGGCAACTATATAACGAGGTCATTAGGACTGAGTAGATAGGCCATCCTACGTCTCCTCTACACACCCGGCGATTGAAATCAACCCTCAACGCTAGGTCTTCACGAACCATCCACCCCCCCTCTCCTCCCACGATGGCTTCTGCCTAGGAGTGACGGCCATCTCCCTCCCCCCCTCACTGCCCCCTTCTGCTCTTTTACGCGTCGAGGCATTCCTTCCTTTGAGTTCCGGTACTGCCTTTCTGCTGCCCGTTCTCGCCCCTTTCCTCGCTTAGCGAGGCCCC